>RXID01014704.1:0-378518 GCA_005019695.1 Trichopus zeylanicus subsp. travancoricus
GTGCCATAATGGAACTCAAGTTTTTGACAAACATCCGATAGAATGTTGCCTGACCATGGAAGCTTCTAACTTCTGATACACTTCTGGGTATCGGCCATTCCTTAATAGCTTTTACCTTTTCTTCATCAACATGAATGCCTTCCGCACTTACAATGAAACCCAAGAACACCAAGTGGTCAGTCATAAAATGGCATTTCTTTGAGTTGATGTACAACTTCTCCTTCTTCAGCATAGTAAGTACTTCTGTTAGATGCCTTTTATGTTCTTCTTCATTATGACTGTACACCAGAATATCATCAAAATAAACAACAACAAAATGACCAATGAAAGGTTTGAGTACCTGATTCATCAATCGCATGAAAGTACTTGGTGCATTTGAGAGTCCAAAAGGCATAACAAGCCACTCATAAAGTCCTTTTATTTTGTAAGTAGTTTTCCATTCATCACCGGGTCTAATTCTGATTTGATGGTATCCACTCCTCAAATCTATCTTGGAGAACACCTTTGACCCTTCCAACATGTCCAACATGTCCTCTAAGCGAGGAATTGGGAATCTATACTTTACCGTGATTCGGTTGATAGCTCGACTATCTATACACATCCGCCAATTTCCATCTTTCTTAGGTGTCAATAAAGCTGGAACTGCACATGGGCTCATGCTGACTCTGACCATTCCTTTTCTGATCAACTCTTCAACTTTGTCTTGTAAAATTTGTAACTCTTTTGGACTTATTCTGTAGTGGGGCAGATTTGGTAAACTTGCTCCAGGAACAAGATCAATGTGGTGCTGAATATCTCTCATTGGGGGTAGTTCATCAGGAAGATCACCCAGCATGATTTCCTTGAATTCATCTAGGAAGGGTTGCAAGCCTTTTGGAGCTTCAATGGACATTGTCTCCATTCATTTCTCAATCACAACAAATATTTGAGATGTCTCTTTAGCCTCATTTATAAAATTTTGCACAATCAGGAAGGAGTGACTCTTCTCTTGTAAACTTTTGGGTCGACGCTTTTCGCCAATGGGGGTAAGGATAATTTTCTTTCCATCTTTGAAGAAGATGTAGCAATTGTCTCGCCCACGATGTGTAGAATCTCTATCAAATTGCCAAGGTCTGTCAAGAAAAATATGACATGCATCCATCTCCACAACATCACAGGTTATTTCATCCTTGTAGAATTTTCCAATGGAAAAATAAATTTGACACCGTTCAGTTACCTTGGTTTCACCAACCTTTTTAATCCAGCCGATCTTGTAGGGTGAGGGATGTGATTCCGTTTTCAATTGAAGCTTATCAACCATAATTTTGGAGATGATGTTTTCACTGCTTCCCCCATCAATAATCATGTCACAGATCTTGCTATTTACTGTACATCGAGTGCGGAAGATATTGTAACGTTGTAGGTTTTCCTCTTGCTTTGGGATGTACATTAGATTCCGAACTACTAAAGATGACCTTTCACCATCAGGCTCCTCGAATATTTCATCTTCATAATTTTCTTGATCACAAGGTAGGTCATCATCTTTTGAGTCATGTAAATTGTCAGCCACAAAATTATCTTGAATAGTCAAGTTCACAGGTTGTCTTATTAGACAAACATTAGAACGATGTCCAAGTTTTCCACAGCGATAGCACTTTAGATCAGGATTTGAACTTGAGTTTTTTGCTGATGTGGTGTTTCATGATGGCCTTGTAGGTCTAGCTTCAAGACTCATTTGTGTGAGAGGTCGAGGAGGTTATGTAGCTACACCTCTATTAGGAATAGATTGTGTTCCTTTTGAATTCTCACCAATAGTTCTCCCCACCTGATTTCTGATGACAGGTCGCTCCAATTGGGACTCCATACGAATTGCACTCCTCATAGCCTCATTAACTGTCCAAATAGATTATAAAGAAATTCTATCTTGGATGGTTGTGCGTAGCCCACCGATGAATCTTGTCACTTGATGAGATTCAATCTCTATTAGATTATTACGTGCTGATAGGCGATAGAACTCCTCAGCATATGTTTTCACACTGCGATTACTCTGTCGACAATTTTGATATTGCTGAAAGAGTACCTGGTCATAATTTATGGGAAGGAATTGCTTTTCGAGAAGAGCCTTCATCCGTGGCCATGCTCGAATTGGAACTTTATTTTGGCGTGTCCTTTCCAACTGGATGCGTTCCCACCATGCTGATGCACCCCCCTTTAGTCGGTAAGCAACAAGCTTCACTTTTTTCGAATCTGGAATCTCCATGTAGTCAAAGAACCGTTTCACTTCAGCGAGCCAATCGAGAAAATCTTCGATTTGAAGTTGGCCATTGAAAGATGGGAGATCAATCTTCAAGCGAAAATCATTACATCTATCATACTCAAAAACTGGTCGATGAAAGATGTCTTCAATTTCTTCATCGCTGGAGTTTTCAAGGATTTGTAAACCCTTTGGATTCACTTACGGAGCCTTTTCTCGACCAATTGGATCGCGAGTCACTTCATCGATCCGTCGACGTGGTTGATTCAAGCCTTCAAGTTGATCCATCCTCAGCATCAACCTTACAAGTGAGTTTTGGATTGCCTCCATGGTCGAATCAAAATACTCACGGCTGATGTGATTACCCATAAGAGCACCGTCCCTAGGGTTGCTGCTGGTTGCGTTGTCGTTAAACATTAAGTAAGAAGAGCCTCGCTCTGATACCACTTGACGTAGCAACAAGCGTGGTAGACGAGGAAAACACCGTTGCCTCTGTTAAGAACTCCTTGAATCCACAAGGAAGAGAGAAAATTCACTAAAGTAGAACTTTATTGAGAATAAAAGCTGTTCTCCCTTCCATAGGGCTCAAGGCCTATTTATACAAATACCAGAAGTCCAATTTGAGTAAGTTTCTAGCTTCCCAAGTCCTAAACTGAATACAACTCAGCTTGAACCCATTAATTGGGTTGATAGAAGTTCTAAATAAGTTAACCTACGAAAATAAAATCCTAAATAAGGATTCATCCTTCCCAAATCCTAAACTGAATAGGATTCAGCCCAAAATTAGTCTTGGGTTAGTGGAATCCGAAAATAAGACCTAAGACATCATAATGAAGAGAATTTAAATATAGAAAGGTATTAAGTAAGGTAAATCCTAAGTTTAAATAAAGGAGTGAATCAAATCATTTGTCATGGCCCATTGACTTCTGAATTAGCTCCTTTTGATATTTCTGAACTTCTTTTGAGCGTCCTACATCAAAAGAACACGTGAAGGCAAATTAAAAATTCGCTCATGGCCGAAAATACTTAAACTATTCAATATAAAGTTCTCAAAAGGGGATCAAAATAAGGTAAAACAGATTTCTCATCTAAAGGCTTCTGACATTGAAATCAATGGAGACAACCATGAGGTATTAATTCCACATCTTAGTAACTTTCCTCTATTATTGAATTATCAAGTCAAAAAAGAGGTTGTGGATCGTGTGGAATACAAACAAACTAGTGAAGAATTTATTGAGAGCCCCAAAGTTTTTTTTTTTATGAGTTAGAAAATCATATAAAAGTAGTTTTGGATGTTATAGAAAATTTTCAAGAGACTATTTATGAAAATTCATATGAATCAGTTAACAATCTTGAAGGCTATAAGAACGAATTTTCTACTTGTGAAAATATTGACTATGCTACTCAAGATTATTATTTGAAGTCATCAAAAGCCAACTCTCTTGAACAACTAGAGAAAATTTCTACAGGAGTTATCACTATGCAAGATTTAAAATTTGCAGTCGCATATTCAGATTATTATCATAATTGTCAGTAAATTTGCGAAAAATACTTTCATTGCATGACAACAAATCATAAGTTGGTGTGTAAAAAAAATTTATTTCAAATAAAGCCGAAGAGAATCCTGCAAAAGTTCAAGTAGTTGTGTCAAAGGAAACTAGGAAATCAAAGTACTGAAGACGTTACTCGAATAAATCTTATTGGTTTACATCATCAAGTTTTATGTTGGAAAGAATTCAAGAGGAGCACAACTACACTAACGGAGACTCTAATCTTTGACTTGAGGATAAGTCTTTTACAAGTGGAGGGGTCTGATGTAGGACAACTACATCTTTTTTCACAGTAAAATTAGGATCCAGTCCAAGTTAAATTTCAACTCCAATTAGGATTCATCAAGATTCGTACAGCTACAGTCCGAAGGCCATATCTCCTAAAATATTTATTCAAATTCAGCAAATAACTATCCGTTGGAAAGCTGAAATCGATTCCTACAAGTTTCTTATTTACTATTTCGGATAATTCAAACTTTGTGTTGATCAAAATTAGGATTTATTTATCAGTCCGAGTCAATAATAGTCCTAGCCCAATAAGAAATAAGATTTATATATCTTTATTTAAGATATGTTAAGTAGAATTTTTAGTAGAGTCTAAGTCTTATTTTTAATCTACACCAAATAGGACTCTAAATTTATTAGAGGGCTATATATACAGCCCAAGGTTGTAACAAAAAAAAAAAAAACTTTCCTATCAATAATATTCTCTTATTTTGGGTCCATTCCTTTTTTCTTCCTTGTGGATTCAGGATTTATCGTGGTGAGAAGACGGTGATCTTTTCCCATTCCTCGTGCCCCCCCCACCCCCCACCCTCCCCTCTCTCCTCCTCCTCTTTCGCCCGCTGCATCAATTTATTACCATTATGGTTGCTATGGCTGTAGACATAAAATCCTAGTGCAAAACTGTCCTGATTTGGAAAATCTTAAACCCAATACTATCTTTTTGAGCTTAGTCTTCAGGTTGGCCTAGCAAATTATAGGCCGACTGTTTTCTAGTGTTTCTAGTGTTGCTTTATCTGTGTTCATAATTTTTGCTTTGCTTCATGATACAGACTACCGTCATTGATCCAGCTGATATAGACTCCCTAAAAAAAGCGTTGGATCAGCATAACGTGAGTGAATGGGTTCTTCTTAACTTTTATTTCATGTCTTTTAGTGCATTGTATCCACCTTGGGAATCCCCGACTAACAATGTCATGCCTGTGCAGGTATCGTTATTCTTCACAGAATCCCCAACTAATCCATTCTTTAGGTGCGTTGATATACAACTCGTGTCAGAACTCTGCCATAGCAAAGGAGCTCTGGTTTGCATAGATAGTACCTTTGCCTCACCTGTCAATCAGAAGGCATTGACTTTGGGTGCAGACATTGTTTTGCATTCTGCTACTAAATTCATAGGTGGCCATAATGATGTGAGTTCATTGGTTCTTGAACTATTACACCACTGAGTTAAGCAGATTGCTCTTTTTACACTGACGTCTCAAGCCTTCTCTTTTAGGTTCTTGGAGGTTGCTTGAGTGGCTCAGAGGAATTGATTTCAAAAATACGCCAGTACCATAATGTTTTTGGAGGTGTTCTCAATCCAGTAAGTGCATACTTCTAGTGCTTGGAATTTGGTTGGAACTATCAGGTCTATTTATATATACTTTGTACGTGGTGAGGGGAAAGGGTGGGAGAAAAATGGTCATACAATTCCTTTTTATCCTTGAAGCTTTGAATGGTCATATAATTCCTTTTCTACATTGAACACTATGTTAGTTTAAGTAGTTTGAAACTGCATGATCATGTAGGTTTTTAGGAGCACCAAGACATTGTTCAAATAAATTTGATGAGGAGTTTGGCAATATTTCCGGTGAAAATTAAATACGAGACTCTGGTTCGCCTGTGCTTTGTGTGCTCTCTTCTTTGGATTATCTGGATTAGAGGATTTCTCTCTCTTACTGCTGTGTGTGTGTATATATATATAAACTGTGTGGTATATCTAAGTCATGTACTTTGATGTTATTCCAAAATAACACCTTTCCAGTATCTACTGATAGTTGTTCCAATGGTTGCTAATTGGCTGTTTTTTTCCCCTTTTTCTGGATGGCTCTGTTGCACGGGTTCAGAATGCTGCGTACATGATCATTCGTGGTATGAAAACACTAGATCTTCGTGTACAGCATCAGAATAGTACAGCACTGAGGATGGCCCAGTTTTTAGAGGGACATCCTAAGGTATTACTTATCATTATTGTACACTTAAATTATAATTATCACTCTATCAGAACAGGAGGAATATCTGAATAGAAAACTTCCTTTTTCTTGGTTTGGAGTTAAGGTTACCAAATTGTGTACATCTCACTTTGAAGACTATCTTTCTCTTGGTATAGTGCTTTGATCAAGTTCCTTGGTAATTCTGACAATTCCCTTTATGATGAGGTGCTATTGTTAAACATTCCATTAGCTTCCTACGAACTTGCAAACAATGGCATGATCTCATTCTCCAGGCCAATTTTAGTTGATATGTCTGGTGCAATAACAATATCCAGAATCATAAGTATGCAACCACCAATCAACATTTATCAAGCCAACATGTGTTTTTGTTTTTATGCTGAAAACAAGGTTTTCCTATTTTGGTTATTCCTAACATCACGGTTGAGAGGAAGGATTGGTTCTATTTTTCATTCCCAATTGACATTAGGGTCCTCTATTGAGGGGTTGTCAGATGGCATGAGCATGCTCTGAATGTACAATATTTTATATTTCCCACAGAAACTAATTATAGTTTCTCTTGTTTGATTAATATTTGCAGTTTCTCTTTTGCTGAATGAACTGTGAGTATTAGATTGAACTTTGGTTTCAATTTCTTTGGACATTAATGTGTTTTGAATTATGTAGTTGTTGTAGTGCATACTGATATGGTCTGTTACAGATTACCTGGGTTCATTATCCTGGATTGCCAAGTCATCCGGAGCATCATATTGCCAAAAAGCAAATGGTTGGTTTCGGTGGTGTTGTCAGTTTTGAGGTGGGACTGTCACCTAATTTATCATCTTCTTCATACATGTTCTCCATGTTATCTGCTGGTTTCATTTTTTTGGGATTTTATTCATGTAGGTAGCTGGAGACTTGAGGACTACCATGAAATTTGTTGATTCTTTGAAGATACCCTACATCTCTGCTTCATTCGGAGGCTGTGAGAGTCTTGTTGACCAGCCTGCCCTCATGTCCTACTGGTACTATTCTCCACTGGTTCTTTCTGGGATGTTATATTCCTTATTTTTTTTATCATCATGTTTCTGATCTTACTGGGGTTATAGAGGATCTCACCTTCATACTCCTCGTTCCATGCAATTATTTGATTTTTCAAGATGGTTTGAAACCCCTGGAGTAAAGTGCTGGCTGTATATTACTTGTTTTGGTGCTAGCCATTGGCATAGAATGTTTGATGTACACTCAATCGTGACTCTACTGCTTGTATTGAACAGGGATAGTGTATCGGAGAGAAACAAGTACTTGATTAAGGACAACCTGGTCAGGTTCAGCTTTGGAATTGAGGACTTGGAAGATTTGAAGGCTGATATAGTTCAGGCCCTGGAAGCTATTTAGCTTTTGTCACCCGGTGCTTCAAACAGGACCTGATCATGCTCTGTTGCTTTATTTGTTCCTGTTACCTCTGCTGCTGCACGTGCAACAATCTGGTTTAAACTCTCAAATGATTATGAACGTATTTTTCATTAAGTGTTTTTTAATTCCCTCCAGCGTTGTTAAACATATCCTACTATGATCAGTAAAATTGCCATCGTGTTGACAGATAGGACTTCCTAGCTCATATGGCTGAAGAATACATCTATGCAGATGGGTTTACCTT
Source organism: Trichopus zeylanicus subsp. travancoricus (assembly GCA_005019695.1). Classification (NCBI taxonomy): domain Eukaryota; kingdom Viridiplantae; phylum Streptophyta; class Magnoliopsida; order Dioscoreales; family Dioscoreaceae; genus Trichopus; species Trichopus zeylanicus. The sequence goes on from RXID01014704.1 coordinate 7,639, forward strand.
GGATGTCTATACTCAACACCATGTATAGCAGGACCGTTTTTTAGATAGTCACAACACTTGTCTAATAAAAAAGCCACAAGCACGAGTGACGTTGACTAGTTCAGACCATTAGTTCAGACCATCCATACTGGTTCTTTGGAACCGGCCAGTCTAGATCGCCCAGTCCACTCCATCAGCATGACCAGACCCTGCAACAGGTTCATCTGTAGCCCAATACTAGTTTGGAAAACAACACCAATCAAATCAAGCTCTTCTTATCTTGCAACCGCGCCAAAGGGAGAAGGAAATCATCAGCCAGGGAGAAAAGCAGAATGACCCCAGAAAATTCTCCACCTTCAAATCTGAGACTGATTCCATCAATCAAGCCCTGAATCATGGTCGGGATCCTCATCAGCACAGCACCATGGAACCAACCTATCCTCCTGCCGAGGAGGGGTAAGTCTAATCTCATACAGGTTGCTTGTCATTCTTAATTATATACGATACCCTATACTTCTTCGAGTTTTCCCATTTTACTACACTGAAATTTGGGGAAGCTCTTTCTAGAAGTCTCGCAGGTTTGACGAAGTCCATGACGGCCTTTTTCCGCAACGGTCTCTCGGGTCGAAAAAAGGTTGATGGCGGGAGGAGGCAAACCAATTTTTATTGCGGTGAGAGGTGGTTTACAGTTGAATATAGATTTGTGTATTGTTTGATTTGAATTGAATAAATTAACTGAATCAAAATTTGGTTAAATTTATTTATTTGGTTTTCAGTTTGATTCGATTTTTTAAATTACAATTTTCAATGTTCGATTTTAATTTTTGATTTTGAAAAATACTAAAAATTGAATTAAATTGAATTATATATATATATACACACACATAGCATTAATTTTGGTTTTAATTTTCGATTTCAATATAATTTGAATTCAAATTAAAATTTTAAAATAAATTTAAATTTTTTAAATTTTCGAGTTAAATTGAACTAATCTAAAATATTTCGATTTGATTTTAATTCAATTTTTTTAGCATTTCGATTTAGTTTGATTTTTATAATATTTCGGTTTAATTCAAGTTTTTATTTTTTAAAATCGAAATTTTCAGTTTAATTCAATAATCGAATGTATAATCCTAATTGAACATCAATAGTAATCAAATATAATAAATTTTTTTATTCAATCTTAACCACAAAAATATAATGATGATATATAATCACACTAGTTAGTTAACATTTTACAAAATGAAACTTCAATGTCTAAAATATTGAAAATTATGCAATTTTTTGAGATTTAAAATTTTTTTTTACTAAATTGAGATTATGTTGACTGAATTTTCATTTGCTAAAAATTTTTGGAATTATGCAAATTTTTGGGATTCAAAATGAAACTTTAATATCTAAATGCTGATGCCCACTGACGCTAATATAAATTATGTTGACTAAAATTTGAAACCCTGATTTTGCAATTATTGTTTTTTATGCTCAGCTTAGCAAATAAAAATATTTTTGAATCCCAAATTTGCAAATTTTCCGAAATATTTTTTTATAATCATGAATAGATCGATTGCAGTTAGTAGAACACTTTTTCATAAAAATAAAACACTGAAATCTGCAATCAACTAAATGGGAATTTATTAATTGTTAGGCGTTTCATTGCGGGCTTATTGCTTGATTATTCATGAAATCAACACTGTGAGAGACATTTAGTAAAATAAGTGCAAGAAAACCATTAAAGCATTATAGGAAGATTATTCATGATTTATTTGTAAATTAATTTCCATATTGTCGATCAGCCTAACATTTCCAAACCATGCAGCAACACACATCACCACAGGGCTAGTGACCTTCTCTACTGGTCTCAAACTTTCCTGCTCCACAACCTACACATGGCCATGAGGGCTCAAATTGTAAAAATTGAAGTCCTAGATGAAACTAAAAAGAAAAAAAGGCCACACAGATAAGTGAGTACAAAAACACACAACATAAAGAAGATACAACGAAAAAATTGCAAAATTTCTCTTCTATAATATCAGCATGCATAAGCTGATTTCAAGTACTAAATTGCTTAAGAGTTCCCTAATCTTACTGTTGAATCTGAATGACTCAGCGTGAAAACAAGGATAGTATTAATGTCTAATCAATTAGCTAGTAATTCTATTATATCAAGCAATCAGGCAAGAACCATAACAAAAGAATTGTATGTTGGATCCAATATTGCATTTCATTTTTGATTAATTATGCTTTTCCATAGAATCTTCTGGATTGTTCCTTAAGTTAATCTTTTATGTTGCTTCCTCCACATTTGTTATAATTCAACAATCCCCCATTGAACGATATCTCCGCTCATGCATTGTGAATCTTGCAATGTTTGCCTAATTAATGGGACTATATAGATGTTTACCAAGTTTTAAGGAAGTTTGAAAGCAAGAGGATCTGTTTCTATGTTTGACATGCTTGTTCCATGAAAGTTCATTACCATTTTTGGATTGTTCATACTTTTGCCTTTTTGGATGAACCCTTCAGGTTGTTACATAAAAATTTATTTTTCTAATTCTCCATGCAGAAAAACAGTTTTGACATCAAACTGTTTTAACTCAAGATTATAAAAAGTAACTAAAGTAAGTAGAAAATAAATAGATGTGTGTTTGACCACAGGAGAAAAAATTTCATTAAAGTCAACACCCTCCTTTTGTGAATACCTTTTTGCGACTAAACGGGTCTTGAATTTAACACCATCTATCTCAGAGGAATCCTTTTTCTTTCAAAATAGCCACTTGTAACTAATTTTTTTTTTACCTTCTGGTAATTTCACAAAGTCCCAAGTATGATTTTTTTTGAGGAGAATCTATCTCTTCATTCATAGCAACTTGCCACTAAAAAGAATTCTTATTCTGCATTACTTTTTTATACAAAGAATGATTACAATTGTAGTAAATAAAGCAAAAGCTACCATATATTTAAAATCATACCTTTCAGGTGGTTTTATATTTTTTTTGATATTTTAGAAGCGGAGTCTTCGCAAAAGTTTGATTCTTGGAATTTTTTTAAGAGGGTGACACACCCTGAATATTTTTTTTCTGAAGAAACTACATGCTCCACCTCCACTTGCATTATATCACTGGGATCTTTCTTAAAAGATTTTAATATAACACTTTCATCAAATATTACATATCTCTTAATAATTACATTAGAAATAGTAGGGTCTCACAAACAATAACCTTTAATACTTTTTGCATAACCCAGAAAAATATACTTTTTAGAATGTATATCTAATTTATCCTTGACGATATGTATATAAGCAAGACAACCAAAAATCTTTAAAAAAGAAAAATTTACAAGTTCACCAGTCCATACCTTTCCAAGAGTTTTGTAATCAATGATTTTCTGAGAAGAGCGATTCATAATGAAATATGCTGTATTGACTGCTTCTACTCAAAAATCCTTATCAAGATTAGCTATACTGAGCATACTACGTGTTTTCTCTAACAAAATTCTATTTATTCTTTCAGCCACACCATTTTGTTGAGTTTTTTTGGGATGGTAAAGTGGCGTTTGATACCTTTATCTTTACAAAATTTGAGAAACTCTATTGATTTGTACTCTTCGTCATTATCATTTTTGAGGTATTTGATTTTTCTGCCACTAATTTTTTCAACTGAATTTTTCCACTGTTTGAAAATAAAAAGTACTTTGACTTTGTGATACAAAAAATAAATCCATACTTTTCTAGAAAAAATATTAAAAACACTAACAAAATAACGAGTACCATATTTTGATGGAATAGGAGAGCACCACACATCAGAATGAATATAATCAATTAAGTCTTTAGTGTAATGAGTACTAGTGTTAAATTTTACCTTGGACTATTTACCATAAAATCAATGTTCACAGAAATCCAATTTGCATAAGTTGAGGCCTTTCAATAATTTTTTTTTGTTGAACTCATTTAAACCTTACTCACTCATATGACCGAGACGCATATGTCATAAGTGGATCATATCAGAAGAAACTTGAGAAATTATTGCTCCACCTTCAATAATTTTTTCTACTAACTCATACAAATTTTCATGCTTTAGATATTTCATTACTATCAATGAGTCTTTAGTAGCCTAAAGAACTTCACCTTCAGAAGAATACTTATAACTAATAGAATCCAAAATATCTAGAAATATCAAATTCTTTTTTAAATTAGGAATATGTCTAATGTCAGTAAAAGTTCTAATAATATTATCAAATATCTTAATTTTGATTGTTCAAATTTCAACAGTTTTGCATAGATTATTATTACTCATTAAAGCTAAACTATCATCGTAAGACTCGCAGTTTTCAAACCAATCTTTATTGGGATACATGTGGTAAGAATAACCAGAATCAAAAATCCAAGTATCATAGTAATGATCAAAATTAGAACTAATAGAGATAATATTATCATAATTATCATTAGAATATATAGGTCCTCAGAGGGGGCAAACTAGCCTAAGTTGACGTAGATGGAGATGACGATGAGGTCAGCATGGTGGCGAACCTTGCAGATGAGGGAGAGATGGCCTTCGAGGAGGAAGCCCATTGTCGGGACGAGTGCGATGGTTCGGTTGACGGATCGCCGGGACCTCGACCACGATCTCATCTTTTCCTTGTCACTGATCATCTCTATCGGAGCACCATAACAGCATAACTCTATGTGTTCTATTCAGAAAAAAAAGAAAAAAAAACATGGATGATTGTATATTGTATGTGAATCAATATATTCGAGTCTGGCTCAATTACACCATTAAATTTAAAAATTTTATATATAACACCAAAAAAAAAAATATAATCGATTTTGAACACTACTTTTATAATTAATCTAATCAGAAATATTTTTGACGCATCAGGATTTGATCTCACTCAACTTGCGAAATTAAACACTAAATCTTAATTTACCCCATTTTTCAGAAAATAAATTAAAATATTTAAATTAGTATTTATCTAAATGTTTGTATATTTTTTTCTAATTTTTTTTATAGGTTTACCTTATTTAGCTAGTTTAAACTAGTTGTCACAGTAAATAATGTAAATATATTTAGGAGTATTTACCTATAACTCCCCAGATTTGTTTTATTTATCAACAATCCTAAGTGATTTTAGTATTTACCTATACCTCCTCTACTTTTTAAATTTATTATTTATAACCTCTTGATTGTTATTTAATCAAAATTTTTTTCAAAAATTTTACTTTTATCTTCTAAATTTTACAACTAAACTCTTTAAAATTTTTAATTTCTCACTTTCTACTCTTTAAAATATTTGAGAGATCTATTTATAAATATACAAATATATAAATTATAATTTATAATTTAATTGAAAGTTCATTTGTAAATATTTGAGAGAGAATAGATGGTGAGAAATTAAGAATGTTAAAGAATTTAGTTATAAAATTATAGAAAATAAAAGTAAAATTATTTTAAAAAATTTTGATTAAATAATAATTAGGAGATTGTAGGTAAATATTAAAATTACAAAAATTTTTAATAAATTAAGTAAATCTTAATAAATTATAGATAAATACCCTATATATTTAACTGCAAAACAAAACTCCACGTATGTGCAAATATGTTGAGGGCATACCACTCTTGACGGATATGTCTGAATACAAAAATGACATGGATTTATACGCAAATAGGCAAAATTTCAAGGCGGTATATATTTTCTGAAAAAACCTAAATTACTCTTTGACATTTCCTGCACATGGTGTAATAAGCCAGGAGCTGGAGGGTCGCTAGGTCCCTCAAACCCCCCTCCCTCGCCGGAAAGTCTTAGTACCTCGGTCTTCATCGTAGGTACGGCTGGATCTCTCCTTCCTCAACCCACCACCCCCCCCTTGCTTTCTCTCTGTTGAATGCCGTGCTTGATTGCCGTCGGAGCACCTTGCTTTCGGGGATGCCAAGCCCTAGGGCTCCGGTATATGTTCCATTCGGGCGACGAGTGTGGTCCCTGCTCGATTTCCGTTTCCAACGGTGCGTATTGCGCTTGAAGACGGGTTCCGTGCCCTAATTTGGCGATTGATCTCGCCTCCCCCTAGGGTTGTAGTACCATTGTTGGTATAAGTGATAGATGGAGTTGCTCTTTTCCGTCTGTTAAATTGGTTGAATTTGTTCCGTGAAGCATTTGGATTGTCTCAGAATCGCGTTTTCTCATAGAGATGCTAGTAGATTGATATGTACATTGCACGGCTGGGGCAGATGTCTGTTGCCTCGTGCACAATTTGTTTTTTTCAAGGCACCATTTTACTTCTCTTGCTCGGTTGGGCGCATTTGCATCAGTGCTATGTTATTTTTACGGGTCAGTCAATTTAGGAGTTCACGTTTCCGACTGGTGATGATTGTTATCAGCCAATCTTTTTTCGTTTGCTCAAGTTTGCCAATGTCATCATCAAGTTAGATATTGGGAGATCATGTTTCTTTTCTGCTTTGTAAACTACTTCTTAGTGATTATCCCTGCATTTAGAATATCTCAAATTAATTTCCTCAGTATCCTTAATTTTTAGTGCCCTATCGTCTCGTGCAGATATTGAACGTTTTATTTTTGGCTCACTTCCAGCTTGAAATTGGGTTGGTGGAATGCTGTTCTCACTTAGTGGCTATTCAGTGCACATTATCAATCTGGTGCGAAAACTATGAAATTATATATTTGGAGAGTATTTATACAGAATGCCAGGCTTACCATTGGTAGTTTGTGAAACAACGTAAGCTCTGTACCTAAATTTGGATTTTGCCCCTTATTTCTTGTATTAGTTATTTTTTTTTCTGGAGCTAAACTTATATGCTTTCACTTCTTTGACATCGAAACAAACTTTGCTGACTATACACAATGAATGCAGTTGCAGCCATTCTAGGACAGCAGATCATATGTGCTGCCAGCATTCACGAGTTTGTTTAACTGCAGAAGAGGAACTTGCAGCTGAAGAAAGTCTTTCCATTTACTGCAAACCAGTTGAACTCTACAATATCATCCAACGTCGGGCTATACGAAATGTAATAATTTACGTGTTAGATCTGTGCAGTGTCTGTACTAAAAGGAAATTTTTTTTTTGTCATAATCACATGTAGTGACCATTGCTGGAATCTTTTTTGGAGTTGAGACTACTTCTGGAATCACTTTTTTTTTTATTCTTTGATTTTTTTTGGGTTAAGACATCAAATCCTTAATTAAATTGTCTTCTGTTGCAGCCATCATTTCTTCAGAGATGCTTGAGCTACAAGATACATGCAAAGAGAAAAAGGTTTATTTTGTTTAAGATTTCTGATTTGTTTCTTTGCAATTCAATTATTGCTTTAGTATGTACTTGCTAATAGTGGAAATTGTTGTGTTGTAATAGTTGCTTCTGCATGTAGTTCAGGTTTTTAAGCCTTCTTGTTTCTGTATCTGACTATGTCAACTGCTGAAAATGTACGTTTATTTCTTCGAAATTTTGTTTGTCATAATTGATAACTAGTTCTTAATCTTATGGAACGTGTAGAATCCAAATAAGTGTATCATTGTCTGGGAATGCAAATGGTGACATTCAGCCACAGAATTTGTTCCCTCTTTATGTTCTATTGGCTCGGCTAGATGCTGGTAGTGTTGCAGAGGTATAGTATGTTCCATGTTGCTTTTCTTGTAGAACTATCAGAGTACACACATGAAAATAGTAGAAATTTGTTATACCATCTCTGATGTGATGTCATACAGCATTCTGCAGTTTATTGACTTGGTCAGGCTTGTGTGCTTACATGCTTTAGTGAATTTGGCAAGAGGGAGCAAACAGAAGCAAACTTCATCATTCCTGAGATTAAGAAGTTATCTGCTGACAATCAACTTGGGAACCTTACCATCCTTTTTGTTAGTTATGGTATATAGTGCTTTCGTGTTGTTATTTTTGTTGATCCTGACATAGATGCCTTGAAAAAAATCTATTTTTCTAGGTGAAATGAGAGACACTGCTGTTGTGAATCATCTATTCAAGGTTGATGGTGGATTTCCTTCTTGTCCAAGTAAGACCGGATTGCTGTTTTTTATGGCTTTAACATGGGTTATACATTTTATGTGACTCATGGTGCTTGTTTTCCATGTGCATTGTGATGCTATTACTATGGCATAGCATCCTAATTTTACTTTCTTCTGCACATTGGATCTCGCCCAAATATCATAGGGACACGGCTGGAAGATGATCATCTTATTTAGTCATATGTTTCTTCATTCCTCGTATGGCCTTCAGGTTATGGAGGGTATAATGCATAAATCTCCTTTCTTGGATCTTTTGACAAAAGAAACCTCCTTTTGGAGAAGATTATCTTTGCAAAATCTAAAGTTGTTTCAAGGCAACTGACATTCTTGGTTCAATGTGCTCAAAAGCAATACGATATTTTTGTGTCATCTTGGAATTTTAATTGGATGACAATGGAGATATATACACATGTATGTTAGCTGCCTCTGAATTAAAAAAAATTTGGTTGATTTGTTGTGATTCTCCCTGCCATTGCTTATACTCAGAACCACTGCTGTTTATTTCTCCTTGTAGAATATTTACTTTTCAACCTTCATTTGTTTCACTTTTTGTCTAGTTAAACTGCATTGGTTTCTGAAAATAAAATATTTTCCAACCCGCATATGCTTTGCTGCATGGTTCTATCACATAAATTATTCAGTGATTGCTGGTGCTTGTGTTTTTATTAGTGGTTCCTGATTTATATAGTTTGCTTCACTTCATACTGTTTCCCTCCTGACCAGCAAAACTTGAAGGAGAATGCTTATGGGGGACGCTGCAGATTGAGTCATTGTGTTCATCATTGGACAAGTGTGTGAGCTTGAGTTTAGCACATAGAGCTGAAGTGTGTTCGGCTATCAATATGCATCCTGGTTTTCTCATGGTATGCTATAGTGAGATTGTTGTATTTATTTTTTCCTTTGGTTGTTTGGTCATAGGTCCTTCAAGAGGACTAGGTATCTTCTCTTCTTGGATTCCTTGTGCAACTATTTATGATTGAATGATACTTATGTAACAGCAAGGTAGGTGTTGTAGATCCCAATCCAAATCCATTTCTAGATACATTCCAGGGGCCTTCTGGATTACTGAAGGGCCAAAGGCATACTTGAAGTAAAATGGATATCTGAGAAGCACCAGAAGAGTTCTTGAGATAACTGGTTTTCCCAGCTGCTGATATATTTTCTTTCTGGTAGATTACTTGTATGTTTAGAGTTTTTCTGTTATTCATACTACTAAACAGTCTTTATATATGTTGGACAAAACCTTTTTTCCATTGAATATATGGAAACCAACATCTTAATATTGGTGCAGACTTGAAATACATGTAAATATTTTTGTTGTTCCATGCATTAGCTCAGGAATACCTGTTCTTGTAGCCCATTTGTGTGGCACATGGGCAAGCTTCCTTGTGAGCAAGTCAATCCATTTAGCCAAAAAAGGTCAATCCTTCCACATTTTGACAATTGTCACTGAACTCAGAACATTGACCTCAGAATGCTGGGGGTCAGCTGACCACATTATTATATATAGAACACATTATAGGTAATTAATAGAGTAGCATTGAAACTAGAGGTTTGCCCTTTGCTTGGAAGCACATTATAGGTAATTGGCTGCTTGATGCTCCTAGTTCCTGCAATTGTGTATATGCGAAGACCTTACAAAGTTTCTATTGTTCATATCGTAACCAAAATTAGAAAGGTGACAAGGAGAAGAGTGGTCAAAGACAATGGTTTGCTTTTCCATCTCTATAGTTTCCATTGTTGCCATCATCTCTCAACCTGATAAAGGCAGGAATTGTTGGCCGTTGCCTTAACCATTTTAAGATACATAACCTCCTTTGAAAGAAATGTCTAGAAAGGTTAGATGTTTCCAGTCTCACAACTGCATGTAGGAGGGCTATTTGAAACTAGAACTTGTGACTCTCATTACTTTGGGAGAAAATTTACTAATGCACTGAGGTTTAAATCTTCATGCTCTCATCTGTCCTATGCTATTTGTTGGATTCGCCATTTTGGAGAATTGATCTCTTGGCTGAAATCCATACCATGGGCAGTTCAGTATACAGATTTGAAGTGTTTGTGTGTGCATGTGTGCCACAAATATTTTCCAATGATTGCAAGTGTTCCTTTAGTTTAGATTCTGTAAAGACTGTTGGAGAGGATGAATGGACCCCTAAAATTGGAGTTTGTCATGTGCACTATTTGAGAAACATAGAAATGCAGACCTACTTCGGTTGTCTCCTAGTGTCTGGGGTGAGAAGTTAGACTTCCTTCAAGGTGGTATGGTGGAACTACTTTAAGGACCCTTCCTTCAAAATCCTATACTGATTTCTCTTTGCCTTGCATAGATATGTGTGTTTGTTTATGTATTGGATGTCTCCTGATGGCTGCTGGTAAGAAGCACTTTGTATGCGGAGTTGCTTTGAACAAAAAATGGGGCCAAAAATGCTGAGCAAAGAGTAATTATTGTGCGTATCTGAAACATTTGTGGATGTTTAAAATGCTGTTCTAAGGCAAATTGAAGCAATTTCCTCTGGTCAGTAGTGTAAACAGAGTAATATATAACAACCAGATTTATATAAACAAGCTGATAAACTTTTAGTGGAAAAGTAAAGCAATAATTTACCATATCAGAAGAATGAAAATCTGAGTTTGTATTTGGAATTAATAATTGCATGAAATTACAGTCATTTAACTATCTTGAAGTTTCTGATCAACTATGGATTCAGCCTGAATTGACTTGTTTTAAACTTTTTGGAAATGTCTTGCAGCCCACTTTTCTGGATCAGGATAGCCTGCTCACTTTCCAAACTCATTGTTTTGATTCCATGGTAAGTTGATCTCCTGATTTTTTCAGTGGTGAACATTCTTGTTTTACCGATCTAAAACTTAAACTATTAGAGTTCATCATATCAAATGCAAGTGAGCATATGTACACAAGAGATTGGAGCAAGGCAAAGGTCATCTTATGATTCTTACACATTCAATGATGTTCCTATGCCATCATTGCCTCATATAATGCGGTAAGAGAATTCAATTTATTTCAACTTGTTTATAGTCATTGTTGAATTTGACATGTGCTATTTTTCACAAGTGATGTATCTCAACCATGGTTTTAAAGCTATGCATATTTCTTGATAGGTCATATTCATTGTCAATCATGTTTAGTGTCAAGATTGGATGGGGTAAATTTGAGTTTAAAAGCCTCTCTGCTTAGATCTTTAGTAAATGTCTTTGGCTAATGTTTTGCATGCTTAACCCAAGAAAAAAAGCTAACGAAGTAAGTCTCTAGGAAATTATCTCTAGTTTAGGAAATTAAATATGAACAAGCGATATAAGCTAACGCAACAAAATGAGGACAATTTGCTGATGTTAATATATAGTTTTAGAGAGTAGACCATATAGTTGCTATGATTTTAATTCGATTGATGTTGGAATAAAATTGTTTTCAATCTATCTCATAGAATAACATACAATTGAGGGAAATGTTGATCACTGTAGTTCTCTATTTTCTTAATAAAAAGTGCTTCTGTCTATTGTCGTAAACCAATATCCAAGCCTTTACCTTGTGAAATAGCATTAATGGGGAATTTTTCAGTCATGTATGTATCTTCTTGTCTGTGATTTTACTTCTGTGATTTAAGTCTATTAGCAGTTTCATTTATCTTTTGTCATCTACTGCCTAGGTTGAGAAATGGGAATGTGCTCTTCAATTATAGATATTACAATAATACATTGCAGAAGACTGAAGGTAACTCTGCTTTCTCTCTCTCCCTGGCTTGATAAATGTTCCTCAGCCTGTAACATAATATGTAAAATTTGCTGAAGAAAGCTTAATGGATATTTTGGCCATCAAAAGATCAAGAGGATCAAAATAATAATGAGAAAATCAACTATTAGTTTGCTTATTTCCGGTGGATTGCAATTGCCCTTTGCCCCATGGCCACTACTACCAATAATTGGTCCTGTATATGCATGCATATAGAGTGGTTTATGTCGCTATCTGATGATGCTGATGGAAGGGATGCTACTAATTTCAGTTTAAGCATAGAAGGTGTATAGTATTTGGTTACAACCTTCTGGTCATGAGTCTCAATAGAGGGATCTTCTTATCTTGATTAAGCATGGGTATGTGACTATCTTCTTATCTTGATTAAGCATGGGTGTGTGACTATCTTCTTATCTTGATTAAGCATGGGTATGTGACTGTGTTCTTTTCTTGCAAATTTATTGTGCGCATCTAGCTAGCTTCTGTGATGCTATTGTGGTTGCTGCCTTACTGGAACATGCACTACAGTTGATTATATTGGTATGTTTGGCATATGCTTTTACTTCAGAAATCAATTGTGAGTTATAAATGAAAATCTGTACAATTTGAAACCAATACATGTTTGGCTTAGTTGTTTAGAGCATCTTGATTAGGATCAAATTTTGCCTATTTGGGTGTCAACAAAAGAGCAAGGGTTTCTTAACATTTCTGTGTCTAACTTGTATGTCAAACACAGGGCAGAATGCTTATTCACTTTATTATATCTTGCTTCTATGTTCTGAACCACTACATTTCATTCTGAAAAAACATTACAGTTACAGAGGACTTCTCTTGCCCTTTTTGCTTGGTGCAGTGCGCAAGCTTTAAGGTAGACCTTGTGTCAGTTCATTGTTTTTTGTTTTCATTTCAATTTTACACTATCATTTATCAACGTCTGTTTTTCATTTCTTTGTCTTGGTGTTCTCTCTCTCTTTGAAGTTTCTGTGCTGATATTTGTTTCTTTTTATTTTTTTGGTTCACAGGGCCTCAGATATCATTTGATTTCATCTCATGATTTATTCAATTTTGAGTTTTGGGTTGGTATCTTCCATAGCACAGCAACCTTGGTTTCCATGTGAAATGACTTATATGAACCAACCTATTCCTCAGGTAACTGAAGAATATCAAGCTGTAAACGTTTCTGTGAGGACTGATACTTGGAGATCAGAGGTATTTGTATTATATTTTGCAGAAGTTTCCTATATCCAGTTGTTTCCATAGATTTTAAAATTTTTTTACCTAATCAAAGAACAATAGATATTATTTCTCCTTTATAATATGAAGTTGGACAGCAATTAGCCAGGTCGTTTTTTGTTTAGGAAATACTAGCAAAGGCGCTTAACAAGAAAATGCTTCCTGAGACCAACTTAATTTTTCTGACTGAACATAGCTGCCAGATAATCGTATGCAGCCTGGCACATTTTGCATGAAAAAAGAAGTGAGAAGAGGTGCATGTGTTGTACCTATGGTTTATCTTTAGAGACATCTTCATCTCCTAAAAACTAACTTTTTCATTCTAGTGATTTTAGCCAAAATGTATTTATAACACAAAATATTTGGAAATTGAACTCTTGAGATACTTCTTAGGTTGCATCAGACGGAGTTGATCCATGGCTTCAGACATTTATCTACCGGTAATCCATCAGTATTTTGTTCTAGTACTGTTCATATATGCTTTTCTACAGATTTTTCCATTTTTCAACTGGAGTTCTAAATTGTCATTACAGGTCAAGATTTAAACGGAATAGGAAATCAAAACATCTTGTTCAGAATGTAGATCATGTCCACCCGCATGTTCTGGAGTCAGATTCTACTAAAACCACTCAAGAAGATCCTTATGAAGGTTATTTGTGCAGGGATGCTGGTATAAGTTCTTTAGTGGTCATCACATGTATCAAGAGTTGCTAGGTTTCAAATGGATTAAACTTGTTGTATTTTTGGGAGCTTCAGTTTAAGTATTGAATGCTTTCTTACCAGAGGCTAAAAAACTGAACTAAGTGCAGGCTCTAATGAAGATAAGCTGCCGAAATCACCATATGGAGAAACTCATTTTCTGGTTTCAAGACATGAATCTGAAAGCTATGGTTCAGAGAGCCATTGTCCTGGCGAATATGGACCTGTCACATCAAGCCTTGATGCAGTTGGTTTTTGCGCTGCATCAGCTCACAGGTCTATTTGTAATGATTGTTATCCGCCATTGCTAGGGAGCAATCTAGTACCACCAACAGTGCTTCAATTTCTAAAGTCATGGAAGTTATCTATTGAACGAACTGATCCTAGAAAGTGAGTTTGCAGACATTTGCATTTCAAAAATTTCTTGATTGTACTCTTCATTGGAACAATGCATGTCCAGCCTTCAATCAACAGAATCAGCTGCCCACTGAAATTTCTATCATCTAAATTTTACTTATCCTCTTCCTTTTGCAGTTGAGCACTGCTACAAAAGCGTCAGTTTTGTCATTCTCACAGAGCTCAGGTAATGCATTTGTGATATTTTCATATGATCTCCATTTTTCTATGGAGTACTTCTTACTTATTATCAATATTTTCAAAGGTACCATATAGACGATGTTACCAATTGCTAGATTTTCTCATCCAAGGTTTTTCTGTCAAGAAGCAAAATAGAGTCGTAAATTCTAGGCATGGCTTGGTGTCATCTCAGTGTTTCATGGCCATGGCTAGTATCAGCAAATAAGGTTCTTATAGGTGCATTTAATAATTGGTTAAGACTAATGCTAAGACTAAGGATAAGACCAAGACTAGTGAACCATTTTTGTAAATTAGTGATTTTTTATCAAAATTGACCCTACAATAATTTAAAGTCCAAAAAGCTAATTAATTTTTTATAATAATTTAATTTAATAGGTGTAAAATAATTAATATTATGTTTTTAAGTAAAAATAAATTACTTAGTTGGACTATTTTTACCCTAGACCATTACCAAATGAGCGCTATGTGTCTGAGAATGGTCAATGCATGGGCTTATTTACCTGAAGTAGATTATTGGTATGGCTTCTAATACCGGAAGCACACTATTGAATATAATCAGAATTTGGTGTGAATTTGTTTTAAACTAGGATTGATACAAATTTGCTTTAAAACATGCTTGTGGTTGTTCATGTTGATGCTCTTTGGTAGAAGAGGGGTATTGAAGTAAGTGCACCATTTTCTGAATTGAAGGAAAATCTTAGTTATCTTCTTCATCTTTTGCAACATCCAGAAATGGTAAACCGAACACTTTTGACCATTATTGTTCCAAGCCTTTTTTGTAGGTAACAATATGCTAGCAATTGTTGGAAAAAAATGAATAAAAGGATTATTTCATATATGAACTGGTGTTTTGTGCGAAAATGTGGGATAAGAGCCACGAGGCCCAAGAAGGGTGACCTTGGGAGTAATATCAGTGAATGTTGTTTTCTTGATTTGCTCTACTGTCAGGTTGTCTTGCCTAAATCTTCTGGTTTGGGGAAAGGATCATGGAAAATTGCATTATGTTCGTGACTTGTCAATTATTGAAATTTACAAATTTTTTCCCCTTCATGTTTGAAGCCAATGGCATTGGAGCAAGTATTGTCAGACCGGGATAGTGAAGATGAAGTGGATGATGATATTGCTGATTTTGAAGATAGGAAGGTATGAGCAATAGTTGTGGTCACTTGTCTTTGTTGATGCTTGATTCTGCAAGAATATTCATCTTTTACAAAGGTTCTATTAGAGTTTAGGATGCTTGTGGGCTGGTGCATATCTGGGTGGCTCTCCTAAACTTAACCTCTAAATATTGTCAGTAGGAACTTCTTGAACCAACTCTATGTTTTTGTGTCAAACTAATTATCTATGAATTAGGTCAGAAAGTAAACTAGTCAGCATTGTGATATCCATGACTTACAAAAATTTGTGGATATTTGTGAAAGCAAATTTCCTGTAGTGTTCATGAATTTTTTATTTTTAATATCACCAATAAATTCACGTGATAGAATTTTAAGAATATTATCCTTACTCTTCAAATTAATTAGCAAATAAAACTTATTATGTGCGCTTCTTTTTGTTCAATTATTGAACAACTGTACTCTGAAATTAATCTTTTTTTTTTCTGGATTTGCTGGAGTTTGGATCCAAACTAATTTTTATGCTTCCAACAAATAAAGCCTTGTTTTGCATTTCAAGTGGGTGATAGATGAAATGTCTAACTCAAAAGTATGATTCAGATGCTTGATGATTTTGTTGATGTTACGAAAGATGAGAAACAAATCATGCATCTCTGGAATTCTTTTGTGCGCAAGCAAAGGTCAGTCTGTCAAAAGTAATATCTTGATTCACTTGCTCATCCTTGTTAGATTTTTTGTTTTTTTTTTTCAATTTTTTTATTGAATCCTGGTGTATAAGATTGTCCAACAAAAATTTATGCACCTTTAATGTCAGAATTTATTTTTAGACGTTTTTTGTTTCACTGCTGACCCCCAAACATTGTACCATCTGTTTTTCTAGTTTTCACTATGAAAATCTTAATTACTGTAAGCAGAATAGCTGTTTAGGTTTTAAACCATGGGATAGGCTTTTCTTCTTTTCTTTTTTTCTTTTTCTTTTGGGCTACAAAACCATGGGATTGGATGTTGCTCTCTGAATGTTTGTTCTTTTGCCCATAAGGAACATATGGAACATCATGGTCACTGTTGTATTTTTCCTGATGTTTACTCTTCTACTGATGTGGCCAAACTGCTTGTTGAAAGCTTTGTTTGCTCAAGTCAGCTTATATGTGCATAGTTTATATTAGCAGTTTCAATAGCCGCTGTTTGGGTCCAATGTATGGATTTTATGTCTTTGTCTGACCGAGTTTGTTAGATTATAATTTTAGTTTTCTTGAAACTGTCCACATACACACTTCTTTTCGTAATTGCAGTGTTACTAATTATGATTTCAGACATTTAACTGAAGTCCGAATAATGTATTTGACTTGCTCAGATACTACATGCTTGCTATATAGCATTATTGAAATTCAATTTGATTGGGGAAGAGAAGCCTGCAATCTTGGTACTCATGACTGTCTATGTCACTATGCAGAGTTTTGGCAGATGGCCATGTTCCTTGGGCATGTGAGGCATTTTCTCAGCTTCATGGGCAAGACCTTTTACAGGCACCAGCCTTATTATGGTAAGACAGTCTTCAAGTTCCGACTTATGGGCGAGTTTTATATTGGTAAAATTATTAATCTAGGCTATCTGGTGACTCTTTTGCCTGAAACATTTTATTTTCAACTTTTTTGGATGCGAATGGAGCAGGTGTTGGAGGTTATTCATGATAAAACTATGGAATCATAGTCTATTGGCTGCCCGCACCATGAATAATTGTAACATAATACTTGAAAGATACGAAAGCGAGAAACCAGACCCTGCACAAAGCTGAGAGATGAACATCTGTATATGGGAGGTGGAGATGTGCCCTACGGGATCTGCTGATCCCATCCCTTTTATTCTCATTGGTGGCATGATTTTTGTGCAATTATTTCCATATATTAAGCAGTAGGCTCATCCATTCTTTGGGTTTTTAGAGGCATTGGAAAGTGTGATTGATCAAAAAGAAAAAGGTTAGTGCATAGAGAATTGGCCTACTGAGTTGTACTTGAGCCATTTGTGCCGATTAAAGCTTCCATAACATTTTTTCTGAGAAAATGGAACCTTTTTTTTTGGTCTTGGTTCTTATGCTTTGATGTTAGCTAATCCACTGAAATTATTGCACTGCTCATGATGGGCGGATATAAGCTTAATTGTGCCTGGAACAGATGTGATTTGGGAAAATGATCCCCGTATTGTCGTTACAGTGACTCATTGACAGTACCGAAGATTTGATCTCTGTTGTGCCACACTAATAGCAAGCATGGTGTGTTACGCTTTGTTTTTACAATTAGTCTGCCACCTTATTTGGAACTATACTTTTGAATTTCTTGTGTTGAACTGTAGAAGCGTGACGAGTGAATTTTACGGGTTCTTCTTACTCCAAAAAGGAGAAGGAAAAAAAAAAGGTAGAATCTTGCATATATTCCCCTTTCAGATTAGTTCTGATTATGGATCAGATTAATATAATAATAGTAGGAAATATATTGAAAAATCTTGCGAGAAGAACATCAAAAGCTGAAAATATATACTAGATGAAAGCACATCCAGTTCTACAAAGGCAAAATCTAATCTTTGTACGCTGTGTACAAAATCCTCAGCCATGCAAAGAACGACAAATAATTAACTACCGATAGGCCATGGTCTACAGTGCTGACCGGCGATAGTCTTCTCTATCCAGTAAACATCTTGTAATTGTGGAAGCTGATGCCCCCCGAACCTGCTCGTCGTCCTCCAGATACACTCCATACTGCATTCAATACGATGCCAGAGCCCAACTCCCAAAATTTATTTGCTGTTTAATGCGGGTACATGAAGGACAAGCAATGTAGAGGAACAAATCATATCACCTCCCTCTTGCTTATAGTTCCGACTGGGCATATACACGTTGGGTGAGACGCTGAGAGAAAGCCCAAGATGAGAAGTCAGCAGTGGGCGTGGGTAAGGCGGAAGAAGTAGAAGTTGGTAACATAGGAGGCGCGTTGAGGACGCGGAGATCCTGCTGAGGGTGGTGCCGATGAGGCTGTGCCTGGCGGCGCTGGTGATAATGCTCAAGAACGCCCCAGGACAATGACTACGGCTCTCTCTTCTATCCCAACCTTGGAGCATTCAATTCAAGCTAGCAGCCATCACATCAGATGCTATGGTTTATCATTACACTGAATGTTCGTGCGCCACAGATATCGCTGTACGCCAACGGCATCTCCGCAGGATATTCCATTTTCTCTGCCTTCTCCACCGCCATGCCCGCGCCCCGACCATGTCCCATGCCTGGACCCACTTCTTTGATCAGGCACGCCTGCATCCATTTATTTCGTCTTTCCTGGAGAAGATTGACAAGGCAAATTGAGTTAATGTTGTTGGTGCAGGTGCTTACTTATGTGATACCGGCGGCAGGAGCAGTGCCGGCGAAGATGATCTACTAGGCGTACCACGGGGAAGAAGAAGTGACATGGAGCAAGGAGTGCAGCGTGTTTGACGGATTCTGCAAGAGAGCCACCGAATCTGTGGGCGTCACCCTGGGCGCTGTCTTCTGCCACGGGCTATGACCA
Organism: Trichopus zeylanicus subsp. travancoricus; assembly: GCA_005019695.1. NCBI lineage: Eukaryota > Viridiplantae > Streptophyta > Magnoliopsida > Dioscoreales > Dioscoreaceae > Trichopus > Trichopus zeylanicus. The sequence continues at coordinate 26,589 of RXID01014704.1, forward strand.
CCCCGTCGCTTCCTTCCATAGCCGGAAAGCCGTCGATGATGTCCTTGCTTTTGCAGGTTGAGATCAGTTGTACGTATAGTAGGAACGTCGCGTTCTACTACTGTTAGTTCGTGCGTTGTTATATGATAGTGTGCTTTTCTCATCTGCTGATACTCTTTCCAAGAACTAAAGCTCTCTGATCTGTACTGAGCTTTGCTCTCTAAATGAAATAATTTTCTTTTCTAATTGCCAGACAAAAGGCATGCATGATTCTTCAATTTCTGATTGCCTGTCTATCTTCAAGACAATCAACAACATGTTTTGTACAGCTAGAAATGGGATAAGCTCTCAGATAAGCTTCAGTTCCGAGGATTTGCTATCTGGGAACCATTAAATTACATGCAATCCCTGCGAACCTGTAACAGTTTGAATTGAAATTGTTACCTTCATACTAAACAGTCGTTTGCATTCAAATCAAATGGTGGTGGTATCTTTCGTTGGAGACAAACTGATGCAGGGCGTAAACCAGGATGCGGCAGCACCTACAGAAGTAGCATCGGAAGCTGGCGGTGAGAATGAAACTGGCTGGCCAGCTTCATCCTAGGCAATGGTGGCAAAATATCCCATAACCCAAAAAAATATGTAAGTTTTTAAATTTGTCGAAAGAATATGTAATTTGATAAAATTAAAAATTATATATAATTTTTTAAATATATTTTTTAAAATTATATGTAATTTTTAAAATTTGAAAAAAAAATAATTTGACAAGATTTAAAAAATTTATATATAATTAACCCTTTTAATTATTTATGAATAATTAAATTCAAGACAACCGTAACAGTAATATTCCAATTGCAATAGTAATAATTGCATTCTTTTTCATGCATGAGATGCTAGAGATTACATCACCTCAAGTCCTTCATCCCAAATAGATAGTTTGTTTATTTTTTTTTCCTATTCTTCAGCCAAAAATAAGTTTGTTTTATTTTTATTCTTAATTTAAATTGTTTGGTTGCAAGCCGATCTTTAGTTTCTGCTTAGATAAGATGCAGACCATCAGCCACCCAATCATCGTATCAATGCCTAATATTTTTCTTCATTTCCTTTGACCCTGTTCGTGGGTATACAATCAACATTGTAAACATTCATACAAGTAAATACCAGTCGAGGATGAATGGGAACCAAATAGCAGAGTGCGCTAAATATATAAAGCTGATGGATTGCCAAGAAAATACTACAAGGCATATGTCTGTTGCCCACTCTGTAGGTATCTGTACCAGTCGGTGTATATACGATGCAAAACATGGGTAAATAATCCAAAAATTCCCCTTCCTTCCCTGTTCCCTCACATGTTATCGATCTTAACCTCATGTCGGAGTTGTTCACGATGATTGCACAGAGATGGGAGTAGAGTAGGAGAAGAGCAGATCATCTCCGAAGAGATAGAGTAGCCGCTCCACAGCCCAGCTCGGCTCCGATGGGGTTGATGAATCTGATGGGGGCAACACCAGCGGAGCCCGGCAGAGCGGGCAGGTGAGGTGGCCGTCGTGATCAAGCCACCGGTCCAGGCACCGCTTGTGGAACACATGGTTGCAGTTCCTCAGATCCCACACCCTGTCCCTGCTCCTCATCTTGTTCAGGCACACCGCACACGTCGGTCCAGAGCACTCAGCACCACCAGCGACAACAGCAGTCGTAGCAATCTCGCCGTAGGTGGTGACACACAGGGTGTCCCTAACTGCCTCCGCAGAGAGGCTGTGCTGCTGCTTCTGATCATGGCGGCGGCTTGGGGATCCGTCATCGTGCCAAATAATAGACCAGGGAAGGGCAAGCCATCTGAAGAGCGTGGTGAATAACAGGTGGCCAGCCTTGTAGAGGGTCCAGTGATACCGATCCTTCATGTCTATCAACTGTTTTTTTTCTTCCCTTGGCTACTCTAGTAGAGCAAGGGAGAGAGTAGTAGCTGAAGCAGAAGGCAGAGTAATCAAGGAAGATAGAAGAGGAAGAGAGGGAAGGGGAGGGACCTGGATGCATCAAGGGGTGTATTTGAAAGGCAATAAAGATGGGGTTGAGTGGGTGTGTTTGCTTTGATGCATGCATCTTTCGCCTTTTCCTTTTTCTCTTGTTCTTCTTTTAACAAGATAAGAAAACGACACACCAAAAGATCGAAGAAGAATAGAGAAAAAGACCCAAGAACCAGCTCCAAAGCACTCGCTATTCCACCACCACCTGGGCGTATACAAGTAAAATTCTGTATTCATATTTTATTTTCCCCCAGCCCCAAATACTCACCCCCAATCATTGTACTTTACAGCGAAAACGCAGTTGTATGAGCTGCCATCAGCTGTGCATGAGCTGATTAAATACAACAGGGAAGAGACAAGACTTGCCTCAAGAATCACAAACAAAAGAAAATTAGGGAAAAAATGGTTGAGAACAAAGTATAAAGGAGCTGATTATGTAGTGGTAATCATCATGGCTTGTCCCTTCCTTTTCATTAAGGAAATTTTAAAAATTAAATAAAAGGAGAAGCTTGGGTACCCCCATGCAAAGCTCTTCGCTCAAGAACATGTCTGCAGATCTCTTACTATTGAGGTATGAAGGAAGCCTGGAGCTACTACATGTGCAGCTGAAAGCTCCAGGGTCATTGATAAATGCAGAGTATGCAGATAAATGGGTCTCATTTTTTTGGCTTCTCAGAATGGCTCTTGATATGTTTGCGGAATACAAGTATGTCTGAGTATAGAGAGCAGCAAAAGCAAGGAAAATTAGCAGTATTATTAAGAGGAAGGATGTACTGCAGCACGCCAGAGTTGAAAAGTAGAGCTTATAGCTGCTGAGGAATTTCCTGTATTAATAATAATTTGTTTTCTTGGTCAGTTGAGTATTTTAGCGAGGTAAAGAGAATCTAGTCTGATCCGAGTCAGACCGAAAGAGGACGTGAGGCGAGACCTTAGTCAGGAATGTGTCAGATCTGAGTCGGATCCCACCTGATGCAATTGCCACGTCATTCCACATGTAAAGATATGGTCCAATGCTACATAATGTGACAGGGACGTGCACCATCCATTCTTTTCTCGTTATAATATTTCATGAGTTTTATCCGCATTTTCTTTGCAGCAGTCAAAAAATACCAATAATTTTAAATATTTATCGACACAGGTTAAAAATTACTGATATTTATGACAAAATACTAAAAATTATGGACATTTATGATAAAACATTAAAAAACTTTCGATATTTTTAATAAAACTTCAAAATTTTTCAGCTGTTTTAAAAAAATAATAGAAATTTTTGGCATTTTATCACAAACTCCAAGAAATACTTGGCAAAATTTATAAATTTTTTATCTATGGAATCCTAAGTTGCCTTTGCTTGATAGGATCATCCTATTTTGATTAACTTATTATTTAAATATCAAAAAAATAATTAGGCTATTTTTATATATTTTTTTTTAAAAAATTACTATATTATTTTTATATTTATTTATTTAAAATTTAATAAATAATATATCCAAGGGTATAAAAATTTAAAAAAATTTAAATCATTCACTAATATTAAAATATAAAAAAATTTGATTAAATTATTTTTTTATATTTTAATTTTAATTTTAGATTTGAGTTTGATTTTGAACACTGGCCTGACACTATTTCTTGACCGGCTCCCGCACGTGCTTGTCACGCCTGCCCACTCCAGCCCGTCCTAGCCCCGGCCCTGCCCCGCCCCGCACGGGCCGGCCCGCACCAGCCCGCCCACGCTCGTCTCAGATCTGTTCAATTTATCACCTTCGAGCTCTAATTTTTCTCCCCGCGGCGATGAGCTCAGTGGAGGATGGCCGGCACAAACGAGCTCCCGGCACAAACGAGCTCCGGTGGGACTGGTCTACTATAAGAGAATGTGCCGTCACGATACGCTGAATCGGGAGCCCCACCCGGAGTGTCCTGACTGGATCTAGAGAATTTGGAAAAAGCTTGAGACCGAGGGCATTCCCAAAGGTATTTTCTCTCCTTCTTAGGACTCTTGGATGCCATTCTTGATCGAGTTTGAGGATGCCGTGGTCGGAGGTTTCGGCTTGAAGTAGGAGCCTCGATCCTTGTGTTATGGTTATTCATGTCGATCTCTAGATTCGATTTTGCGCGTTGATGCTTATCACTGTTGTCATTTTTTGTGATAATTTTGGTCTGACATCATTTGAAGTTTCAGTCTTTCATAATCTCTGCTATGAATCCAACACTTGAGTTTGAATTTGATGGTGTTGGTGCAAACGTATTTTATTTCCTGAGATTTCTATGTTTGTGATTAATTGGGCATTTTGTGTTTTCAATGTCTTTTCTGATGTTTAATTCTGAGCTATGTGCTCAAAGTAAGTGCTCCAATTTTTGTATTAGGTTTATTATCCAAACCAATCGTTAGCTTTGATTGTATTTAATCATGGTTGTCACTCTCAAATTTTTTTTTGTGGTAATTTGCGAGGATATTATATGAGCTGCTAACATTTCTTAATCTTTGGCATGAAATCTGACATTCAAATGTGCACTTGATGATGTTGATGGAGAATGCGTTTTAGTTTCTGAAATGTCTATGAATGTGATTTTTATATGCTCTCTCCAGATTTGTAGTTCTAAAAGAAGAGGAAGCTGATGATAAGCACATAGCATATGCTCATACCAAAAGTCATATTAAGCTGATCAGGAATATCAGCTCCAAAGAATTTGACTCTCGGCGCAACAAGATCGCCTCAAAGTTCAATTCAATTTATCCAAACAAGAAATCATCTGAGGCTGCTTACCTTGCCACAGGTACGGTTATTGAGGTACCGAATGCCTAACACAAACACAAAGTGTATGATATACTCTGAAATGATCAAATTGCCTTTTAGTTTATGCTTTCTGATTAAATTATGTGTTGATTTATCTGTTTTTGTCCTTAATTTAGTGTATTGTTTCTCTCACTAATAGGTTTGCAATAGGGCCGCCGAAGGGGAGTTGAGTTTTGGCGTGGCCATTGTTAGGCCTCCAGGACACCATGCAGAAACTAATGAAGCTGTGGGGGTCTATTCAACAATATTGCAATTGCAGCTCATTTCCTTTTGGATAAGGTCCACTTGTCATTCTACTAGTTGCTTCATATATGTAAAACTTGTTTAGTCCTTTTGCTTTAGCTTGCGTGTGTTCACGTGCGATATGATGCACTTATTTCTTATTACAGCCAGAACTAGGTATCAAAAAAAAAGAAGATTTTAATTGTTGATTGGGATGTTCATCATGACAATGGCACACAAAATATGTTTTACGGTGATCCTTAAGTTTGTGCTGAAGCTAATCATTATGTGTAGAGAAGGCATTTATTATATTGATATGTCTCTGTGCTCAGTAAAAAAGCCAAATTGATTCAACTCCAGCAAAGAAGAAAGCTACTTAACCGCGCAAATGGCATGAAAGGATTTTGTGTGATTTGATGATGTGAACTTTCAATATTTGATGAACATTTCCACCTGGAATGTTTTTGCACAAAAAACATGAAGGTTTGTTGATATGGATTCTAGACACTAGGCTTATGAATGAGACTGTGTATTGGTATAAGATCAGAAATAGTACCCTTGTGTAGGTTTCAAACTAAACTCTTGGAAGTAGAGCTGCAGGATATTTTTTTTTTCTTCTTTTCAGTATGGTCTTTTTTGGAGATAAACCCTACAAGAGTTGATATTCACATTAGGCTTTTCTTCAACTGCTGTTCTTATTTTCAGGTTTGTTGTTGTTATGTGTTTACTCAAGCAGAAAAATTTTGAATATGAGCCTTAGCACAATGGCAATATTGGATTTCAGAATATATTGGACACTCTTTTTTTTGTTTTTATTTACTCATGTTTTCCAATGAATTCATCTCTACTGTAGGCATTGATAGATAATATTGTTGTTGGTATAGTCTTGGCTCTGGACTCTCAAAGAGCAAACTAGTGCAGAATGGCAACATTTTTATGTTGGCTTCTCTAGTATTTACACTCTTATATTTCAGATGATTTCTTGTTTTCTGGTTCATATTTTCATAACCTATTATCATAGACAAAACAGACATTGTTCCCATAAAACTTTGAAGTGGCAATGTTCATCTGATCTTTGAGTGGTTGCTGATGTTGCTACTGCTTTTAGAGCATGTTTTTGTAACATTGATGAGGTTTATATCATAGTTCACTATGTCTTATTTTTATTTAATATCTGCAATACCTGAAATTTCTTTTTTCACAATTAATTTAGGGATTGCAGCTGGTATAGAATCTATTTCAACATATTCAATAGGATGGGAAGGATTAATAAATCCAAAAGTATCTCTCTATTTATTATTTTTCTTGTTTGTCATAGATTGGTGAAGTTTTTCCTTTGTCATGTGAAATTGGTTTCTCATCTCAGGCACATCAGATGCAACTAGTTGAAGGTTTGATTTCAATTATATCAGTTTAGCTCTACGGACTGTTATTGCCATCATGTAATCACCTTCCTGAGATATGAAGCAGGTCTGAAGAGAAGTTCGGGATCTGGTTCTTCCTTGATGGTTCACGAATAGGGTCAACAACTTGGCCGGAAGAGAAGCTCCGCCAATCAATGACAACTACAACAACCAATCAGTGCCATTAGCAGAGCCATTTGCTGCATCATTTCACCACCTCTCTTCATTGTCAACTTAACATAAAATTTGGTGATACTAACAGCAAGTGATGGATTCATCATATCATTCCACAATTATGGATTGCCTGTCAGAGTTTCAAGTGCATTAGAAAAAATCATCTGTAAATTTTGATGTCCTAGGCAGAAACAAATTCTTTGAAAATTTTACACTATGAACATATTTATTTTTTAAGAATATTATTAACAGATTTTGCTACGTTATTTCTCTTTGTTATGTGTAAATTGTCTGTACTTTTTATAGTTTTTTTTTTCAAATTACATACAATTTTCTCAATCATGTAATTCATATTGTAGCATTTAATTATAGCATTTAACTATAGCAATGGTAATTTCTGATTTTTTTTATAAAAAACACCTGGAATTTCTCAGTGTTTATACAGTAAACGCCAAGAATATTACCAACATTTGCATATTAAACATTGGGAATATTATTGGCATTTTTTTATCAAAAACGCTGAAAAAAATCCTGACGATAATTTTTATTGGTGTTTTTCCTCAAAAACGACAGAAATGATTTCTTTTTGCCGACATTTTTTCAAATGCCATAAAAAACGTCAGAATTTTTTTTTTTTTTTGTCGTTTTAAAAACACCGAGAAAAGTTTTCAATAACTTTTCTTTTGACGTTTCTGTAGCACCAGGAAAAAACGCCGGAAAAATTTTCCTGATGTTTTTTACATTTTTTGAGGTGTTTTTAAAGCAACGGGAATATCCAAATTTATTGTAGTGCCTCTCAAAGGATTTGTGTATGCCATCCTTATGCAGCGACCATGCTTATCTTCTCTGTTTAACTCTAATTGTTTTGGATATCTCCACTCGAAGAAAGGAAGGAGCACCTTTGATACCTCTCTCCTAGCAGATTTTATGTATGCGAGCAGTCCTGTTTGTCGTCTCTTGTAATCTTGGAGACACGACTGATCTTTTGTTGCCTATGGAAAGATGATGGAATCATGAAAAAAGGACGCAGAAAGAAAATTAGGAAAACTCCGTGGACTGAATCCTCATCCAAGACCCACAACTCATTGACCTAGACCAAGCATTAATTGCCCAGTAGGGATATGAATCTAGCAATACAGGTTGATCATTTAGACTATTTGGAATACAGGTTTTCTGCTTGGATCACAAAGACACAGCCTGGATAGTGGAAGTCTCATCTCATACATGCTTTATGTACTAATGTGTGACATGTCTCTAGCCAGCACAAGACGGCCCACATCAAGATTTTTCTATCCAAAAGAATCTCCTCAAGTTGCTTTCTGATCCCAATAATAGGAAGTAAATACAACTTTAATTGGCATGATTTGGTAAACCAATGACATGTCGGGCAATAAGAAAGGTGGGAATGATATAAGCATACAGATCTAATTCAAAGTAGTAGTACTAGTAGCATTCCTGCAAATCTTGTCTAATTCCATGATACAGAATCAACCCCTCACGTTCTCACCCAAAACCTAAACCAAGAAATAAATAAATAATGGAATGCTGCAGCATGAGTTCATAATGCACTGTCTATGGAAACAGCAATCTGGATACTCAAATTAGAAGAGCAAAAAGTTCACCATCTAGCAAAAATCCAAGCGTATTCTTGCAATATTATTTCAAATAAATGTTGGACAGAAAATTTCCCAATACCATGTATCTTAGTAAACTAACAGAGTAGAAAAGACAAAATCCACAGGGAAATCATCAGACAATAGACAGCAAAACATGGACTGAAAACTAGAGGCTGATTACCTTTCCTTTTTTAAGCACATTCTTTCAACTTCTTGCGCATTTTATATTGAAGCATTGCAGGACAGTCAAGAGGCGTCTCTCCCAAGGAACAAAACGTTCCACTCTCAGACATGCATGCTATTGGTTCGCATGGCATTTGATGAACAAATTTCAATTTAGCAAGGTAAAGAATGAGAGCGCATGTAGAGCAGTAACAAATCATTTGAAAAGAAACAAAGTCTCAAACTAAATGACATAATGGATCTATGGGTGGATTCAGTAGTTGTATCCAACTATTTGCAGTCCTTTGCATACTGCTTGTAGATTTTGTTTAATGATCCCTAGATGAAGCATCTGCAGACATCAATTCTGCGGCTATTTATCCACCTTATAGCTGCAGTACAAATCAGTGATTCCCCAGGCTTTTAGCTCTTTACTTTTCCTATATGCTGATCTAGTGAGCAAACATTGATAGCCTACTTACTATTACTAATCAATAGGCGCCCAGACGGTTCAGCCAGGAACTTAGGCAGCTATATTTGACTACATGCTCACAACTACTAAAATTAAGTGCATAGCAGCTTGGAGGTTTATGTAGTCAGAAATAGGATGCGGAATAAAATCATAAAAAATAGTATCTAAGATTTTTTTTGCAAGTTTCTCACCTCCTTGAAGACCAATTAACCAACCAACTTCTTTTGGTTTTGCACCTTAACACATCAATCCTACATATCCCCATGGGTATACGTCCATTCATTTCAGAATCAAATATCAGGAATCCATGAGTTCCTTATCAATGTTACATTGATAATGCACATCTCAAGCATTAATTCGGTAGTTGTACTTATCTTTCATATATATGAGAGCTCATGAATTCAAACTAACCTTAAGCAAGGCTATCAATGGTAAATCCCGATTGTTCAAAAAAAAGTGTTACCTTGATAATGCATTCGGCTTCAAGCCATGAAGATTTCTCAAGTTTATCGGGCAATGATTTGCTTCATGCTGTTGCCAATACAAGATTATAGCATATTTCTTTAAGATTCGATAGCCTATTCAACTATTCAACTCCACTTTTGCTGGGACCGTCCACAACTCAGTAACAGTCTATTACTCGAGCTCACTATAATTCAATAATCGCCTCTATTTACAGATAGCAATCATCCACTAAATTTTTGCGGATCGAGAACTTGTTTAGAAGTGAAGAGAGTCAGAAAACGATCGCCGTGAAGATTTACAGAGTGACGAGAAGTTTTGAGACAATCACCCATCTTTGTTTTCATTCGTTTTATCTTTATCTCTATTTCTAAAATAATTTTATATTAAATAATGTGTAAACCTAGTTATCATCATGATATTTAGAAGGAGGATGATAACTTATATTTAAGCAAAATTTGATAAAAACTAAATATATCGAAATTTTAAAATATCATATCGATATAAATATATTTTCGGAATAAAAAAATTAGAAGATTATGTCTGCGAAATCTTCTTCCCTCTCCACAGCAAGAGCTGCTCACCGGCGACCGACAGCGAATCGAGAGCGGGGCGGCCGGAGTGAGGTGGCTGATGCCAGCGGCGTGCAGTGCGGCAGCGTGCGGCACAGCTGCATAGGCATCACGCGCAAGTAACATGCGTGACTACGCGTGGCGTGGCTGCACGCGACCCAGCGGTAGAGTGGCTCCAGCATGAGAGCAGGTGTCGGTGTAAGTCCAGCGCGTGACACGGCGACGGAAGTGGCCGGTGGCGCGCATAACGCCACAGTGCGCGGGCTGGAGTTCCGCCAGCGTGCGGCTGCGCGGTACACCAGCGCGTGGGGCAGCGCCCGGCTGCGCGGGCTACGCTGTGCGCCAGCGCGCGGGGCAGCGCGAGGTTGTGTGGGTAGCTCGGGCTGTGCGTGACCCGGTACAATGGCGCGGGTCCGATGGCGATCGGGGGCGGCGGTGGCGACCTAGCGATAGCCGTGGCCCAGCGGAGGTGACGGCATTGGTGACGGTGGCAGCGAATTAGGGGTAGGATTTAATGGCGAGTTGAGAAGGAAGAAGGAGATGAGTTTAGATTTAATTTAGGATTGATTTTGGTTTAAATTCTGATTTAGAGTTGGTTTGGGTTTAGCTTCGAGTTAACACGGTGGTTGAAAAAAAAATGGTCAACTATTATCCAATAGCTTTTGGAGAACTGGTTTACATTTTAATGAACTGACAATCCTGTAATGGACAGTTGTATATTACATACCAAAGCCGAATGAACTTTGTCCATAAAGGATGGGCCAACTAATATTCAGCCAAAGAAATATCATAATAAAAAAGAAAATAATACACAAAAAATTTATCTTGAGCATTCTTACTTTCTGCACTTGCTCCATGTTCCATAAGAATGAAAGCAATCTCAGTCTGATTAAAAAGTGCAGCCTGCATCAAATAGAGATCATTTGAAAACCAGATGTAAAATGAAAGAAACTCCCCCAACAAATCCCCTGAGAAGAGGAATTCATCTCCAATCATAAGATCAAACAGCTGAGATATTAGCAGCAGTATTCCTTACAAATGTCATGGTATCAATACTAAGTAACAATTACGATGAAGCCATAACATTCAAGGAAAAAAGATCAAAGCATACCAAGTGTAGCAAAGTTAATCCTTGATTGTCACAGTAGTTTGCATCTATTCCCTGCCCCAGTGAGTGAAAACACAAAAACAAAGGTCACTGCTAAAACCAGCTATATTAAGGACCCTGAAAATTAATAATGTGATACCTTAGTCAGAAGCTCTTTCACAGCTGGTTTGTCGCCATTCTTAATGGCTTCTCTTAAACCCTGAAATACAAACAGATTTTTGCTCAGCAGAAACATATCCTTGCAAGGATTGCAGGAGAATCTATTTCTTTTGATAACTTGATCAAAAAAATTGGTGTCCTCCTTGGAGAAGAATGCCCCTTATATAATGAATACAAGTTGAAGAAAATAAGGCATATCCTAAATAAGGAAAATATTTACAATTATTACAGGTATAAAATCAGCCATAGAATCTGCTAACTTTGGTATAAAATCACCCATAGAATCTGCTAACTTTGGTATAAAATCAGCCATAGAATCTGCTAATTTTGGTATAAAATCAGCCATAAAATCTGCTATCTTTGAATGACTAGCTAATTCCTTTGACATCCCCCCTCAAATTGATGCGGGTAAGTCAACAAGCATCAATTTGCTAACAAGAAAGTTATGTCGCTGTCGTGTCATTGGTTTGGTGAAAATATCCGCAATCTGTAGAGTAGTGGAGATATGTGGGAGAGTGATAACTTGGCGATCATAGGCCTCCCGGATAGAGTGACAGTCAACCTCTATGTGCTTTGTGCGTTCATGGTAGACAGGATTGGCTGCAATTTGGATGGCACTAGTGTTGTCAGCATGTAAGGGAGTAGGTTGATCTTGGGTGAAACCAAGCTCTGTTAAAAGACCACGTAACCAAATGATTTCTGAGCATGCAGTAGACATGGCACGGTACTCCGCCTCAGTGGATGATTTGGAGACCGAGTCTTGCTTCTTGCATTTCCAAGAGATAAGAGCATCACCAAGAAACATACACCATCCGGTAGTTGATTTTCTTGTGTCCGGACAACCAGCCCAATCTGCATCACTATAGGCCTGTAGTTTGAGGGAAGAACCAGTAGGGAAGAAAAGCCATGATTTTGTGTGCCCAGGATATATCTGATGATGCGGCGGACTGCAGATAGGTGGAGATGCCGAGGGGCTTGCATGAACTTGCTGACAATATGGACAGCATAAGAGATGTCCGGGCGGGTGATAGTTAGATAGATAAGACTTCCAACCAGCTTGCGATATAAAGTGGGATCCTCAAGAAGTTCCCCTTCACCCCGTCGATATTTTACATTAATTTCCATTGGGGTGTCAACAGAATTAGTGTTTGTGAGTCCTGCTAGCTGAACCAAATCCATAATATACTTGTGTTGATTCAAGAAGATACCTTGAGGCTGATGATGCACCTCTAACCCCAAAAAATAGGTGAGTGGGCCGAGATCTTTCATGTGGAAAGTAGAGTGCAACAAATTCTGAAGTTTAGATATAGCCTCCATATCAGAACCAGTGATGACAATGTCATCCACATAAACAAGAAGAACAACTATGCCCTTGGATGTCCGTTGGAGAAAAAGTGAGGAGTCATACTGGCTTTGTGTAAATGAAAAACTAAGGAGGGTCGATCGAAACTTTTCAAACCATACTCGTGGTGCCTGCTTCAATCCATACAAAGAGCGTTTTAGTTTGCAAACTTCATTAGGGGAAGAAGTGGGCATACCGTAGGGAAGTTTCATGTAAACTTCCTCCTTGAGATCACCATGCAAGAAAGCATTCTTTACATCCATTTGATGTAAAGACCATGATTGTGATGCTGCTAGGGCGAGTATTGTTCGTACAGTGGTCATTTTGGCTACTGGTGCGAAGGTCTCTTCATAATTTAGGCCATACTCTTGCTTGTTGCCAAGAACCACCAATCTAGCCTTGTAACGTTCTATGGATCCATCAGAACGAAGCTTGATAGAAAACACGAACTTACTACCAAGAGGTTTCACAGATGGTGGACACGGTACAATATCCCATGTTTGGTTTTCTTCAAGTGCAAGAAGTTCTGTTTCAATAGCTCTCCGCCAACATTCATGCTCCATAGCCTGCTTATAGGATGATGGAATAGGAATAGAGGACAAGGTGGCTGTCAAAGATAAAGGAGAGGTGAAACCATACCTATCTGGTGGTTTACGAACTCGAGTACTTTGTCTGAGAGGTGCTGGTGCAGTTGTTGGAACAGGATCAACATTAAGGGAATGAGCTGGAGGGGGCCCGAGAGGTGCTGGAGTCTTGCGTCGTTGGTAGACTATGAGAGGCTTTGAAGGCATGGAATCTTCAGAATGATTAGTAAACATTGGCAAAACAGAGAATGAAGGAGAAAGGTCATCCTTGTGTGTGGAAAAAAAATACTGATTTTCAAAAAAAATCACATTTCGAGAAACCCGAATACGTCGTAGGTTGGGATCATAACAAAGAAAACCTTTTTGGTGCACCGAATAGCCTAGAAAAGCACATTGAACAGCTTGAGCTGTTAGTTTTGTCCGTTCGTGTGTAGGAAGATGAACATAACACACACAACCAAAAGTACGAAGATTAGAGTAATTTGGGGTATGACCAAATAACCGAAAGAAAGGGGAAACATGATTCAAGGAAGGAGAAGGTAACCTATTGATGAGATAGACAGCAGTTGAGAGAGCTTCACACAAAAAATGAGAGGGTACAAATGACTCTAATAGGAGGGTGCGAACAACATCTAGAAGGTGTCGATTCTTTCTTTCGGCCACCCCATTCTGTTGAGGGGTTGAAGGACAAGACCTTTGAGAAATTATACCATTGGTTTGTAAAAATTCTTGAAATAAATGAGACATGTATTCTCCCCCATTATCAGAACGAAGAATTTTGATACTAGCAGAAAATTGGGTCTGAATATGTGCATGAAAAAGCTTAAAGACAGAAAACAATTCATCTTTAGAATGCAGAAAATAAATCCATGTGAAGCGACTATAGTCATCAATAAAAGTGACAAAATACTTGTAATTAGCATGGGAAGTAACTGGCGCCATTCCCCACACATCACTATGTATCAAATCAAAAGGCTGGACTACTTTAGGTGTGTGAGTGGGAAATGGCAGAATTTTACTTTTTCCAAGCCTACAAGAATTGCAATCAAATTGAACAGTACTAAGAGATGATGGCCCTTTATTGCCAAGCAAACCAGAATTTAGCAAAGTATAAAGCACATTAGAGTTTGGATGTCCAAGGCGTTTATGCCATGCTCGGTAATCAACATAAGCAGAATTGCAAGTAATAATAGATGAAGAGGAACATGAAGACATAGGAAACTAAAGAGGAAAAAGACGTCCAATTTTAGGCCCCCTTGCGATCATCTTCCCCGATTGCTGATCCTGCACCACACAACCAGATTTAGAAAATTCCACTTTACAATCATTTTCAACTAATTGTCCAACAGAAACAAGATTAGTGGTAAGGTTAGGAGAGACAAAGACATTGGTTATGGATGAAGAAACATCACCAGTGGCAGTGATAGGTAAGGAATTTCCATCAGCTGTATAAATCTTGAGATTTCCAGGATATTTATTTACATTGGTGAGGAATTTAACATTGTTTGTCATGTGATGGGAAGCTCCAGAATCAAAGTACCACGGTGAAGGTTTAGAGAAAGGTTTACCTGAGAGTCCTAATGCGGAAAATGTAGAAATGATCATTTGCTGAATCATTTCAGGTGTCACAGATTGAATAGGAGCAGGAGCACTTTGTGTCAGATGAGCTTTATCCTCAGAACTACCAGCATTAGAAGAACCAACTGAGACAGTGTATGCCGTTCCAGATCTCTTGGGAGGTCGAATAGGACATTCCTTGATAATATGTCCATCCTTTTTGCAATAGTTGCAGAATTTTTTTGAACAACTTGAAGCATAATGGCCAAATTCTTTGCAGCAATAACACTGAATAGTACTCATGTCCTTACCTTTTGACTTGCCTTGGGCTACATAAGCCATAGGAATAGGAATGGATTTAATTTGTTCCATGGTGGCTTGAGTGAGAAGCCGTTGTTCCTCACGAAATAAATCATTAAGACATGCATCCAAGGATGGAACAGTTTCCCGATTCATAAGATTAGATCTGGTGCTTTCAAATTCAGATCTCAATTTCATAAGAAATTGATCCCTCTTAGTAGTTTCATGTACAGATTGAACAGAAATAAGACCTTCGGGAGGTAAGGTAGCATAGACAATATCAGTATATTCAGCCCAAAGATTCATGAAGATAGAATAAAAATCTGAGATTGAGAGACTGCCCTGTTGAAGACTTGCTAGCTCGTATTCAAGTTGAAACCGACGAGCAGTGTTGTGTTGACTATAGAGTTTTTTCAGATAATTCCACATTTCAGCTGCAGTTTTGAAGGGTCGAAGATTCAAGATGATGTTGGATTCTACAGATCCTAGAATCCATGTCATGATTTGAGCATCCTTGACTTCCCACTTGGAGTGCTCATCCTTGTCTTTGTCAGGTGCAGGTTTGCTGCCATCAATATGACCCCATAGATCTTTGCCTTTGACAAATATCTTGAAGTGAAATGCCCAGGCTGAGTAGTTTTTGCCATTGAAACGAATCAAGAATTCATGCTTGTCTGAAGACATGAGGCTGAGATAACTTGATCAAAATAACTAAGAATAATGAACTGAACTAGGACTGAGAGAAAGAGACACAGGAGAATTCAGAACTCAAGCTCTGATACCATGATAACTTGATCAAAAAAACTGGTGTCCTCCTTGGAGAAGAATGCCCCTTATATAATGAATACAAGTTGAAGAAAATAAGGCATATCCTAAACAAGGAAAATATTTACAATTATTACAAGTATAAAATCAGCCATAGAATCTGCTAATTTTGAATGACTAGCTAATTCCTTTGACACCTTTATTAACAAGCCATTTTGCACATTATTTGGTTCAGGAAAGCAAAGGTACCTCCCCACTAACATCATAGTTTGTGTGAGTTTCCTCCAAATTACCATGGGATGCTTGCACAAAACTTATAAATGGACTATAGAGAATAATTGTATTAAAATATAATTTCAGCCCGTGATAAATGTTTGAGAAAGTATAAAATTGCCATGGTCAATTCAGCAAAAAAATACTAAATGCGGATGACACAAATACTGCCTGTTATGGACAGCCCTTTGGCAGATTTCCAAAAGCTAATCCTAATATTGGATGAAAATTTCATGCAGAAACCCCAACCTTGTGAATGGGTATTATGTTTACTAGTACATTGGCTTGCATCATGGAGGAACTGAAATTAAAATGATTATATTCTTGAGACCTTGCTTTGCTCGTTGAAGAGGAAGCTAACTTCTTAGAAATGGATTCGCCTGCAGACTCATTGCTAACTGCCTTCTTCGGCTTCCTGCTAGGTTGCACCTTTGAGATGGTAGCGCTTTGCATCTTGCATTGTAGGAATTTTCTTGTGAGGAAGGATAATAGGAAACCTAGAACAAGATGTAGAATAGTAAAGCTCACCTGCAAAGGGGAAGGATCTGGGACTGGAGCTTTGCATGCGCAGCCTCGCCAATATCTAATCCTGAGAGTGCATCTGCCTCATTACTACTGGTGTCTGAAGATATTTGATTAACATCATTTGTCGACCTAGAGCAATAAAGGTTGATAGTTTTTGATAGTGAAAATACTATTTTTGAAATAGAGATGCATTGGGCTAAAAATCTTGCAAAAATGAGGTTGCAGAGATCCTGAAAGCCCAGCAACATGCGAAAAGTATATAAATCATGCAATTTGCAACATGAAAGACATATGGTGCACCAGTAGTTCTCAAAAATATATGCTAAATAATGCAGCGGGGGCCAAAGAAACAGTTAAGCATATTCAACATGGAAAAGAATGCATAGATACAAGAAAGGGGAAAAAAAAAATCAGAAAAAGCTTTTTATATGCCAACATCCAAAATTTAGACTCCTCTGAGATTTCATAGAACCATAAATAACAATATGATATGTTCTGAGGTCGTCAGATGAAGAGGTTAAAAACAAAAGGCTGGTTTTTGTCCTGATGAACTACATAAACTCGTATTCTTCTTATGGATTTTGGCAGTTGAAAGGCTTTAAAAATAGTACTTCACGCCTAAACAGACGTTCAAAGAAGCTCCTAGATGGTGACAGAATATCCAAATCTAGAACCTTTTGATCTAGAACCTTTTGGAGTTCTATCAATACAAAATAGATGAGCTTTCTCCTCAGAAAATTGGCAACAGTCTAAAGATTAAAGATAGAAATTTGTGGTTGCACCCACTCACCAATTACCTTCTTGCAGTAAAAATCCATAGCCGTATTAGATCAGCTTTGATCTATGACTTACATATTTCAGTTGCATTTTCAAATCTGAAATTTCTGAAAGTTCATTGAGGTCAGTGTGTCCCTGGTTTTGAATGACTTGATCATGAACACTGGAAGTCTCCTAGCTCACTGTTGGCAACACAGAATGGGACACCCATTTCCAATATTTCAAATAGATTTCTACAATAAATAAATATTAAATGTTTACATAACTAAGTACAAATACTAGCAATTTACAACTACTATATACTTATTATTATGGAAAGAAAATACCCATTCTTGACAACAAAATTCTACTATCATATAACCACTGCTATCAAAATTGTGTTTATTAGTGGTGAAACAGTCTGCTTGATTGAGGTGAGAAGCTGATATGAAAAAGCAAGCATGCTAAATCTGTAAGCATTTTAACAAGCTTCACATGGAAGACACAATAAAGATTATTAATTTAGAAAACTACAGGTTAGAAAGATGACAGAAATTCATGTCAGATTATGGTAATCAACAAAAGGACTGCAGTGGAGCTGAGACAAAGCTATTCTAAGTGATACATTGACATATCCATCCACAAACATATAATTGGATAAATAAAATGCCGTAGCTAAAAAACATCAAAGAGAAATTAAAATGATTACCTGAAACCATTGTTGAAACAATCAGAGCAAACTCTGACGCTCTCGAGTAAATGTCAAATTGAGGCAAAGCCTGCAAAAATACACCTTGCATCTTAAAAAAAATAAACCAAGAATATCAAGTCACTCCTTGATTTTTAAGTGAGACGAAGAAATGCTTACCATGTGATTCGACGAGTGCTCATGGCATAATGTTCTCCCGCAGCATCGGCAATGATGCTACATGGCAATAGAAATCCAAACACAAAATACTTTCATCATTCAAGTAAAATTTATCCTGCAAGCCCAAACTTAAAAACCCATGAAAAAGAAGGAAAGAACGCGAAGAAGAAGGAGAAGGGAGATGGGCTCACACGACGCCGGAAGGTGCTGAAGGTGCACTTGCAGACGTCGCAGCAGGCGGCCTCCTGGAACGCAGGAGAAGTCGCCGACATCTCCATCCCTCAGCTCGCGTATGCGATACCCGGAGTTCTAGATCGATCAATCGCGATCTCGATCGACGACATGCCGCGCGCTCTTCGGGGAATCAAGCGCCCCAACGAGGAAAAGAGAAGACGAGGGATCGCGCGACGAGGCCTCTCATCTCATCTCCGACGAGAAGGGGGCAAATAATATATTTTGTCTCTGGCGGTCGTCGGTAAGATCACGTGGATTAACCGCTGTGGTACCGGTTCGTTGGAAAGCCACTTATTATTAGGATTTTTAGCTTTTGTTTTTGTGGGAGTGATTGATTGTTGCAATTCAGAATTTTGGATATTAAAATTTAGGAAATTTTTTTTAAAACTTTAAAAATAAAATTTTTTTAAAACAAATTCTACTAATTTTTTAAATTTTTGTTTAGGCTTTTTATATAATAAATATTTCAAATTAATCTCTATCATTATTAATACCGTCAAAGTACTATAATAAATATTATAATAATATAATAATATTTAAATACTGTAGTAGTATTATATATTTAAAAATTAAATATTATGAGTAAAATAAATATTTGTAATCAAAATCAGATCAATATAATTAGAGATAAAATAAAATTATTAAAATCGAATATATAAAATTCAAAAATAATTATTATGGTCAAAACTAATCATATATAAATGAGAATATATATATTTTTTATCATAATAATTAATTTCTAAAAACATACTACTGCTACAGAATTATTACAATAATTTACCTACTATAATATTTTATATATTATTGTATTATTTTGTAATATTGTTATAGTATTTTTTAGTTTTTAATACTAACGATTGACAAAGGAGGGGACTATTGAAATTTTCAAAAATTGGAGGAGATTTTTAGAAATGTGAAAAATTATCTGGAGGTTATAAAAAACTTCTCCCTATTATTTGATATACCTGGCGCGGATCAAGTGGATTGCCGTCAAAAAATCAGATTCAATAGCTACAACAGAGAGCGCAAACAACCGGATTCAGTCGCTACAACAGAACCAATAGTGATCTAACGTTCCAAAATCGGATCACCATGGCCAGGCCTTTGACAATCCAGTTGAGAACCTTTTATTTAACCTATTTCATCGACTTTGTGCCTACCTGCAACTTGCCAGACCGATTTTATGAACCGTAAACCTACCTGCAACTTGCCAGACTGATTTCATCAAACTTGGGACCAACTTACCAAACATTCAGGGTAAATTGCAGCAATCCAGATATTCCCAGAGTCCCCAGCTGAAGCCTGTCCTAAGCACTGAGCAATACCTAAGACCACAAGCTGTGTCCCAAAGCCCATAATTGTAGTGTTTAGCATGGTGTAAACCAAACTGCACCCAGAAAATAAGGGCACTTTTATGCTTTTGTCTCATAAACAACATTAGCAAAATAGATGCCCAAATACACTCCTAACAGTACAAATACATACAACCGCATGTTAACATCTGTTCCCACCAGTAAAGCAAAAATAAATTTTAGCGTCATGGAGAAGCTCTATAGAAGCTTCAAGCTGCCTGTGACATCATCAACCACATCAGCAGGTCCTGCCCAAGCACAGCACCCCCAAAATAATCAACAGTGCACCCAAAACTCAAGGTGTTTAACATACAAATCACAAAGTAGAATAAGACATTAGTTTGCTGCATAACAACCCCAAACTTGATACTTTCTCAAAACTAAATTCATGATGTTCATCTGTTTCAAAAAATTCATGATATTCATTCAACTGATAAAAGAATCATGTGGACTAATTCCTTAGTTTATCTCTGATCCTGTGCTGATGTATGTAGTTTCCACAAGCTATCTTTGGAATCTGGATAATCTTAGAACGTGGTTCTCCATCTCAATATCAAGCAATGATTATCCTATATTTTGTGTTCATCCACACATATTATACCACTTAAGGGGCTGACTCTGTTCAGTGAGGGCTTCTATGCGAGGATAAAAACTTTTTACTCGATAGAATGATGAGGCTAGTGTAAATTTTTGTCACAAATATCACATTTGTAAATTTTAAAAGGTCAGAGGGCTTTGCAACCACACGCAGACAGTCATACCTTAAAACCTTGAGTATGGAGCATCAAGGGAAACTAAGATTCATGCGTGAACAGTATACTTCTATCTGTTCATATATGACTGCTTGTAACTAATCATACAGCACACTCATTTCACATCTCACTTTTGGCAAGGAGATTGAAGCACCATCTGTCATTCTAAATTAAACAACAAAGTGAAAAAGCAATTGGTTGCTTACCAAGAATAGCCATCACTGTCCGTGAATCTGTCAAAGAAGATTAAATAGTCAAGATCTGTAGCTGGAAATTCTAAAATAAATATTTGACGGTAGTAGGAGACATTATTATGCGAGCTCAGCCATATGTTAAAAACCATGGTAAAGCCGTTACAAAAACAGAATTGCACAGAGAACTTAACCAAACAAAATTCAAGCCCCGACCAAGAAAAGAGGCGAGAATCAAACAAATAATGAGCAACTCACTAGGTGCAATCTGTGTTCTCCCTGCATCAGTTGTGATATGAGTGGGCAGCCTCAGTGACTTTGCTCTTTCCTGCCACAAGAAAGATTACACAACTCACAGAAAAGTTTCAGCTAGAAATACTACACCTAAACATATCTTTTCACTGCCAAAATCTAATTGAAGTAAGCATAGAATATTTAGCTAATAGAATTAGAAAATCTTTGGTGAAATACATAATCCACATTTCTATTCCTTGGGCACCATTTTTGTCTCACTTTTGATACCCACAAACCCAACAATTTCTTATTCCAATCTGAGGAATGCATAAGATAAAACATCTAAGCATGTATAAACTATTTTCATTAATTCTGAAGAGCGAATTATGGTGTCTAGCTAATTCTCCAAGACATGACCATATGCAAATTTCTGAACTTGTCACATGATTTACAGGAAGCATTTTCAGACAAACCAATAAGAAAGAAGAGGAATTCTACATCCAACATCCTAGGTGTCAAATATTTCTATTTAGCAGTTATGAGCAATCAGGTACTCGAGTATTATGTCAATAAAGTTCTTATAACTGGTTACACATTAACTGCTATCTGTGTCTTACTTGTAACACAAGCATATCTTCTTCACTTTCTATTTTCAAGACAACCTTAACCTGCCCACACATCTCCCACCTGAACAGAAAGAGGAAGAAAAGAAGAGAGTAAAAAAGCTGAAATTGGCGGCCAACAAAGAAAGTAGGTTAACTGGAATCGCATTTGGCAGAAAAGCAAGTGTTCTAAAAAGGAGGAAGGAATAATTTTCACATAGAACCACAAAAGAATGCCAACTGCACAAATGTTTACACGGCATACATGGAAAAGACCCCCAAAAGGGGTGAAAAGAGGATCTGCAGGAGGAACATAGGGATAAGGAGAATGTATCCTACCGGCTCAATGCTTTGGGTGCTCGCTTGTGGAGCTTCTTGTACAAACCCAAAGTTGCATGGCTTCCAAGAAAAGGCAAAAAGAAAACAATTAGACACGTTTTCCAGAACATCAGAAGCAAAATATGTTTGCTCCATAAACAAGCAGTAAATTGACCTCTATATTGTTTGATTTCCCTACCAGTCATTTATGAAACCAGAGTTTTGTAAAGCATATTTGAAATAGCACTACAGAACAAGTGATATAGCTCCAGAAATATATTTTAGTTTCACAAAAAAAGAGAGATCTTGCTCATTAGCATTATCAAGCTGCTAGTCCCTAGCATATTGATGTTAAACAATAGTAATCAAATCAGAACGGTACTCGCCAGCATACTGTTTGTAAAAATGATTTAGTTTAAAAATAAGCATCAGAGAATAATGTAAGCCATAATTGGGAATAAATAGATTGATATTGCTCAATATTGAGAGTCACAATATATGAGAAACAATAGCTATAATGAATTAAAGGACTTGAATTAGGGCCTGTGTGTATAATTCATGGACATGAGTGATTGCATCTCTGCAAGAATTAACAAGACAACTAACATTGTATTACTAGAATATCTTGGCAAGACAAGCTGTCGAGTGAAGTTTCATGAACTTTTTTTTTACCAAACATCCTCTGAGTTGGTCATGGAAGTTCTACAATACTGCTTGATTAGTGGCGATTCCCAGAAAGTGGCGATTCGCCAGCAAATTTCTCATTAACGTTAAAAATTTCAGAACGCAACACCAGTCACCAATAGCAAAACCAAGCGAGTCATAGTAAACAGACGGGAAAACTGAAAACGTTACGGAGTTAGCAAATAAAGATAAGAAAAAGAGGAGCCGAATCAAATGTCATGACATCTACCTGCATTGCGCTGCAATTTTGCCCTTTCCCATCTTCAAATCATTCCTGACCACGAGCACCTGCGCTAGTTTGGATCGACGGAGGGAAATGATCATCAAAAGCACATCTCAAGAGCAACTCGAGCAACTCTCAAGTCCAAATCAAGTACCATCTTGAAGTCAAGGAGGATCTCGGCGAGGTTTTCGATCTCGAGTTGAACAGAAGATTGCCTGGCTTTATCCCGACCAGCAGGCAGCGCGGCGGCCGCCTTCGAGGAGGAGAAGAGGGCAGAGCGGGCCCAGGCGAGGAGATTTGTCGTCATCGTCGTCGTCTTGTGGGCATCACCGTCACCGTCGTGGGATGAAGAGCGGCGGCGGCGGCGGGTATTGAGAGCGAGGAGGTAGCCGAGGGCAAAGCAAGCGGCGCCGACGGCGGAGGCAGCGCTCAGGCTCAGTAGAGACGCCCACAGCCCCATCGCCGATGGCACCTGCTGCCTCCTGCAATGAGTCGTATTCCTCGGTCCTTTTCTTGCGACCAGCGGGTTCTACTTCTTGTTTCGCATTTTAGAGAATTTATCATAAACAAAAATAGATTATAAATCAGTTATAAATTATTAAATATATCTTAATCCAGTTATGGCAAATTAGAAAAAAACTAGTTCGGCGGTTAAAAACTAGATTAATTCAAATCAAATGGGACCTGAAGAGATTCTCCTGCTAAACTATAATGTCTAGAATATTAAACTTGCATTCAATCTCCCATGGGTTCAGGAAGCTTGTGCCCCTATTAATTTTCAAACACATAAAAATATATTTAAAAATGGAAAAGAAGAAAATTGATAATTAATTTGATGGAAATTTAGTCATTTGCGTGGCTAACAATGCAGAAATGATGAGGAGACAGACTTAACCAATAATTACTGAACATAGCTTTTTAAATATTGGCTAATATCAAATATTTTAAAACATTTCAATTTCACCATAATTTAGAATCTTGCATCTAAACCTTTGTTTTTAATTTGTTTTCTCAAAAAATCCTTTTTTGTACGTTCGGTACATGGATGAAAATAGATTTTGTAACATATAAGAAATGAAAAAAAAATGCGAAGACGTACTCTGAAATAAAATTAATTTGCAATCATAATATCCCATTTGAGTGCTTTATCCGTCACTTTCATTTCCTTAAGAAATCCCATTTAAAAATAAGATTTTTTTACATATACCTCCCTGAATTTTTTACTAATTATATCTGTCTTTTTATTTTTAAAATTTTATATTTTTCCTCATATTCTTGGATTTTTTATGTAAACAAATTATTGATTATTTTAAATTAAGATTATTTATATTTGTGAAAAGCCATTGTTGTCTTTTTATTTTAGGGTCAATTATATATAACTTTCTAAAATCTTACCAAATTATATATTTCACCTTCAAACTTAAAATTTGTCAAATTTTATATTTTTCCTTGAAACTTAAAAAATTACATATAACTCCTTTAAATCTTGTCAAATTATATATTTTTTTCAAATTTAAACAATTAAATATTTTTTATATTAATGGATATATTGCAAAAACTTTATGGATGGTAGATTCATCACTATAATAAAAAATATTTAGAGAATATATATCACTTAATGCTCTTAGATTGAAGTGAGAAAATAAAAATTACCCTAATTTGGTTAAAAAAGTCTTTGGTGGTTAAGTTATTACTAGTATAGTGCATATGCTTCGCATGTCCTATATTAAATATATATTATTTTAGTATTTAAAAAATTTTAACTTATATTTTGTTAGTCATATTTATGTATAAATGGTGAAGTTATAATAATTAGTTTAAACCAAGACTTTAAATCTCGGTTTCGGTTTCGGTACTCAGCGAAACCGATACGTTTAGGCCGTTTTGATTTTAATTTTGGCCGAAAGATTTTTAAATTATTAATTGTGTGTTGACTAGAGTTTGATTATATTTTGATTGTACTTTGACTTCAAATAAAAAATACAATAAAATTTTAAAAATTTTTTAAAAAATTCAAAATTATGAAATAATTTGTAATTAATTTTACCATAATATTAAATATTATTTTAATAAATTAAAATTAATTTTGATAGTTAATCACTAATATAATCTATTTTTATTATATATTAATGTATAAAAAATATAAAAAATAATATAAATATTATTAAAAGTTAAATATTAACATAAGCAAATTTAACTTTTCATTGAAAGGTACTTGACACATACATAATTTATTGATTATAATATAATACAATTAATCATCATGATCATCATCATAATCATCATCAGTTGAGTTTGGAACATTTAGGTACGAAATTACAAATTCAGTACCTAAATGATCTGGATAAGTATTTGTAGGCATACGAGCTAGAATAATTAGTTTTGCGCGATCTTATGGTAGCAGTTCTTATGGGGGTGAGATCGATACAATTTTTTTGGCTTTTGCTTTCGATAAAACGGTCATGCACGTATGCAAGTGAATAGAGAAATCAACACATTTCGGTCAAAATCATTTTTATTTCAGTTTCGACTAAAATATTTTTTTTATTTATTAATTATATTTTGACCAAAAATTAACTTTATTTTAATTATTTTTTAACTTCAAATTAAAAATATTATAATATATTTATAATTTTTCCAAATAGTGAACAATACCATATATTAAAAACTCATACACGTGAACAGTCTCATGCACATGAACAATATCTGTCAGAGACTGGCGAGGGCGCTGAAGTCGGGCTAGCGACTGCGCTGGCGCAGGTGAGAGGCTGGCGAGGGAGCGACACCAAGTTGGCGAGGGCGCAAGTGAGGGTGTGAGGCCGGCAAGGGAGTAGCGTCAGGTTGGCGAATGCGCGGCTGCAAGCTAGCAAGGGCTCGCCCATTGGTGCAAGGACGGTGAGGGCGCAAAGCCGGCGCGAGGACGGTGTGGGCGCAAAGCTGGCGTGAGGGCGTGGGTGCGATGCCGGCGATGCCTCAAGAGCGGGCACCAAGCTAGTGAGTTCTCTTACGCTCGCATTTGGGCACGAGCGCCACAGGCCGGCGCGAGAGCGTGAGGCCCGCAACGACGAAGGAGTTAGGTTGGCGAGCGTGTTCGCGTGAACCCATTGGTGCGGGTGCCAGAGGCTGGCGCGAGGGTGCGAGCGTGATGCTGGCGAGGGCTCAAGCATGGTTGCGAGGCTGGCCAAGGTTCGAACCCCATGCTGGCGAGCTCACTTGCGCTCGCACTTAGACGCAAGCGCCAGAGGCCGACACGAGTGAGCTCGCTAGCTTAGTGCTCGCACCCTCACGTCGGCCTCTGGCACACGCACCTGTGCGCTTGCGCGAGCATGGGCTCGGCGTGAGGCCGATGACGGCGTGGGCGTCAAGTCGGTGAGCGCCCTCACACGAGCGCATGGGTGCGAGCGCCAGAGGTCGGCGCGAGGGCGCGAGCTCAATGCCGATGAGGGCTCGAGTGTTGGCGCGAGGCTAGTGAGGGTGCGAGCCGAAGTGGCGACAACACGAGTGCCATGCTGGGGAGCTCGTTCGGGCTCGCGCTCGGGTGCGGGCTCTAGTGGTCGGTGCGAGCAAGCTCGCCAGCTTGGCGCTTATGCCCTCGTCGGCCTTACGCAAGTGCCCGAGTCCTCGTTGCTATCGAGCCCACGCCCTCGCGCCGACCTCTGGCGCCCGCGCCATAGACCCGGCCTCGTGCATGCGCCCTCACTCACGCGAGCGCACGAAAGCGTGTGCCGGAGGCGGGCGCGAGGGTGCTGGCACCAAGTGGCCGAGCTCACTCGCGTCGGCCTCTGGCGCTTGCGCCCAAGCACGAGTGCTAGCGAGCTCGCTAGCATGGCGCCCGAACCCTCGCCGGCCTTGCGCTCATGCTCGCATCCGTGTGCTCACGTGAGCGCACTCGCCAGCCTAACGGCTACACCATCGCCGGCCTCACGCCCTCGCGTCAACCTCTGGCGCCCGTGCCCAAGCGCGAGCACAAGCGAGCTCACCAACCTGGTGCCCGCGCCTTCGCCGTCCTTGCTACGTGCTCTCCCTGCACGAGCTCGTTGCATGCTCTTCCCAGTCTTCACGCTCACTCTGTGCTCGCCGCCACGGCAAAATCCTAACCCTAAACTAAAACCAATTTAGCCATTTTGGTTTTGGCCGAAATTTAAAACCCTGGTTTAAACTCTATCCATTATGAAATTTAGATTTTTTAAGCTTGACTTTGAATATAAAATTATTAAATCGTTGCTCTCCCAGTCCACTTTCATTGAATCATTATCAACTCATATATAATAAATTATAAAAAAATAATAATATTATAACAACAATACATGATTTTTTAAATTTCAATATGTATAGCTAAAAAAATATGTAATAAATAGAAATAAAAATATGAAAGAAAATTGTGAGAAAGAGGGGGACCTTTGTGAGTGATAGGATCGATGTAGTTGTCAAACTCTTCATTTTCATTGTTAGACCTCACAAAAAAAATGAAAATGCGAAAAACAACCGTGAAAATGAGATCTTTTGTGAGTGACATGGTTGATGCGATTATCAAATTCCTTATTTTTATCTTTTGACCTTAATAAATTCATGAAAGTTTTTTCTCCTACGATCATTATTTTCTCAAATCTAATAAGCTTCTCAAAAATCATAAGAAGGAGGAGGACCTTTATGAGTGATACAGTCAATGTAGTTGTTAAACTCTTTGGCACCTTTGGTTTAAGATCAGGATCATAATCAATATTTTTTAGAATTATTTTTTTTATAAAATTAATATTACTTATTTTACACCGCTATTAAATAAAATTATTATTAAAAATTAAATAATTTTTTGATATGATTGATTTTGATAAAAAATATTAGTTTACAAAAGTGATTCATTAGTCTTGATCTTGATCCTGATCTCGAATCAAATGGTGCCTTCATCTTTATTGTTGGACCTTATAAAAAATAAAAATATGAAAAAAGATGATAAGGAGGAGGACCTTTGTGAGGGACAAAGTTGATATGATTGCCAAATTCTTTATTTTTATTCCTAAACCCCAACACAATATTCATGAAACTCTTCTACTCCTATGATTATTACTTTCTTAAACCTAAAAAACTTCTCAAAAATCCAAAAAAAAAAAATCAAGAATGAGAAATAGCGATAATAACTTAGAGTAAAGAGAGAGATTTAATAGTTGTAATACTTCCATGGATTGCTCGCTCTTTCTTTTTAGTCTCCTTCGCCGAAATCTAACTTGAGAAGACAAAAATATAAAAATAAAAGAAAAAATCTCTTCAAAATAGTAAACCATAAATTCATAAAAAAAACAAAAATGATGAAATAAAAAAAAATGCCTTTATCCTAAATAGAAAATTCTAAATTCATAAATGAAAAAAAAACTCTCTCTCCCAAAGAGAAAACTTTGAATTCATAATGAAAAAAAAGGAAAATATGAATTCATGATGGAAAAAAAATGTCTCTGCCAAATAGGAAATCATAAATTCATAGATAAAATAAAAAATAATAAAAAATAATTAAAATTTATTCAGTGGTTTCTTTAAGTAATATTTATGAAAAAGGAAAGAAGAAAAGGGATGAAATAAAAAAAGTAAGAATTAAAATGAACAATTAGGCAAAGTTCCAAAATATCCTTCAAATGAATCAAAATTTAATAAATCAAAATGGGTTTTTTGTCTTTACGAAAATTTATCACTTTTTCTCACCTCTCTTATAGGAATAGTTAGATTAAATTATTGTTCTTTCAATCCACGTTCATTGAATCATTATCAACTTATGTACAATAAAATGCAAAAATTATTTTTTTAAAAAAGAGAATATTATAGCAACAATTCACGATTTTTTTAAAATTTCAACATGCATAGCTCAGAAAAATATTCAATAAATAGAAATAAAAATATGAAAGAAAATTGTGAGAAAGAGGGAGACTTTGTGAGTCATAGGGTCAATATAGTTTGCCAAACTCTTTATCTTCATTGTTGGACCTCACAAAAAAATAAAAATACAAAAAACTATTGTAAAGAGGAGGTCTTTTGTGAGGAATATGATCGATGCGATTGTTAAATTCTTTATTTTTGTCCTTGGACCTCAACAAATTCATAAAGTTTTTTTACTCCTACGGTCATTACTTTCTCGAACCTAATAAGCTTCTTAAAAAATCACGAGGAGGAGAGGGACCTTTGTGAGTGATAGAGTCAATACAGTTACCAAACTCCTCATCTTCATTGTTAGACCTCACAAAAAAAAAAAACAGTAAGGAGGAGGACCTTTTGCGAGAAACAAGGTTGATACGATTGCCAAATTCTTCATTTTTATTTATGGACCTTAACACAATATTCATGAAACTCTTATATTCTTATGATTATTACTTTCTTAAACCTAAAAAACTTCTCAAAAATTCTAAAATTTAAAAACCAAGAAAATCAAGAATGAAAAATTAGCAACAATAATCTAGGATAAGAAGAGAGATTTAAAAGAAAAAAATCTCTTCCAAATAGTAAACCATGAATTCATGAAAAAAATAAAAAAAATTGATGAAAATAAAAAAATACCTCTATTCTAAATAGAAAATTCTAAATTTATAAATGAAAAAAAAACTCTCCCAACGAGGAAGCTATGAATTCATGATAGAAAAAAGTCTCTCCCAAATAAAAACCATGAATTCATAGATAAAATAAAAAATGACAAAAATTAATTAAAATTTATTTAACAGTTTCTTTAAGTAATATTTATGAAAAAAAGAAGAAAATGGGTGAAATAAAAAAGCAAGAATTAAAATGAACAATTAGGCAAAATTTCAAAATACTTTTCAAATAAATCAAAATTTAATAATTTAAATTGTGTTTTTTTTGTCCTTTTGAAAATTTATTGTTTTTTCTTACCTCTCTTATAGGAATAGTTAGATTGCTCAACCTTTTTTAGTTAAAAAATTTATCTCATATTAAATTTTAACTCAAGTTGTAAAATAACTATTTTGCCCCAAGCATGATTTAAACATGTTTTGACTTGATGTTGATTAGAACTATAACTTAATCTAAGTTAAATTTAGAGTTAGATATGAACAAGATATGGAGTTTTTTTTACTTATATTCTTTGTTATGGAGTTTAATTTACACTCTATTGAGGGTATTTTTTGTCTTTTTATTTTAACCTAAATAACATCATATAATATATATTTTCTAAATATAGTTAATTCTAACGATAAATTTATATCCAAAAAAAATCTTTTCAATATACTTGATAACCCAAGAAAAAATATAATCGTTTAAATTTGAAAGAAAAATATGTAAATTGAAAAGATTTCAAGAATTTATTTATAATTTTTCAAGTTTTTTAAAAAATATATAATTTATCAAAATTTCAAAAAAGTATATGTAATTTTTTAAATAAAAAAAATGTAATTTAATAAGATTTAAAAAAGTTATATGCAATTGATGTTTTATTTTATATAATTTTATATTGGTTACATTTAGTTCCTAACTCGCCGACATTCTAAGGAGATTAATAGATCTAAAAATAGAAAATTTTTTAAGACGAGAAATGTAAAATAATATTAAATTTCAATGGACCTTTAAAAACATGGTGCCAAAAAAAAAGATTAATTATAATTAATATATAATTATATAAAATAAATGATAAAAGAAATTTTTTAAAATATAAATAAATTTAATTCAAGAGGATTAAAAAATTCTTTTACAAATACTTTCAGGTAAAAAATCCAAAAATATGAAGAAAAATATGTGATTTTAAAAATCACATGGAGATATATATAATTGGAAAAAAAATTCAGGAAAATATATGTGAAAAACAAAAAAAAAAAAAGAAATAAAAGGTTTCTTGCAAGAAGAGACAACGTTAATGTCACGGTCTTCAATAAATTTATTTTAAAAGTTTTTTTTATAGTTCAAATTTATTCGTGTCATTTATGGTGCTTAGTTGGCCTACGTGCCTATCCAACACGTAGCTCAAAATGGGCCACCAACCTCATGGCCAGCACAGCCCATCACATTATCCGGGCTGTATTTGGCCCGGTCCGAACCTGGTCGGGTCGTGTCGGACCGACCCCGCCCAACGCCCATCTCTAGTTGGTTATTAATTTCATAAACTCATAATTAGACTTAGGGGCGTTTGGATAATTCCGGATTTCGGAATCGAGCGAATTGTTAATTCAGTCAATTACGGAGAATTGAGAAAATTGGCCGAATTAATAATTTTGGTATTTAGATGTACTTTTTAAGTAAAAAAAAGGAATTGTCAATTCAATCAATTTCGTGAATTGAGTTGTTTGAAATATAAATTAAAATTAACGAATTCCGCCAATTTCCTCAATTTCAGTATTTTGTTGGATTTAGAATTAGAGATATGATCACCCAATTCTTAATGGGTAAGATTACCTCCATTTTTAGATATTTTCTATATTTAATTTTAAAATAAATATAGATATTAAATTAATAAATTAATTAGACATATTTTTGAGGTTTTAAAAATAAATAATATTAGAATTACATATTACTACAAAGTCGTAAAGAGATGCACATCCAAATCAAAGAGATATGGGTCAAAAAAGAAAAGAAACAAAAAAAATTTCAGAAAATGATTAATGAGAAGAAATTACAAGGCTGTCACAATAACAACCGAACTGTACCATTCATGATCATGTGCAAGCAATAACCGTGTAGATGCGTGAACAACCAATTTGAACTGATCATAAGCACGAATCAAATTGCAGTCACAAGGAATGGACTAATAGCACACAGACCTTCAGACAATGGATAATAAGATTAGACTGAAGTAATCCACATTGACTTGCATTTAGCACAGAATTTCCCATCTATTAAAAAAAAAAAACACCTTTCTGTTAGATCAGAAAAAGATCACGACAATTTAGATTGTCAGATTAGAACGAATATGATCTGTACGAAGTAAGAACATTACACATCTAAATTTTCTAACTTTAAAAATGCTGGAATCAATGGCATCAATGGAGTCGTTGGCAGGCGTAGCACATGAATGATGAGATGGTGATGCGTCCAAAACCAGCCACTAACCCTATCTACTCACTTGATGGTGTCCTCCAAGAGCGTCCTTAGTGCGAACCTAAACCTCCTTCCAAAACCAATTCATGCAAATGATTCTGAAAAAAGAAACCCGAGATTTAATGTTGTGCTTGGGAAAGTGAAGAAAATAGTCACGTAGGTTCAGTCCAGTTGTTTACCGCGGTCGCTCTCGGGCAAACGGCCACATGACAGTAGCGTCCACTTCACATAAATCTTAATAGATTAATTATTAATTAGTCCATCAATAATTAACAATTAAATCCCAGAAATTCTACACATTCACAATTTAGACACCACACTTATATTTTAGATGATAAAGACCCTAAATGAAATAGATCACCTCAATTGGGTCCTTATACCATATAATAGAAATATATACACAATAATTTCATGCAATATATATACGTCTTCATATCCTTATGCATAAATATACATGATTTATAGTCCAAATTCTAACAACCAAAACATGCCGAAATGCTTTCGAAACTGGACTCGATGGATTAGCCCATTTACAGCTCCAGCTCCATCAACGCAGCAGTTAGACCACTGCGACCGCTCGGCCATAAAATTGTTGGCCATCCTCGTCAAGAATAAGAACATCTGTAGCCCTTTCGAAAGTGTCTGCTGCTAACGTGCATTCTCGGCTGCCTTCTTCTTCCAGTTGCAAAATAATTCCATATTCCTCTTAACTGCAATGGTCCAAAACTTTTTCAGCCATTCGGTATCATTTTCGACACAAGCCTTGTCATTGATGCTTTTGTTTTTGATCCATGGCAGCGGTAATTCCTCCGTTCGCAGAGCACATAGTTTATCACCTGCTCTTCGCCACTCCAATGCTGACTACTATCTCCACGAGAACTGGTTCCATTGGCTCGGGGACGGGGAGGCGCTCGGGCAGTGATGGATCTACTGAATTCAGATTTGAAAATGTGAATTCGTCTTTTTTTTAATCCCGAATTTAAATATAAAATTAGAAATTATCAAAATTAAAAATTTATCTAATTTTAGATTTTCAATTGACAATTAAACTGTTAAAATTAAACAAATTCGTTCCATTCGGACTGTTATCAAATAAGGCTTGAGACGAAACAAAAGAATAGAGAATCGGAAAGGAGCACGTGATTGAAATGAGCGCTCGTCTGCATGTGCAATTTTTTGATTGGCCGGTCACATTGTCTTGGACCTCTTTGTCCTTTTTTTTATGGACTCAAACGCCCTTGGACGTGTCCCCAAACCATTCCCGGTCGCTGCTCTTCTTCTTCTTCTTCTTCCACGTTGGAGTTACTCTTCTGCCAAATTTGAGACATCGGAGCAATGGATCCGGCGGATTCCCAGAAAAGTGGGGAGGAGGCCGAGACAGTGAAGGAGTCCCTGGAGCAAGAAAAGCAAGGCACCCCCGATCTCTCCTCCTCCGGCGACACCACCACCAAGAAGTGTGACTTTTTATTTTTTGCCATCATCATTTGGATTTCAGCTATTGTGTTTGAGAATTTATCTTTGGCCAGAAATCTGGAACCAATTTGATTGTTTCTAGGACATGGAATTGTCCCCAAGTCCTGGATTTCCTTCCTCTATTTTCAAAATTTCTCCTTTTTTCCTGTTTTTTGAATTTAAATTTCCGGCCATTCTGCTTCCATCCCTTGTACGCTACCATAAAACAAACAATTTCTTTTGAGAATACCTGTGACAGCAACAAAATTCCATGCGGACGGCCTGTATTCCTGAGACTTTTTTCGTTTGTTTATGTAGCAAGGAACTACTACAAGTACAAAAAAAGCTAACTTGATTCGAAATCCTGTTGTTGTTTAGAATTGCTAAATACTGTTAATTTAGCCTTGTAATTTCTGAATTTTTTGAGGTTTTGATGCTGTCTTGCTGAATTTTGAAAGTTGGAGGCTCGAAAATGGACCAGCGGCAGCAGCTCCTCCTGCACAGCTTACCATTTTCTATGCTGGATCCGTCAGCGTTTTTGACGCCGTGCCCCCTGAGAAGGTGATTCTCACCATCTCCCCAAGATTCTGAATCACCGCTATGTTTGCTCAGAATGTAATGTTGTTCCAGGCACAAGCCATCATGCTCATTGCTGCAGCAGCAGCTGCGGCGGCCTCAGCCTCTGCCAGTAACAAGAAAAATAGCCAGCAGCAACTGGCAGCAAGTGTTCCAGCAAATGGTACGGCTGCTTCTGGGCCGCTCACCAGATGTTTGTCCTTGCAGAGCTCCTCCGCCGCTGCGGGAGCTACACCGCTGGCACAGCCTCAGCTGCTTCCCAATGGTAACAGCTCCCTCTGCAAGCTGCAAGCTGGTAATGCTTGAAATCTTTTCACTCACTAGTACAGGATCATGATGGTTGTTGCTACTCCAGCTCACTCTTTTCATGGTTGGTTAATCTTGCAGAGCTGCCAATTGCAAGGAGGCATTCGCTTCAGCGCTTCTTGGAGAAGCGCAGGGACAGGTGCATGCCTCCTTCTCTCTTTCCACATTCATTAGCGTTTTTAACTTGGTATGTAGTAATTAACTAGAAACAACTTGCTATGACCATTGATATTTAGAACAAATGCCTTGCTTACTTTCTGGTAAAACCCAATTAAAGGTTCAGAAAAAAGTCCAAAAATCAAAGATTAGTATTGGCAAATGGCTCCCTTTTGAGGGCTGAGTGATAATGCCATTTGAGAGAGTAGCATGCTATGGAGCAATTTATCACATGGCCCCGAAAAAATTCAATATATTTCTTCTGGATATTGAATACTAACAAATAATTGATGGATTGAATGCCAGAGAGTTTGCACAGTAACGAATTTATGAGAGATTGAGACTTTTTTAGGGATGGAATAGGTATGCCATAAATTAGAGACCAGGAACATAGATTCCTCTCAACGAAGTTGCAGCTGGTGGACCTTAACTTGCCCACCGACAATGTTTTGGAGGATGTTGATGGGCATTAGGTGAGGTTCTCAGGGATGGTGCCCCACAGCCCTCAACCACTGCGTGCATTTTGCTGCCAGGGTCTTGTGGGTCACCCACGACCACCCAAAGTTTCTGGACCAACTGATCCTTGCCCTGGATTAATTTTTCTTTTATTTGTGCATTAGGGGCTGGTTCCTGTCGACAGCCACCTCATGATAGTTAATGCTGTTGTTTTATTTGAATACCTACGTCTAATATTAGTAATGGCCATATCAGACAAATCATAGTTACCGGTTATCTGGCAGGTTGGTAAGCAAGAACCCGTACCCTGCAGCAACAAAGAAGACTGCAGATCCCATTGCTGAAGCAGCAGCAGAGGCCAAGCCTCAGCTCGGTTGATGCTCTCGCCATCAAACAACAAAGGCAGCGGTCATATATGAAGCCTGTCCACTGTCCCCATCTAACCTACCATGTTCCAGATCCATCATCTTTCTCTGTGTTGAGACTTACGATTGCTTTTAACCTACCGAGGTTATTGTATCATCATCTATTGCTGCACCTGTACTACTGATGCTCATGGCTGTATCCAAAATACTGCATGATTTGCTACCCAATTGTGATATTGGCCATATATATTAAGTACTCGTTGAGAGCCATTTTTCTCTTGTATATTTTTCTAATCTTTTATGGCAGGATTAAATTTTTTTCTTTGCTGAAAAATAATACATGATGACATAAATGATCATGAAGGAATTACATCAGGTCCACAAAGGATTAGATCCAACTAAACTTGGGTTCACAAGACGATCTTAAAGTTTATAACAAATAGAGTATTTTAAGTCTCCAACTCATAATGTTTCATAAAAAGGTGTATATATAATTTTAGATTTTTCTATTTTCATGATATGTTGATGTTTCAAGTTACAGACGGGCTTTTTGGAGCAACCATGGAAAGCCTCGACTGTCTGCGGTGTTATTCATTACATGCCAAACATTTAAGTCTTGCATTTCCAGAGAGTTGAATGTAAAAAAGCCCACGGGTACGAGCTGGCAATGAAGGCGGAGAGAGAGAAAGAGAGAGAGAGCGCGCGCAAACGTTGGGCTTGGCGGGTATGGCGGGTAACGGAAGGGAGGAGGATCCAGGACGCCCCACTTTCCCAAGTATAGCTAACTCTTTTATCCCAACCATCCCTTCCTTCTTCCTCCTCCATTCCTTCTATTTCTTTCTTATACGCTTATTCATTGCCATCTCCTACTCCCCCTTCTTTCTCCTTCTCCTTCGTCAGCCCTGTCGTCGGAGGAGGAGGAAGAAGAGGAAGAGCCGGTCGCCTACAATGAAGAAAGAGTACAGAGACTTGTCGGAGATGATGTTGTCATCGTTCTCAGACAGCGACGAGGTTGAGGAGGAAGAGGATGAGATGATGCCGGAAATTCTCGAGGAGGAGCCCGAGCCGTGGAGTCCAGCGGCGACCATAGTGGGGTTGCCGCTCTCCAGCAGGAGGAAGGTGCTCCTGAAGCAGATGTCGATGAGGGAGACTAACCGGGAAGCCAAGTGGGAGAAGCGCCGCTGCCAGATCCTGCAGAGGAGAAAGCAGCAGAAGCTGCAGGAGCAGCAGCACGAAGAGGAGGCCGCCGTTACCGACAGTGAAGGATCTCATAGAAGAGTGTGCAGCCTGACGGACGAGGACCTCGACGAGCTGAGGGGGTCCATCGAGCTTGGCTTCGGGTTCAACGAGAAGAATGGCGGCCACAATCTCCGTGAGACCCTTCCGGCGCTCGACCTCTACTTTGCCGTGAATCGCCAGTTCTCCGACCCGAAACTGCACTCGCCGTCATCGAGCTTCGCGTCGTCCACTCTGTCTGGCCCGCCGAGCCCCAGAAGCCCTAACGGCAACCACCACCACCACCAGCACTCAGCCTCCATGGACTCTTGGACCATCTTCAATCCTGGTACATGTTTCTATTCGAATAAAATTTTTTTTCCATGCAATAATGCTATTTATCTATTTATTTATCCGTAACTGGCGTGGAAACAGGGGACAACCCGCAGCACGTGAAGACGAGGCTAAGACACTGGGCTCAGGTCGTGGCTTGCTCCGTCAGGCAATGTAGACAATGCTGTTAGGTATTATTAGATGGGAAGAAGGGAAGGGGGCAGCAAGGAAGGTTGTTAATCTCTCTCTGTACATAGCTGCTCTTTTATTATCCCGAGTTTTTTCTAGTTCCCATCTTCTTCCTTGTGGCATTTGTACAACGTAGCCATCATCAACTCCGTCAAGCGGGAGAGTCAGTAGCATGGTAGCAGTTCTTGGATGTACTTTGATGATGATCACTAATACTCTGTTGCAGCAGCAGCCACACAATTTTGGGTGGGTGGTGGTGGCGTGGCCGGCGGCGAGTTTTTCTTTGCCTTATGTTTCGATTTCTTTGGGTGAAGTTGTGACTTATGTTTTATTCAACATGAATGAATGTTGATAAACTTTCTTCCTGACGTTCTATTGACAAATGAATCCACACAACTTTCATAACTAGCGGACCACACGAGGCTTCGGTACCATTTCATAAGCAGCATCAAGATGACAAATAAATCATCTTACATCTCAATAAGCGTATTTTTCACTGGTTATTACACTGAAGCACAATCGCGAAATCCTGTCAACTCATTCAAAACAGGCAGTGTCTTTACAGAGTCACTAGAATGTTATCCAATTTTTTCGTAAGCAATCTCTTGCCCTCCATTCACTTTTTCTTCTAGCCAGGGCCACATATTCACATCATCTCAGTTCCTTTTTTGTTTTTTAATTTTCTATGGAGTATACAGCTTATATACAGTGTCCATCCCTGCTTTCCACTTGGCAGCTACTGCTTCAGAAAGGCAAAAACATATTGCAGAGCGATGAGTGCTTTTCCAGCCACCGAGCTTTTTAGATTTGACAAAGGCAACAGTCATCGATCCTGTTGGAGTGAAGTCCATATCATGAAAAAATCTGTGAGCTCTTGCTATCAGGCAAGAATAGGTAGCGAAACCTTGTGTCAAGAGGAATGATGCTGAAACTTTGAACACCTAAAACTCTTGGCTTCTGCTGTGAGGCAGTATCCCGAACAATGGCAACTTGATCAGGAGAAAGATACTGACAGATCCAATCAACCAGCAATGAATCCTCCACAATGCCCTTAGCAAAGCAGTAGAGTAACTTGGGCACTAGCAGTTTCCCTCTGTCGTTTATACCAACATATGCACGAATATAGTCCCTCATTGAGTTCTGAAGCTCATCACGAACATTTTTGGCTGTGAAGATCCTTACCTAATAAAATATAGATGGAGATTTTTGGTTTAACATAGAAAAAAAAGAACATAATCAATTATAGCTTTGATTTCAAACAATCCTATTTCTGGATAAAAGCAAGCATTTTAGATATCCAAAGCAAGTCAGATTTCTGTAAATAGGTTTTAAGAGATTGGTTATGGAGGTTAAGGAACATCACATGCATGCACAAAGGTCCTTATTTCCATGTCTAATTGAAAAGAAATTCAGTGACATAGCAGAGATATTTACAGTAATTAAATCCATATGGGAATAATTGTGAAGTATATTCAATCAAATTGGTCAATCAGGCATCAAATGCAAGGATTGACCTAGTATGGAAAGCCAATATCTAGTTCAATATGAGGATGAGTTGACTTACAGCAGGTGAGGAATACATCCCACAGCTGAGGGCAAACACTACCAAGGGCTCAGGACTGTCAATCGAATATCTCCAATGTTCCTCAGATATTTTGAACTTATGAAGCGCCAAAATCAAGGCCTGAAATAAGTACACTAGTAAGGCCAGATCTGAGTCATCTGTTGATACAAAAGAGGAGGCTAAATAATTCAAACAGCAGGAAATGTACAATCTGTGGACGGTAAGATGGAGGTTTCATCTTTAGAATGACAAATTCTATTTCAGCTGCACTGAATGACTGGCCTCCTACAGTATAAGATGCCTGCAACCAATTAGATAATCCATGGATTAATGGTTAACCAAATATTCCCTCGAATTCTGATTGACTAGTAGTATAGCCAATGAGTCAAACCTTCTGCATGAGGGCAAAGAGCTTGATGTCACTCTTAGGCACCCCATATGCTAGATAGGCCTAGAATAATTCACATAGCGTCAGCTGAAGTACTTGCATAAATCCATGAAGACTTGTACAATTAAAGAAAGCATGACACAAAAGTATATAGATTCAATTAAAAAGAAAACCAACTTAGCTAAGAAAAGGCATACATGCATGATCAAGGTATTATATAAGTTGATCCAAAATGCCAGCCTCTCATTACCGTTCATTTGTGCTAGGTTGACTTTTGCAAGTTGTTCAACAAGAAATCTGAAATGGGCAAGGGAAAGTTGAGATGAACCTCTATCCAAATAAGCCATCACACAGAAATTACTCCTTGTTTAGCTCAAGAAATGCACATTTATACTATGGATGCTTTTCAAGGCAATTGCTATTTTCTCTAACTTGTAACTGATTAGTCTTATTGATATAATCAGACAGACAGCAAAGTTTCTGCCTTCACAGAATGGGCAAGCTTAAGTTATGACATAACATAAGCATGTAGGTCAGTAGTGGTCAAATGCCAAAAGACATGCAGCATTCCCATGGCCATAAACATAAAAGTAGGAAGCCAATCCTACTCTTAGAGTTGTGGTTGACTGGAAACTCTTAACTCAACCACAAAGCAGAGAAAGAGAAGCACCATGATAAATCATTGATAACAAAACCACACCATAATAGTGCAAGCTAAAGACAAAAAGTAATATCTCATTCCATGGATCAACAGAACAAGCTTATATTGCAAATCAAATAACAGCAAACCACGGCCTTGTCAGACATCCTGCAAAGACATGAGCTACTATAACAGAACAATCTTATTCCAATCAAAAAGCTACTATAACTAGAACAAATTGCATTTCTTTGTAAATAATAACATTACAACATAATTAGGGAATCCATAATATAAATTTCAACAAAATGGAAAAAAAAAGTTTCCACTGATGCAGCTTTTAAACAAACCTCCACTCGCGCACCAACTCTAATCACAACTGCTTCTTTGGAAGGAGGGAAAAAAGGTGAGCTAAAAATATGCTTACTAGGGAGGACTCTTCCAAAACAAGGAATCAAATGAGGTGTAAACATCAATAAAATCAATAGAGGAGATATCAACTTTATAGTCAACAATAACTATGAACAACAAAATAAAGAGATGTGTTCATAGCACCAGCAACGAATACCCACAACAACAATACTACCCAAAGGAGACATACAATAATGACCAATGAAAGAATTTCCACACAACCAAACGACCAAGCAACTAATAGTGTAGTTGGGGAAAATGTATGGCAAACGGATTTTCCCAGAAAAAACCCCAAATCTCGGGGTGGATGTACTCCAAAATCCCCAGACAGCCATGTTCTGTAGCACTCCCAACAATAGATGGAGTGTTCACCCTCATGTCTGTCTCTGAAGAGAGAGTGATCCTAAAAATCAACTCGAACTCATTTGCTCAACAATCATTGACAACTATGAATATACAATAAAGAAAGGGCTAACAACATCAAAATAATCATTTAACTCAAATTAGAGTGAGAAAAAGACTGAGTCAAGTGTTTAAGGATCTATCAATAAAATTTACATGAAGAATCAAATCTAAAGAATTTAAATCACAAATTTGAAGTTTAAATAAGAAAGATATGGCCAATTAAAGTTTGTATTGCAAATAGCCCCAAATGAAACATTTAATTAAATAATAAATCTTTTAATTAATTTATGAAAATGGGAACAGTTGCTGCATGCGACTTTTAATTTCACTTTTATAGAGAACCCCCGAAAAATCATAGTAATTATAATTGGACTGTATCCAACCCTCCATACAATAATTTTTAAAATTAACCCCTCATTATTTCAGAAATTACTTTCCCATCCTAACTAAACCCAATTCAACTATAGTTTGGAGTCCAATCCAATTAACCTAAACTTGAACCATAATCAAATTAAAACTTAAATCAAAACCTAAACCAAAACCAATCCAAAATAAAAACAAATCTTATATCAAAATCAACCTAAAAACAACACTTAACCCAAATTCATCACCTCTCAATGCCCGACACCATTAATAATAGCTTGTGAGATCCATCTCAATAATTTGATTAAGAAAACACTAAAATAAGACCATCAAACAATTAAGTATGCATAGATCATCTTTGAATCATTGTCACAATAATTTAGAAGGCCAAGGGGAGAAATCAATGAAAGTGGAGAGTTTGCACTTACCTCTACATGTTGTCGATACTCAAATACTTCTCTCCACATCTAACCTTGATGATGACGTTGGTGTATTCCTCTCATCCAGTCACAAAAAAAAATCTAAATCCTAAAGGAATTAGGGTTTCACACATCTTATTTAAATATTAATGAGTTTATGGTAGTGGGTTAGGTTCACAGGATCTAAACCAATTAATTAAATCAAAGCCTTCCAAATAAAAATCAGATTATAACAACTCCTTTTTTTTTGTTTCCACTTTGTTTATTATATCAGTTTTTTCAAATTCCTTAATTCACTTCAATTCTTTTCTTTACCCTTGCATTTCTAATTTGAGTATTTGGCAAGAGCAGAATAATCCAACATAAACCAGTGTAATTGCAGCAACCAACCTGAATCCTTTAAGAGCCACTGAAGCATATTCAAGTTGTGCCTTCCCAACAGACATCCATGACATCTCAGCTGCTGAACTGTACGCTCCAACATTTTTCCAATTTATCTTTCCGCTAACTTGATAGGGATCAAATGTGTTTTTTAAATCCTGAGTCTCCAAGCTCTGATCAGTTAATGAACTCCATACTGATGAAGGCATTATAGATGAGTCTGAGGAAGATGCCAATGATGAACGAGAGCAACGCCCAACTGGCAAGTGTGAATTTGCACTTTCAGAAGATGAAATCTTAGAAGATACAGTCGATGACTCTGATAGGCACAGAAAAATATTTCTCATGCATCGCACCATTTCTTCAGAAAGCTGATTGGGGCTTTGCCACAGGTTTGATGAAAAGCTTTTCAAGTCCCCTACATCAGATTGTTGATTAGAAGCATCTACAGTCTCTCTTTCAGTTCCATTACATGAGACTGATACCTGTAGTGCATAGTAAGGTGTTAATGTCCATTCAGTAAATAAGCCTCCTAGCTAAATATCAATGAGATTAACATCTGTACCATCTCTACATCATCATCATCATTTATACTATTCAACATAAAGGAGAGTCGAATCAAAACAGACATCTTTGTTTTTACATTCATCACAAATTGCATTGATTGTGATTGGCTGTGGGTCCATATAACTAGAGTATACAACTGTCTGACTGGAGCCAAGCATTTGACAGTCATTAAACTTTGACACTCACAATGAAGAAACATGCTGCCAAACAAAATAATTTTAATAGCTAGTATCACGAAGAGACCATATTTCATGGGGCTGGAAGAAAGATGACAAGTAGGAGAAGAAAGGTACCCCTTCCCATGTATAGCCCAAAAAACAAGATGGCAATGGTTCTGGTGTCAATGGAGACATATATTTAAGACAGTTCTCAGCAATATGTCGCTTGTTTCTCTCATGACTAAGTTGAAACTGTAGTACGACCAACTCTTCTTCAAGCTTTGAAACTGTAATCTCCAGGGAAGCAATGTTGGCTAGGAGCTCCTGAGCCTACATATTTCCAAGAGCATAGGCTTATATATTAACAATAGGCTCCAACAGCTATCATTAAACAGCATGAAATCGAGTTAACACACACAAACATACACCAAAAAAAAAGAAAAAAAAACAAACAATGGAACATAGAGATTACCTTATCTGGAAGTCTGGAAGGTGAATTTACTGAAGGCAATGTTTTCCTTCTTATTGCATTTGCCAGAAGCACATGCAAATCAATCTCCTGCTGCAACTGCATTTGCAACTTCTGAACCTGAAAAAGAAGATTAGCTAGTTGCAAACTTTATTAAGAAGAGGAGTAATCATAAAACAGAACGCAACATGGAAGAAAAAAAAATCAAATAAAAAAGCACTGCCAAATGATCCCTGCATCAGGAATCTGAGAATAAGATGATTCATGCCATGCAACCAAAATCCAAATCCTGCATGAATTTGGACACTGGACTACCAAATACGGGAGGCAATGATTGACAACATTACCAAGTCCATGACGTTCAAGAATGCCAATGATGAGCCCTTCTATCATAATGTGCATGAATTAACATTTATGATATCCCTAAGAGAAAGTCATCAAGATATCCTATACAACTGGACTTTTGATTGTTCCATTATGGGTAGTTAAATCTTCATCAAATCATCTTCTACTTTTCCCCATCAGAAACTGATGTACCACAAGCAAACTCTTTGATACTAGTTTGTGCATGCTATATTTATGAAGCAAAATCTCAATCTCAATTCAAAGTGATTAAATATGAGAGTTCAATGGACACAGCCACACCACCGGATCTCCATCAACATCAGGATGACCTGTAACCCCACTATAGTGAAAGAGTGATTAACATATTATGTTTTAGGAAGTAACTTTTCTGACTGTTTTGGGAATAAGGAATCAAGATCTGCCAACATACCTCTTGTTCGAGCTGGCATCTATAGTGACAAATGCTACTGCTCTTGTCCGTTCCCCTTCCCCCATTACCACTCTTGGTATCCTAAGAATAATCACAAACATCATCGCAAACATCTATGAATAACAAAAACAATCACAAGGACAAGTT
This sequence comes from Trichopus zeylanicus subsp. travancoricus, assembly GCA_005019695.1. NCBI lineage: Eukaryota > Viridiplantae > Streptophyta > Magnoliopsida > Dioscoreales > Dioscoreaceae > Trichopus > Trichopus zeylanicus. The sequence continues at coordinate 70,050 of RXID01014704.1, forward strand.
TTGACGAGTATTTTGAACTCTTCAAAAATATAAAAATCAGATTTTTTTTGTTAAACCAATTTAATAGAGACTGAAAATTGCGCAATGAAAAAGAAAGAACGGAAAATTTTCCGTCCGAAGTTGAAGGGGAAAGGACAAGAAATTAGAAGAGCATTTGGAACAATCTAAAATATGAGATTTTTATTAAACCAATCGAACAGAGAATGAAAATTGAGCATGGAACAAGAGAGAAGTTTCAAGCGATTGATTGGAGAAGAAGACAGACCTCGAAGCCAGAGCAGCTGGCGGATCCATCCGAGGACGACGAGGGATCGGAGCCTCCTGACCTGCCGCCCTTTTGCATGGCTCTCTGAATCGATATCCCCCTACGGCCGGTGGTCCACACCACGCAGAAGATTCAGAAACGGAGAAAGAGGAAGACGACAAGAATTCGAGCCAAGGCAAGCGAAGGGACAAAGACGAGCGGGCAAAGTCTCACAGATTCACGGGGAGGACGACGCCATGGAAAGCATAGAAGCCGCGGCCGAGTGCTCCCGCCTTGAGGCACAGCATCTCCGGGTACCGATTATGGCGCATAGTAAACAAAACAGGAAAATCAATAGAAAAACCCGCACAGCCTCATAGGATTGGGAAGCCCAGGACAGCGATGCAATAAAAAAACCAAAAAAGAGAATTTGGTTGCTCTCGGGGTGCTCCACCACTGGCATTCCAAGGCGGGAACCAGAGGAAGAAGACAGAAAAGGAATAACACGAGAAGCTAGCAATAATAAAAAGGAGTGGATGGGAGAGTAAATAAGGCTGGGCCAGAGCAATGCTGCTGTGCCAGTGCCTTCTTCTTTTTCACTCTTCTCCTCTACATTTTTTTTCCTCTTTTCTTCGTGATTTTGGTTTATGGGGATCTCGGTGACAGATGTTCTTATATTATAGCGTTAAATATCAATATTCATCATAATTTATAATTTCAAAAATTAAAAAAATAATATATAAAAAATTTATATAGCGAAAACAATTCGGAGGATATTATATTGATAAAAAAAAAATTATAACGATGGAGGTGAAATTCTAATATTACTAATTTTTATAAGAGATTAAGTAGCATAATCGTTATAAGACGTTTTGAGAGTATTGATTTATGTTGCTTTTCTTTACTCTATATAAAAATCCTTACATGAATAAAGTATTTATAAATGTAGTCTAACTGTGTTTTGAGTCAAAATAAAAGATTGACTCAAATAAAACTTCTACTAATTTAAGTCTTTTAGTAGAAGATAAATTCAGATAAGAATTAGATCCACTAAATTACTTTATAATATAATTAAGACTCTCCAAAAAATTTCGATTTGAGACACAATTAAACCAATAATCTCCATTTTTTGTTGAATTCTCTTATTCTTTAAATTTGAATCTTCAATAGATGTCTTTGTCATTACCTCATGGGGTAGGATCAACGACTTTAAATATTGATTAAGTCCAAATAGAGTTTGAACTTATCAATCGGAATCACCTTCGTTAACATATCTACAGGATTTTTTGAAGTATGAATCTTTTATAAAGAAATCTCGCCGTTTTCAATAATGTCCCGAATAAAGTGAGATCGGACATCTATATGCTTTGATCTAACGTGGTACATTTAGTTCTTCGCAACATGTATGACGCTTTAACTGTCACAAAAGATATGAAAAATATTTTGAGAAAAACCAACTTCACTTGCCAATCCTTTTAGTCATAAAGCTTCTTTGACGGCTTCTGTAGCAAGCATATACTCAGACTCTATTGTAGATAATGCTACAGTTGATTGTAAGGTATATATCCAACTAATAGGTCCTCCACAAAGAGTGAAAAAATAACTAGTGAGGGATCGTCATCGATCTAGGTCTTCAGCATAGTCTGAATTGACGTAACTAACAATTTTGGCCTCTTGAACTATATTCCTATTGAAACATAAGCCAATATTAAGAGTACCTTGGATATATCCTAATAGCCACTTCACAGTCTGCTAATACTCTTTTCCTGTATTTGTCATGTAACAACTAATAACGCTAACTGCTTGTCCAATATCAGGTCTTGTGCATACCATAACATACATTAGACTTCCAACAACACTTGAAAATGAGATGTTCTTCATATATGCATACTCCTCATCTATAAAAGGATATAGTTGAGCTGAAAGCTTGAAATGAGATGCCAAAGAAGTACTGACGGATTTTGAATTCTGCATGTGAAAATAAGAAATAATCTTCTCGAGATACTTACTTTGTTTGAGACATAATTTGTCATACTTTCGATTTCGATCAATCTCCATTCCGAGAATCTTCCTTACAGCACCTAAATTTTTCATCTCAAATTCCTTTTTCATTTTAAACTTTAAATCATTAGATAGAGATATATTTTGAGTAGCAATAAACATATCATCAATATAAAAAAGTAATATAATAAATCATTTATTGACATGTATCTTAAAATAGACACAACAATCATATTTACAATGAATGAAATCTTATCCTAGCATAAAATTGTCAAACCTTTTATACCATTGTCTTAAAGATTATTTCGGACTATAAAGTGATTTATTCAACTTGCAGACAAAATCTTTTTTGCCTTCTTGGATGAACCCTTCAGACTATTGCATAAAAATATGCTCTTTTAATTTTTCATGCAGAAAAATAATTTTAACATCAAGTTGTTCTAACTCAAGATTATTAAAAATAACTAAAAAAAGTAGAAAACGAATAAATGTGTGTTTAACTACAGGAGAGAAATTTTCATTAAAACCAACACCCTCCTTTTGTGAATATCCTTTTACAACTAAACGGCCCTTGAATTTAACACCATCTATCTCAAATGAATCCTCTTTCTTTCAAAATATCCACTTGCAACTAATTGCTTTTTTACCTTCTGGTAATTTTACCAGATCCCAAGTATGGTTCTTTTGAAAGAAATCCATATCTTCATTCAAAGTAGCTTGCTACTGAGAAGAATTCTTATCCTACACTGTTTTTTTATAAGAAGAAGGATCACCATTGTCAATAACTAAAGCAAAAACTATCATATCTCTAAAGTCATATCTTTCAGATGACTTTATATTTCTTTGAAATCTTCGAAGTGGAGTCTTCTCAAAAATATGATTCTTAGAATTTTCTTGAAAGTTGGGCATACCCTGAATATCTTCTTCTGAAGGAACTATGTGCTCTACCTTCATTTGCATTATATCACTAGGACCTTTCTTGAGGAATTTTAACATAACACTTTCAGCAAGTATTACGTCTCTCTCAATAATTACATTTGAAATAGTAGGATCCCACAAACGATAGTCCTTAACACCTTTGACATAACCCATAAAAATACACTTTTTGGAACGTGCATCTAACTTATCCTTAATAACATGCACATAAGTAGGGTAACAAAAAATCTTTAAAAAAGAATAATTTACAGGTTGACCAATCCATACCTCTTCAGGAGTCTTGTAATTAATGACTATCTGAGGAGAGCGATTCACAATGAAACATGCTGTATTGACTGCTTCTGCCCAAAAATTTTTGTCAAGATTAGCTGTACTAAACATACTACGTGCTTTCTCCAATAAGGTTCTGTTCATCTTTTCAGCCATACCATTTTGTTGAAGTTTTCTTGAGATGGTAAAGTGGCATTCAATGTCTTCATCTTCACAGAATTTGAGAAACTCTGTTGATTTGTACTCTCCGGTATTATCACTTTTAAGATATTTGATTTTTCTGTCAGTTCTTTTTTCAACTGAAGTTTTTCACCATTTGAAAACAGAAAATACTTTGGCTTTGTGATGCAAAAAATAAATCCATACTTTTCTGAAAAAATTATCAATAACAATGACAAAATAACGAGCACCGGATTTTGATGGAATAGGAGAGCACCACACATCAGAATGAATATAATCAATTAAACCTTTAGTGCAATGAGTACTAGTGTTAAACTTTGCCTTGGACTATTTACCATAGAGACAATGCTCGCAAAAATTCAATTTGCATGAGTTGAGGCCTTTCAGTATTTTTCTTTTGTTGAGTTCACTTAAAACTTACTCACTCATATGATTGAGACGCATATGTCATAAGTGGGTCATATCAAAAAAAGAAGCTTGAGAAATTACTACTCCACCATCAACAATTTTTCCTACTAACTCATACAAATTTTCATGCTTTAGGCCCTTCATCACTATTAATGAGCCTTTAGCAACCTTAAGAACTCTACTTTCAGCAGAATACTTATAACCAATAGAATCTAAAACACCCAAAGAAATCAATTTTTTTTTCAAATCAGGAATATGTCTAATGTCAATAAGAATTCTAATAATATTATCAAATATCTTAATTTTGATTGTTCCAATTCTAACAATTTTGCATGTATTGTTATTACCCATCAAAATAAAACCACCATCATAGAACTTGTAGTCTTCAAACCAATTCTTATTAGGACACATGTACTAAGAACAACCAGAATCAAGAATTCAAGTATCATGGTAACGATCAAAATTAGTACTAATAGAGAAAGATTAACATAATCATCATCAAAACTCTTTTCAATAACTAACACTTGTTTTTTGGCTTATTTTTTAGATTGAGATTTTATTTCTTTCTTTACTTTGAACTTCCAACACTCTTTAATTACATGTCCCATCTTCTTATAATACCTGCAGTTTATTTTTTTGGATTTGGATCTAGAACAACCCATCTTTGATCTTTCTTTGGTACGATCTTTGACAATCAATGCTTCTGAGTGTGATATATCCCCTTCAATCTTTTTAAAATATTCATTAGACAAAGGGCAGTAGAAATATCGTCAAATTTTAAATCCTTATCATACATGAGAGTAGTCTTCAGATTCATAAAAGAATGAGGTAAAGACGATAATAAAATAGTTGTCTTATCTTCATCTTTAATTTTAACATCAATGCTTAACAATTGAGAGACTAGTTTATTAAAAGCATTAAGATAATCAACTATATTCATGCCTTCTCTCATTCAAAAATTGAAGAGCTTCTGTGTTAAGTAAACTCGATTTGAGATAGACTTACTCATATATTATTTCTCCAGTTTTTTTCATAGCTCTGAAGGTGATATTTCATCAAAAAAGGGATAGAGTACCTCATCAGTAAGACTAAAGATGATTGTATTATGTCACTAGCCTTCTGATTTTTTCAGACGCTTTCGATGACATCTTCAGACTTGACATCCTCCAATGTGTTTCTTAACTCTTGTTGAGTAAGAATTACACGAACTCTTACTTGCCAAATAGAAAATCCTTGCTTTCCATTGAATTTCTCTATATCGAATTTTGCAATAGACATATTGAATCAAACTCTGATACCACTTGTAGCGCTAAATATCGATGTCCATCACGATTCACGATGTAGAAGAAGAATAGAAAAGGAAAAAATAGCACACAAAATATTTATGTGGCGAAAACGATCCGGAGGATATTGTATTGATAAGAAAAAAAAGAGAAGATTACAACGATGGAGGCAAAACTCCAATATCACCAACTTTCACAAGAGACTAAGTAGCCTAGTCGTTATAAAACGTTTTGAGAGTATTGATCTATATATCTCTCTCACTCTATATAAAAACTCTTACATGAATAAAATATTTATACATGTAGTCTAATTATATTTAAGTCAAAATAAAAGACTGACTCAAATAAAACTTTTACAAATTTAAGTCTTCCAGTAAAAGATAAATTCATATAAGAATTAGGCCCACTAAATTACTTTCTAATATAATTAAGACTTTCCAAAAAATTCGAATTTAAAATACAATTAAGCCAACACTTTATCCCCCTCTTTCCCTCTCTAAAGTAGAAAGCAAAAAAAACAAAAGCATTCATTGACATATTTATCTCTAGTTTTTCTTCATTTTCATGCATTATCATGCATTTGTGAATACAGAATCTCAAACAAAATTTGCTGATCATAATATATTAATGAATCAATCGTCGAATTAAATGGGACCTTGTTTTGTCCCTTGTGTTTGTTCCTGGCGAGCACTTTTGACCAGCTTCAGCGAACAAACTATGTGGTGCGGATTGCATTGATGGTTCAGATATTATGGCAAACCCAAAATTTACCAAACAGACGAAAACAGAGAGTCAGTGAGGTTGACAAGCTGAAATCTTTTTGAACTGAAAGCCACCTCCACCGACAGTTTTTGTTTTCCCACTCAGTGAGATTCAGCCCAAAAGAAGGAAAAAACTGAGGGAGATGCAAACAAACGAAAGATAAACAATGTGCAGGCCAACCAATGGAATGGAATTTCGATTTATGCAGGCTGGGGGGAATGGGGTGGGCGCTGGGGCTGACCACGCTCACCCTGGTCGCCACCATCACCTTCTACGCCTACTTCCTCATGTCGAGGGTTCTTGAGCATTGCAAGAAGGAAAGGCCACCGCCACATCAGGTTCCGCGAGTTCGCTGCCGACATCTTAGGTGATGCATGCAAGGTGTTTGATTAGGGTTTTTGGTAGATTATAGCGTTCCTAGCACGGGAATCTGGTTGATGAATGAATGAACGAATGGATGTGTAGGGTCCGGGTGGATGTTCTACTTCGTGATTTGCATCCAAGGAGCAATCAATACTGGGATTGAAATCGGCACCGTACTGCTTGCTGCTGAGCCGACGTAGTAAGGGACGAAGACGCGCGGCGCGGGAGGACTTAGTGTGAGACGTGTTGTGTTTGATGTGCATGTGGTAAGAACAATCAGAATAAAGAATTCAAGTATCATAGTAATGACCAAAATTATAACTAATAGAGAGAATATTACCAAAAACATCATCAGAACTCTCTTCAACAACTGACACTTATTTTTTGGCTTGCTCTTTAGATTGAGATTTTCTTTCTTTCTTTGTTTTGAGCTTCCAATATTTTTTAATTACATGTTTCATCTTCTTACAATATCAGCAGTTTACTTCTTTGGATTTGGATCCAGAGCGACTTATCTTTGATCTTTTTTTGGTACGACCGTTGACAATCAATGCTTCTGAGTGCGATACATCTCCTTCAATCTTTTTTAAATATTCATTAGATAGAAGGGCAGTAGAAATATCATCAAATTTTAAATTCTTATCATACATGAGGGTAGTCTTCAGATTCTTAAGAGAGTAGTCTTTATTTTTAATTTTAACATCAATGCTTAACAATTGAGAGACTAGTTTATTTAAAGTATTAAGATGATCAACTATATTCATATCTTCTCTCATTCGAAAATTGAAGAGCTTCTGCTTTAAATAAACTTGATTTGAGATAGACTTATTCATATATTATTTCTCCAATTTTTTTTATACCTCTGAAGGTGATGTTTCATCAAGAAATGGATAGAGTACTTCATCGGTGAGATTGAAAATGATTGTGCTATGTACATTAACCTTTTGGTTTTTTCAAATACTTTTGGTGATATCTTCAAGCTTGACGTCCTTTAATATATTTCTCAACCTTTGTTGAATAACAATTACACAAACTCTTGTTTGCCAAATAGAAAATCCTTACTTTTCGTTGAATTTTCCTATATCGAACTTTATAGTAGATATGTTGAACCAAGCTCTGATACTACTTGTAGCGCTAAATATCGATATTCACCACAATTCACGATGTAAAAGAAGAACAAAAAAGAAGAAAAGATAGCACATAAGAGATTTATGTGGTAAAGACGATTCAGATAATATTGTATTGATGAGAACAGAAAAAGAATATTACAACGATGGAGACGAAACTCTAATATCACCAACTCTCACAAAACACTAAGTAGTCTAACCGTCACAAAACATTTTGAAAGTATTAATCTACGTCTCTCTTTCTCTCACTCTATATAGATACCCTTACATGAATAGGGTATTTATAGATGTAACCTAACTGTGTTTGAGTCAAGATAGAAGACTGACTCAAATAAAACTTCCAATAATTTAAGTCTTCTAATAGAAGATAAATTCATATAAGGATTAAGTCCACTAAATTGCATTCTAATATAATTAAGATTCTCTGAAAAATTCAAATTCGAGACATAATTAAGCCAACAATAACACTGCAAATGATTTATAATTTTGTAGTTGATGTGAGAATAAAAATTAATTTTCAATCACACCGGGTCTCGGTCTCATAACACATTAGTCTATCACCAATCACAAGCTCCTTCTATCAAAATTAATTTCTAAAGAATATATCCACTTGTACTCTATAAAGTGATGTCCATCTATCATAATTAATGTCTCCAATATCACTAAAGAGACTAATGATCATCATGTTTGAGAATCAGTTAATTCCAAAAGAAAATTGCCAACCAATACTAATATATCTATCCTTGGAGACAAGTTGATTTTAGAATAAACTTAACTCATTCTTTCAACAATAATTGTTGACAATTATGGGTAAAATATAAAAAAAAAACTGATCACATCAACAAAATTATTTAATCTAAATTGGAGCAAAATGAAAACTAAATCAAGTGTTTTAAAAACCAAAAAAAAATCTACACAAAAATCCGAATCAATCTCGAATCACTAGATTTATAATTCAAATGGAAAAATTATACAAGATTAAAATTTGTATCACAAATAACCCCAAAAATTATTTAGTTATATTTTAACATTTTAACCAATTTTTACATAACTACACCATGACAGAAACAGTAGTTGCACATAGGGTGTTTAAATTTCAACATTTTACAGAAAACCCTCCTATATTAACATAATTTACAACTAAGTTCTGATAAACACTTCATTTATTAGTGTTTATAATTAACCCTGTTACATCGAATAAAAATTATATCCTATCCTAAACTAAACCTATTTTAATTAAATTCGAAATTCAGTCAGCCCATATCAACCATATCCACGTTGTAACCAAATTAATCCACTTAACAGCCATTTGACATCCTAACCTAATTAAACCCCACCCATAATGGCTTAATTAATTTTTAAATCCTAACATAACGCCCGACATTTTTCTACTCCATCATCCAGCCTTCACCCTTGCACTTAAATTCCATTGCATTGTTAGTTCTTAAATTTTGTTTGAACCATTTAGTTTCGCTGGAAATGAATTGCTCAGACCAAATCTCTTCTACTCTAGGTTATTATCCGTCAAGAACATGCTTGTTATCGTCACATTCTAGTTAGGTTTATATTCTAAATTTAATCAAGTTCAGTAATTTTAGTCAAAAAACACCAAACTATGATCATGAAATAATTAAATAGGCATAGGATAATTATGTATTTTTAAATTACTATCACAATTATTTAGAAGTCAAAAGGTGAAAAATTTGCATTTATTTCTATATATTATTGATGTCTAAATATTTTTTTCATATCAAACTATTGTCACTGTCATCTTTATTATTAACCAAAAAAAAAAAAAAATCAAACCTCATAAAATTAAAATTTCAAACATCCTATTTAAATATCAACAAGTTCTAGGATGAATTGGCAGTAAACTAACGCCTGAACAGATGGAATCACAATTAATTATTAAATTAAATTAAGTGACAACTACCCAGATTACAATAAGATCATAAATAACATTGAGCCAATTACAAAGATATAACTAGCAAAGCATATAGCCTGCAAATTCTGATATCAGTATTATGTTAAAAAATAAAAAAAGGTTAACAGTATGCAGTAATATGCGAAACTAAATCTTATAAATGGCCATGCGTTTGAATAGATCATATTCTACAGCTACAAAACAGAAAGCAGACAGTATGTTCTTGGCTGGGCGTGATTGCGAGCAACGTTTTCGCACAAGAGATCCCTGAAATCCTGGCACGCTGTCGCCCCGCAGCGAGACTACACTATCTGTTCATTCATTCCCTGTCGATACGAATATATGTCCATTTCTGGTATAAATCCTCCTCAAAGATTTCGGGATCCTCCAGCTGTGTGAATGTGTCAATAGGAAGCCCCTGCGACTCGGAGCTACGTGTCAATGGTCAAATGCATATGCAGTTGCAGATTCTTTGCAAAGTGGTAAAGCAAATCCGGAGAATAACTGGGTATCCAGGCTATGTATTGAGGGAGGCAGCAGCGCCAGAGGTTCCTAGGAACATGTCAATCGCGTCTATCGAGCTTGACCAATCCTACAGAGATCGGTAACGTCACAGCCTGTACGAGTCAGTCAAAATCCCATACATATTCCTTTCTCCGAGCAATTTGAATAACACTCTTCTTCCTCTTCCTCGGTGGCCAACTGCGACTCCTTCGATTTCTTTACTTGCTTCCAGGTGATCCACAGACAGATGCATTGCACCTGCATTTTAAGATAATGTATTCAAACAGAGACTTGATTAGAATACAAGCTGAGTGGGTTTCAAACTTAGGTTAAACAATGTGTTAGTTCGATGCTGCAGCCTTTTCTTGGCTCGGAAGAACCGCCTTTGGTCGGCCCCTGCCCCGTGGTCCCCAAGAAGCTGAATGAAACGAGTCAAATCACCAACTAGGTTTACACATGTTCATTGAAATTCAGTTCGTTTCTGGCATTGATTTCATTGATTTCATTGATTCCAGTATAATAGAGCGAGTCGAGTTTGAGTCGGAAGTCGGTTGGTTGGCCATGAGATTGAACCAGTGTGTACACGAGCCATGCGTGCACGGCGAAGAGAGCACCAATGGAAGAGGAGGAAAGGGCGGTTAGCGCCAGCTTTTGCCAACAGGGATTTGATCAGGAACCAGCAGGATGTCCCCCTGGCTGCCCACGCTGCTCTGTCCTATGTGAGCAACCTCCCCTATTCCCAACGCACTCAAGAACTCCCCTTAATCAAAAACAAATTCCAACAATCACTTAATCTATTAGTCCAATGCGCCCACGTTCGGCTTCGCCTTTCCATGCAGCTAAAACTATTGTGTTCGCTGTTCCCCATGCTGACCAAGTTCGACCCCCTCCTCGCATCCTCGTCAACTTTTGTCTTGCTGTAAGCTCAACTCATCCTGTGTATAGTATATATTGGCACCGCAGTGTGGCATTGCCGACTTGGGCCGCTCGACGTCCTCAAAGCGCAATATTATCTCCGGAGAAGAGAAGAGTGTCCATCCACTTGAGTCGAGCTAATGGCCCAAGCAAAGAAGGGATCGTCGGGTCAGGGATTCACCCGGCGGTGTGCTTCATTGGTGAAGGAGCAGCGGGCGAGGATCTACATCCTCCGTCGCTGCGCTACCATGCTCCTTTGCTGGTACATCCACGGCGATGACTAGCTTTCTTTGTCTTCCTCCTCTCTCTCTATATATCTGTCTCTCTTATCTCCGATCTCGATCTCTTTTTGTGCCCGGTTGACGGGCTACTTATCAATCTACTACATCTATCGACGATCGACATGTACCAGTAGCAACTTTTTACTCGACCGACGACAATGGTTGGGTTTGTCAGAGCTGGGAAGTGCAGTTTGCCAGCTGGAGCTCCCGTCGGGGCGGCGGCGGCGGCGGCGGCGGCGGCGGGGAGATTGCAGTTTGGAAGGTTTTCCGGGCAATGGATGTGGTTTTTCTGGATGTTATTATGCTACGGCTGTTGCTCAAGCAGCTATGTATGGCAATGTTTCGAACTCTCGATCTTCTCGTGTTTTTGGCATGGAACCAAAAGGGCTTCATGTTACGATATTTGTATAAGATGAACTCGGGCTACTCTGCCAATGGAATGTTAATTGCTTCCCTCAATACTGCGTCTATGATTTTTGAGCATGTTCCTTTTCTTTTTCTGCTGTTTTGGCATGTTAATTTGAACCCTAATTAACTAATTTTTCACAAGGAAATTAGTCTCATTTTTGGATATTAATGTGTAATGTGTGAGTGTTGCTTTGTAAGGAAATTTTTTTGATGAAACATGATGGAGAGGATCTATATACAAATATATAATCGCTGGCTAAGCACTAACAAGAGAGTTATTTGCTGATGATTAGACTCGCGTCAGAAAATCAATGGAAGAAAAATCATAGGTCAATGGCATCAACACTATGTAAATCAAGATTAATATGAGGAGGGAAAACTATTGATCTTATTGGAAATAAATGATATTTGAATATTATGCATGTAATGTGAAAATCCAAAAAAAATGGACTTAATTATAAAATTTACTATTCGGAGAGAAGCTTTTGCAAAACGAAGCTCGATAGCACGCTAGAGTTTCACCGTGACGAGCTCGGCAACTATGTGGAGATGGAAATCTGCCAGAAGTTGATAGGGACGAGCTTCATGATGACGAGTGGTCTGGCCATTCAGTTCATCGTGAGAGGGTTAGGGCGTTTTGATACTTTTGAATTCGAAATCGAGGGAATTGTCAATTCGGTTAATTACAAGAAATTGAGGGAATTGATAAAATTGATAATTTCGATACGTAGATGTACTTTTAAAGTTAAAAAAAGGAATTATCAATTCAGTCAATTTAGTGAATTCGATTGTTTGGAATGTAAATAGAAAATCAACTGTCAATTCTTAAAATTATAGTGTTTGGTTGGATTTAAAATTAGATATATGATCACCCAATTCTTAATGGGTGAGATTGCCCCCATTTTTTAACATTTTCTATATTTAATTTTAAAATAAATATAAATATTAAATTAGTAAATTAATTAGTCATATTTTTGAGGTTAAAAAAATAAATAATATTAGAATTACATATTTATAATATCTAATTTTTTTTAAAAAATAGGATAATTGATTTAAATAGTATTCAATTAATAAAATATTTATTTAGATGGAAGTGATTAATTATTATTTTTTAGAAGAAAACCGTCATTTTGGATTATTGTAATTAACACCCTTTTTATTTTGTAATTGTGATTATGACATACCAATCACAATAAAGTGCTTTATTATATAGAGAAATCTAACATTTGGATAATTGCGTACCACCCGTCAGATTACCAAAAAGAAAAACAAAAAAAACAAACCTTCAAATTCTAGAATGAAGAAATTATCATTTTCACTTAATTTTAAATTCAAAACTTTTTCTTGCTCAATTAATTTATAAATGTCTCTTTTTTATGATTTATTCAATGTTTTATCTCAAAATAATGATTCTTTCAATGTTAAATATACGCAATCAACATTGTCGATTTTTGTCATTTAAGTCCGAAGCAATTTTGCTTACAAAAATCCAAAACTTGGATATTTCAAGCTATAACAAAAAATTTTAATTAAACCCATTCCATCTTAATTTGGGTTTGTTTGGTAAATCAAAATGACTGAGAGATTTTATGCAATTATTCACAAGTCAGGGGTTTATATGTAATAAAAATCCAAAATTTTCCACCCAAAATAGCATAGGAGTGGATAACCAGGACACAGGAAAACAGAGGAAGAGATGGCTCAGGGCAGCACACTATTATCTCCATTCCATTCCTTCTTCAACCCCAAGCACCATCCTCCTTCTTTTTCTTCCATTCTTCTTTCCACCATTCCTCCTCTTGCTCTTGAGCTAGCTCTCAATTCCCCCTCGTCTTCTCTTGCAGTCTCTCCCCAACCTCCCCGGACTTCGCTGCTGCCTCCCATTACTCCCTACTCGCAGTCCCAAAGCTTGCAGACCGGATTGGAGAACGGGTTCCCCATCAAAATCCCTCCTTTTTAGCTGCATTTTCAAAATCCCCATCACAAAGATCACATCTTTTGGGTTTTTTAGATTTTTTCTGTTATTTTCAGGAAAATTAGGACTTGCCTGTCAGTTAATCCTGGTTGTGTGTCCACGAATCCGACCTCGTCGTCCTTCGCTTTTCCTTGGATGATACCGGATGATTCCGCAGAAAATGCAGTGCAGGTAGAGGAAAATCATGGAAGTAGGTTTTTGTTTTGGGTATTGGAATCAGTGTGAGTCTTTTTTGTGACTTGCAGAAATTGTGAGATGCGGTGCTGAAAAAGTAGAAAAATGTGAAGTTTCAGGTTGACGAAGATACTCCGGACGTTGACTAGCGCTTGGGACGGGGATGAGCTCTCGGGATGGGGACAATAGCCGGTGAGAGTCTGATCGACGTGCGTCGTCAGCCAAAGAGAGAAGCTCAAGACGGAGACCAGCGCTCGGGACAGGGACGATCGCCAGTGAGAGTCTGGCCGACGTGCTTCGCCAGCCGAAGGGAGCTTGGGACGGGAACAACGAGCGCTCGGGTGACGGGAACGGAGGCTTAGAATCAGGGTGAGAATTCCCAATTTTGGTCAAAGGACGGAATTAGGGTTTGTGGTGGGACTCACTGAATTTGAAATCGGAATTTCGAATTCTCTTTTTTTCAATCCAAATTAAAATCAATAATTTAAAATTATTGGAATTGTGAATTCACCCGATTTCAAATTTTCTTTTGACATTCAAACAGCCGAATTGAGGAAATTGAATCTCGAGTTCCCTCCATTCAGCCAATTCAGAAAATTCCGACTATTTCCAAACAACACGTAAGCCATACACTATGATTGTCAGTTCATCGTGGGAGAGCATGACATACATCCGATTTAAAAAGATAACATTCTCCCTTTTTATATGAATATTTGAATTATTTTAGATTTTTCTCATTTAGGCCCTAAAAACTCTTGATGTGAAACTCTCTAGTTTCTATAATCCATGAATTAAGTGTATTTCAAGTTAGAACTTGGTAATGATAAATTTTAATTTTGGTAAAACTCTTAGCAGTTCATAATTATTCTCTTTATTTTCTTCATTGTTAGATTAATTTGGACCTTGAGGTGGTTATTGTGACTTGGTTGCTACTACCACAAGTTGATAGTACATTGCGGGGCAGCGATTTTGTAAAGCCATCAATTTTCAAGTAAGCATGTGTAAATTTATTGTAAAATTAGAATTCTTAAATCTCTTATTTCTATTTAATTTGATTTCAACATATATGGAGTTAATGCAACTGATGTCCATGGCCTAAAATTTGATTATTTGTGTTAGATCTAATGGACATTGTATTAAAATAAGAAAATTATGACATTGTTACTTCAACTACTTTCAATCAATACTTCTAGTATTAGATTAAGTCCATACGAGTTACTTGGATTGCGAATTGAGGCAATGTATTCATGAAGAAGTATGGTTTTGTAATTATGGTGTTAGAGGAGTTAATTTTGACATCTATATTTTAGGTTTAAACAATAAGGCTTGAGTCATACTCCTATATTTGTTGAAACTTTCTCTCCGGATAAGCGAATGTGTGACTTTTATTAATTTTAAACTAGCAATTTAATTTGAAATTTGTTACTAATTATAGTTTATAATATTTTTTGACATTCTAAAGGTCTTATAAAAACATTGTATCTTGTTTTGCAATTATAACATATTTACTATTCTTGAAAACAAAAAATCATGCATGAATTCTTGTATAAAAACTACTTGATTCAAAATGTTTTATGAATCTTATAACTTGTATTTGATTGTGTTATTTCTCACTTAGTTTCTATCCTAACCTAGCTATTAGGATTATGGATTATGGATCTTACAATTTATATTTCACTGTGTTGCCTTCTACTTAATTTTTATCCTAACATAAGTATTAGGGTTAACAATGACCATGTCGATTTATACTTTTATTCTTCTAGAAATTGATTTTGCTATATCGTAAGCATCAGAATAGCGACATATTCCCAATAAAACTCATTTTATAGGAAATTTATGGTTTCTATTATGGCCACTAATTTCAAGTGTGTTAACTTATATATGATTCAAATCACCTATTGTGCGTGAACCCACTAATTTTGTGTAGGAGGCATCAATAATTATATATTTGACTTAATTTATGATTTTCTAGATGAGTTTTTATTGATGAATTTTGTTGACAGAACTTGGTTCTCTACTGGTTTTGGTTTGAGGGGCCTCTCGATATTGATCCACTAGACATTTCTTTCGCTAATTAGCAACAGGAGAAAAAATGAGAAGGACCGTCAGGAACTCTCTGGCGTCGATTGCTCCACACTTAAGTCAGTTATAGATACATAGAGTCTATTGTTGAGAAGAAAGAGATATTAGTTCTCACTTTTTCAGAGACGGTCATATTTTATAGGCTGTGGAGCATATCTAAATCCTGCGATTTAGAGGTCGTAACCTTTCTGGATTACTTGTAATAGATTACCTCAGATCCCAGATTTGTCGAGGTTTTCTTGAGGATAAGAATCCATAACGATCTAAACTCTAGTCTACTTATGTTGAGATATTGGAGATTGATGAAAACTTGGAATAATTATTTCAGTTGAGGATATCGAGCTCCTTATGCCTTAATGTTGGGCCTCTTACGGCCCATGGTTCTCTACCTTGGGTGTATTGATTTATGACTAGTCTAAGATTTAGCTTTTGTTGACTCTTTGACTTGATCAGTTCACATTGGTGTATCATTAGTGGTCCTAAGTCTAGATATCAAGCTTTCAAGACTCGGTGTTTAAGATTACTAAGAGATAGTTTGATTTCTCAATGATCATTTGAAAGTCAAAACCATCTTTTCTCATCAATGTAGCATGCTATCACCTAATCATGGTGTTCACGGATTTCTGAAGCTTCATCCTAGCACGACATGCTAATGGTTGGTGGTTCAGTATTCGATTCGATATTTGATGCGTGCCCTCTGAAATTTGTATCTTGATTCAAAATAACACTGGCCATTCCATTTAGTTCAGATTTCTCCATGTCTCATACATCAAACGGCTCTTCGAGGTCATAAAGTCAAATTTTGAGAGCAATAACTCCACTTTCTGACTTCTCATTCTTGATTATGAGCTCCAGTCGACGTGCCTTTTACTCTTTCTAGAAGCTCTTATGGCCAATGGTGAGTGACTTCCCATCGATGACGCCATGCCTTCTTGCACGGTCAATGTACTAGTTCTTGAAATGGTCCCGAAAATAATTTTGGCTTCTCTTGCTTCTGATTCTACTTGTGAGAACCCTACGCTAGCCACCTTTGCTCACCCACTATGAGTGCCTCACCTATATGTACCTTCGGTACTTTCTCCTTTCATTCTTCTTATCTAAAGAGCTGAAAATTATGTCCTATTTTCTTATAGACCTTGGCTTGGGCACCTTATCTAGTGCAGGCACAACATTTTCTTGGGTCACTTTAAGTTGTTAGTGACCCCACTTTCAGGGCTCGGTTACGTGGTAAGGTCCATTGGATGGCTGATAATTGCACCCTTGAACCATTCTGTGATAGCATGGTTTTTCAACACCAAGCTATTAGTCTAAGTTTGGTGTTTCTTACCTTGATAGATAATGCAGACCCTTCGTCCATTCAAGTCTGGATAATTGAACAGATGCTTCAAGAGAAGAAGATAGAATAGCTTATTTAGATCTTCAACTTTCCTGATGGCGTTGAGGTCGACATATGGGATTCTGATGAGGACAACTCTTCTCTCAAAGACCAATTTGGCCATACATTCATAACATTCTAAGAAATATTTGAGGGGGATTAAGATACCGCATAGATAAATTTATCTCTTCCATGCTAGCCAATCTCGATACCACGTTGGATCAGTTGGCCCCTAATGTGATGATATTCATCATCACATTCTAAGCCTTGGTGACTACAAAAGGTGTGACCCCTATAATATAAATGTTTTGGAATGCCTTTTGAGGTGGTCGCAGCTTGGGCTCGAATGAAAGGTGGTATCTTGGGCCAAGGAAGGAATGATGCCTCTTCGGGGCTAATCCTTCCTTGATTCATTTCTAGAAGGATTATTTTTGAAGGAGGACTGAGGATTCCAGTGCGAGTGCCTTCTGATCACTAGAGGCCTTCCAACTCTTCTACTGAAATTTGTCAACTCCTTGAATCTTGGACAAAGTTGTAGAAGATGAGGTCTACTCCAAAGTGGTCTGGTGAGGAAAAACTACATGACCTTGGATTGTCAATGGCTCAGGATTCTAGTATATTAAGTGCCTTTGAGCTTTTTAGTTATTTCAAATATCCATATGGTGATTATCCTGGTGATACTTTGCAAGTCTCGATAGAGCAATTTTTGTGAACGTGGCTCTTCAGCAATGAGCTATTGCACCTCAGGTTACTCCTCTTCCGAACCATCAATCCTGGTAAGAAGGGAAAGGAAGCAGAAGGAAATGCTTGCCATCAATAAGAGCAAAAGCTTGGCTTCTCGAAGCAGGAGAAAGAAGAAAAAAGGGAAAAGGGGTCCTACTCCCTCAAGCCCAACTGATGTTTTTGAAGACCTTGAGTCCACTGCAGTACTTGGAGAGAATTCCCCTAGGTTTTCGAGGTGCCAAAGGAGGTCTTGATGTGCTAGAGGAGAATCCTCTCAAGCCAGAGTTACTTCAGGAAGTAAACATTTTGCTTTCAACTTTTCTTTTGGACGAGTCTCGCCATCCTACTATAACCCCTATGAGGCACCACAGCAAGGGGCTTGATAAGAATGTTTATGAGGGGCCTTTGACCCTAACTCCCATATAGCGAGGATGTCGGTCGGAGAATTATTTTTGAGCAGGATAAATGCCTCGTGTGATGTAAGTTTTCTCATTTTGGGAATCTCCCTTGTCCCTATTTTATTCATGTGACTCTTAGTACTTACTCATACCTGGCATTTAGATAGCTGAGTACTTTCATCATGCTAAAGGGCATTTTCTTGAAGCACAGAGGGAGGCCTTTGACTACAAATCAGAGTTCAAGTTTACTTTGGCTGGAGCTTGCTGCATCTCTATCATCCACTAATGTTGATCGTAAGGCCATGCAAAATGTGGTGGAAGAGAGGGATTTGTCTAAGGAGTGTGATGCAACATAGCAGGGAATGAGAAATAGTGGAGAGTCCACACTGCTGAGCTCATCAAGGCTAAAGAAAATGCAATTACCTCATTTCACAGAAGCGAAGAGTTGAACTGATCATCAGGGATACCAAGGAATTAACAATCCACGAGTATAAAGAGAGTGAGGGGTTCCTGAGGGAGTTAGGTCATCTCAACACTGAAGTGTACACGATAGATATCTAACTTGTCATGATATAATGATTTGTATCTCAGAAAGGCTAGACTCCAATCCATATAATTTGCATGTGGAGCTCTTCGATCTGGTTCAAGTGGAGTGAGTTTGGGTGGAGTATGGGGAGGACATTAACACCGACTCCCTCCTAGGTGAGAGCACTAACGTCCCTACCCGCAATGGTTCTAGCCATTCCTCTGAGGATGAAGGGGATTCAATAGAAGTTCTTCGCCTATCGAAGGATAGTTAGGATAACTTAAACTTTTCTTTTGTAATTCGACTTTTGTGTTGGTGTAATTTGCTTTCTAACATCATTTTAACGGAATGTTTTTTCTTAAGTGACAATAAACTAATTGTCTTAGTCCCCAAGGTAAGTGGTTCAGTTTCTTCACATGATTATGTCGAAGAAACTTTCAGTTATGACTTGTGTTTCAGTTGTAAAGATGGCCAAGAACTTAGTCCCATGCCTTTCCAAATCTAGATCTGAGCTTTTTCCCAAGCCAAATTATTTTCATGGAGATGATAACTGATGGTTTAACCACTGTGGCTTAAGTAGTTTTGGAAACTGGATACCCATATTAAACAAAGAGATTTCAGTTAGTCGTGCTCCCCAGAATTCATCACTCCATATGAATTGAGACTTGTGCCTAGTATGGAATAAGGTTTTCTATTCCTCTTCTAGAGTTAAGATATTATCTCATATGGAATAATATCTTTGTGCCTAGTGCGAAATTGAGGTCTTATGCCTTATGTGGGATGAGGTCTTTGTACTTGGTGTAGAGCCTTGTACAAAATAAGGTCTTTGTGTTTGACATAGAATAAAAGTCTTATGCCTCATGTAGAATGAGAACTTTGCACCTGTATGGAGCCAAAGTCCTATGTCTTGTATAGGACATGGTCTTTGTACTTGGTGTGGGATTGAGATCTTATGCCTCATACATGACGAGATCTTTGTGTTTGACACACTGTTGAGGCCTTATGCCTCACGTGGGATGAGGTCTTTGTGCCTAATTCAGAATCGAGATCTTATGCCTCGTGTGGAATGAGATCTTTATGTTTGGCACAAACTTGAGGTATTATGGTTCTTGTAGGATGAGATCTTTGTACCTAACATGGAGATGATGTCTAATGCCTCATGCGGGGTGAGGTCCTTGTGCCTAATGGGAAGCTGAGGTCTTATGCCTTGTGCAGAATAAGGTCTTTACAAGAAAGATGAATTTTAAAATAAGAAAGGTAAGGATTTATTTTAAAGATAGAATTTCATATATTATATTCTAGGAAGCATTATAGCACTCGAAATATAGTTGATAGGTTGTGTCGTTAGCATGGCATATGCTTCCCTTGGATTAGAGGTAGGTTCGTTAACTATTACTAGACCTTTTCTTTTTGTAATCAGAGTTGTCCCTTGGATGAGAACTTTGCACCTGTATGGAGCCAAAGTCCTATGTCTTGTATAGGACATGGTCTTTGTGCTTGACGTGGGACTGAGATCTTATTCCTCATTCAGGATGAGGTCTTTGTGTCTTACATACAGCTGAGGTCTTATACCTCATGTGGGATGAGGTCTTTTGTGCTTGATACAGAATCGAGGTCTTATGCCTTGTGTGAAATGAGGACTTTATTTTTTGTGCAGAACTGAGGTATTATGCCTCTTACAGGATGAGATCTTTGTACCTGACATGGAGATGATGTCTAATGCCTCGTGTGGGGTGAGGTCCTTGTGCCTAATGGGAAGCTAAGGTCTTATACCTTGTGCGGAACAAGGTCTTTGCAATAAAAATAAATTTTAAAATAAGAAAGGTAAGGATTTATTTTAAAGATAGAATTTCATCTATTATATTCTAGTAAGCATTATAGCACTTGAAATATAGTTGATAGGTTGTGTGGTTAGCATGGCATATGCTTCCCTTGGATTAGAGGTAGGTTCGTTAACTACTACTAGATCTTTTCTTTTTGCAATTAGAGTTGTCCCACCGATAAGTTGCTTCGTACTTCTTAGCCAGACTTTGATCTTCCCATACTTCATCTATATCATGTTTAGTCGAAAATCTCATAACTAAATAAAAATTTGAAATTGTCGTTTGGAGCTGATTAAGGGCTCGTGGACCCAATATGACATTGTAGACAAAGCATGTGCGAACCACCACAAACTTTGCTTTGACCATGATACTCTTGGGATTCTCCTCAATCATAAGTGGTAGATCGATCATGCCAAGAGGGGTTACCATATCTCTGCTAAATCCAGTGAGTGTCTCAATGTATGGCTCCAAGTTTTTGCTTAGTCTTCATTTGATCATAAACTCAAATGAACAAAATATTTATCGAGCTTTCCATATCAATCACGATATACTGTGTAATGTAGTCATCCAAGATTATCAAAATTACTAATGCATTATTATGCGGTATCAAAATTCCCTTAGGTTTTTTGCCAAAAAGATTATGTCCTGATGCTCGAGCTCATAATATTGTCTCTTCATTTCTCCCTTCACTTCCTCGTGCCCCCTAGTGATGGTTTGATGTTTAGAGGTTACCATTGAGACTTCACTCTAAACTAGTGAGTTTGTCAAGATCGTGTTAAGATTGCCCTTCAAAGGTGGGTTTTGCAATTTAGTGGTATGGTTTCTCTAAGGAGAAGTTCGCAAATGATGCTCGTGTGGGCGAGCTTCTTCAACTCATTCATCTTGAAAGTACAAACTATATAAGGTGGCCTTCCTTAATAAATCTTTCAATCTCATCTTTGAGATGACAACACTCTTTATTATCGTGACCATAATCTTGGTGGAAGTGACAATATCTTGACTTGTCGATATTATGTCAAGTAGTATGGATCAAATAAGGCCTCCACAAGAAGTCTCAATATTCAATCTAAGTAAGGACTTCAGACCTTAAGTTGTTTGGTGGTGTATAAGCTTGAAACTCAGATTAGCATTCCTTCCATCCTGTTCTTTGTTTTTTCAGCTCGAGGAGCTTGGCTTTCTGAGACTTTTTCTTCTACTTGTTGCTAGCCTCATATTCCTTCTTTGCTAAAATGACCTCTTCGACATTAATGTACACTCTAACTAGCTAGATGAACTCCACTAGTCTTTTTTGAGGTTGGTAAGATATTTCATTAACCATCCGAGGTTGCAAATTTCATTTATTGTATTAGCGAGAATAATGGAGCTATCCAACTCAGTTGCTTCCAACCGAATCTTGTTGAAGTAAGCTAAGTATTCTCGGAGGCTCTCACCTTCCTTTTGCTTTAGTGTTATCATTGACGAAGGGTCTTTTTGCTATGGTACCAGTGAGATAAATTATTCTATGAATTATCAGCTAAGTCATCAAAATAAGCAATTGAATACCTTGAAAGCCCAACATACCAAGATCGGTCTAGGCCTTGCAGTGTTATAGGAAATGTCTTGCATATGGTGAAGTCTCATATGCCTTATAAAATCATGGCATTTTGAAATATGCTAACATGATCTATCGAGTCTTTCAATCCATCATATGTCTCATATGAAGACTGTCGAAACTTTAGCTGAATGGGAGAATATATAATTTTAGGTATGATAGGTGTTTTTTACATCATGTGGTTTGATTGGCAGCGTCATATCTCTCACAAGTTGCATATGTCATAGCCTCTTCTAAAGCATCGTAGGCATCCCTAGCTAATGTTCACCCGATGTGTGGAAAATATGTGGCTTCGTCAACTGAATCATAGGTGGGATGGCACTAACCATAGTCCCATGAGGGATGGTACTAAAAGGAAAATGTCGTAGATGGTCACAGTAGTTTGGGTGTTGCTACACACTAAGGAGCAACTGGCTCACGACGTGATGCTACGACTAGTATGTTTGGTTCAACACAACAACTTGGATCGGAGACAAATTTTGTTGTTGTTGAATCTGCAGTGTCTACATAGTATGCACTTGAACCTCCAATAGTTGTATAATATGTTGTATAGTGGTCACCAAGGTAAGAAACTCCTACTGACTCACCAGATTGTTGGACACTGAAGATACCTCAAGTACCGCTTGTAGATAGCTCCATGAGGATGCGGGGGAGACCTAGGCACCGAGGTAGCTTATTGAACAGGCGTATTGGCCCTTTTGATGAACTATGGGATTCTATCGATGTAGGGGCTATTTGCCCCCCAGGCAGATTCTTCAATGTCGAAGGTCATGTTACCTTGGGCAACATTATTAAAAGATTATGGAGAATCTCTTTGATTAGCCAAAAAAAGAAAGAGCAGTTGTTAATGACAATACCAATTTATTTATAGAGTCTGGTTCTCCACTAGTTTTAGTTTGAGAGGCTCCTCGAGATCGATTTGCTACACCACTCTTTTGCTAATATGCAATAAGAGAAATAATAAAGAGGACTACTAGAAAATCTCTAGCAGCAGCCACTCTGATGTCAAGTCAGTTCTAGACAAGCAGAGTCTATTATTGAGAAGAGAGAGGTATTAATCTTTATCTTTCTAGAGATGGCTATATTTTATAGGTTGTTGAGCGTATCCAAATCCAATGATTCAAAAGTTGTAACCTTTTTGTATTACTTATTATTAATTACCTCATATCTCATATTTGTTGAAGCTTTCTTGAGGATAAGAGTCCATAATGATTCAGACTCTGATCTATTTATATCGAGATATTCAAGATCAATGAAAACTCAATATAATTGCTTCGACTAAGGACACCAAACTCCTCATGCCTCGATGTTAGACCTCTTGCGGCCCATGGTTATTTACCTTGGATGTATTGATTTGCGACTAGTCTGGGGTTTGGCTCTTATTGACCCTTTGACTTGACCAATTCACTTTGGTATATCATCAGATTTAAAAATATTATTTATGCTAAATTTTGGTAAATTTATATTTATGGTATTTGCATACTTGAAGTTTTGAAAGAATTTAACTTTGTTTGAACTAAATCTTGAAATTATATATATATATATATATCTATATATATATATATAGTTGTCTTGATATGGGATCACTCATTTTCTTACATATTTGATTCGTTAGATGTGAGTACTTGATTATTAACCATATTGTAAAGTGATGTAAAAACTCATAATCGGCTTTAAGGTTATGATAAAATTTAAAAAACTATAAATTTTTCAAGGACCAAATGAAAATTTGATAAATTCGAGGGATTTTACAAAATAGCCAATTAAAATCCCAGTTTGATCTCCTACAAATTTGTTTCTTTTTCAAAATAAAAGGTGGCAACTAGAACAAAAAAAAAGCCAGTGATAGATCAAGGGTTTTGGCAACAAAGTTTGATGGAGACAAGCTCGACAACACGTAAAAGGTTAAGACCTTGGGTTCCTCATGTTGATGAAGTTTTGGGATCTTAAGTAGGTAATAATCTCATATTTTTCTATTAATCAAACCCTACCTCATATTCTCCATGCTCTTAGATTGGAGACTTTAATTTTTGGTTCTATTCTTATATCGATCATTGCCCTATACATAGAAATCCTTATGGACTATTATGTTTGATCATAGGATTTGGGTTCTTTTTGCCTTATTATGGTCTTGTTAAGACTATTTCTATTTTGAAATTAAATCAAATTTTGTGAGTGAATTTTTGGGGTCTATCTCGATGCTTAGAATTTAACATAAGTAATATGATCATCTCGAAAACAAGATTTTCGAGCATAATTTGAAATATTATTAATAAGATCAAAAGCTATTGTGTTTTGTTTCTACCTAAGTTAATATCTCAAGCAAAATTGTAAGAAGCTCACCTCTATGTGTTGGAGTTCGATTATTCATTTTATAAGTTTTGAAGTTGGAGCTATTGTGGTCTTAGATTTGATATCAAAAAAAAGTAATTGTAATACATGTTGTTAACTAAATCTCATGTAATATTTCTAAAATATGTTAGATTAAAGATAAAGGAGCTAGTTAGATTAGGAAATTGAGTTAATGTGTATTCATGAAAAATTATTGCAATTATGGTATTAGAGGAGTTAATTTTACTTTATACTTTAGGTCCAAACGATGATACTTGAGATAGTTTCTTGTGCTTGTCATGACTCCGTATTGGATAAGCGAATGAGAGACTCTCATCAATATTAAGCTAGCAACCTAATTTGAGATTTATATTTTAAATAATTATATATTATAAATATATATTATATGTTTAGCTTGCCATATTTCTTGACATTTCATTGTATTATATCTTGCATTATATTTATGATATATTTACTTGTTTTGAAAATATGAAAATTATGTATGTGAATTTGAGAAAAAAATTATTTATTTTCTATTATTTATTTGAATTTGTGTGTTCTAAACTTGAAAAATATACATGTATTTCAAAGTAAGAAACTCCTAATTAATAGATGTTCTTGAATATTGATGTTATATTTTATATTTTACTATATTGTCTTCAATTTGATTCCTATCTTACTCAATTATTAACATTAAATAACCATTTCTGCTAGAAACTGATATCGTTGCCACTTACGAATATCAGAGTAATAATATATTCCTAACAAGAGTACTTTTATGGAGTAATTCTGATAAAAACTCTTTCATGACGCATTGCTAATAAGACCTCTTTTATGAGTTAATCCTAATAATACCTCTTTCATGAGGCATTTCTTATTTCTATTATAGAAGTCCAATTATTTTTTGTATTGATTTATAATTACTAAATGATTTCTTGTTTCATGTATTTAGTCCTTTATTTTTTTTAACTTTAATATAATTATATTTGTAATACTTGTTTAAAATTTGAACGAATTTGATTTTATCTAGAAGTGATTCATTAAACTATGCATAGTATGCATACAAAAATATTGTCTTAATACGAAACTCATCACATCCCATCACTATCCGCCACAAGGCCCAGCAAGATGCAAAGCAACATCCTATAATTCATAACACTACACAAAGGGAATACGCAACTAAAGAAATATTTAATATAATTCAAATAAGAATCTCAACTAACATATCCACAATAATGTGCACTAGCAATAGTCTTTATTACAACTTAAAACAAAATAAAATTCCACTCTCAACAAAAACACTTTCTCTCGTTACGATGCAGCATGCCATCTTTTAACATCGATCAACCATTTGCTCAAGTACTTGAAAGAGGTAACAACAATCTCGTGATTATGTCAACACACTCAATAGGTAAACTCCATACCCCCAAACCATAGAATAACTAAACTTATCAGTAATAGTTATAATCAAAAAAGATTTACAATACTACTGGATCTCAAGGGAATACCAACGAACATGAAGCATCAACCATAGGGAATAATCAATAAGGAATATCAACATTAAGGACAACTAATAGCCAATGAAGGAGTATCAAATACATCATGATCCACAAACAACCAATAATGTCAACTAGAACCAAGAACCACCAAGAAGTCATTGGAATCAACGACCAATAACCACTAACCAACATCTAACTAATAATGTATAGAGGAGAAATGTATACTTTAAGAAAATAACTATCATATAGTAAAATATGACAATAGATCGTCTCAAAAAATAAAAATCATCCCAAGATGGACGCACTCTCAAAACTCTCTGAAAGCTATGTCCCTGCACTCCTTACATAATAGTGAGTGGTGCTCACCCACCGCAGTAAATATATCTCCTATACTCTAAAAATCAATTATCACCACGTCTGATGACTCAGTTAATTCCGTAAGGAAATCACACCTATCAGTATTGGCCTACCTATCCCTAAAGATGGGTGATCCAATATAAACCTCCTCAAATCAACTCCTCTGCAACTATAATAAATTGAAACGAGAAATTAAAGGAGAATTATTGTTATAATGTCAGGTGTGACAAATTAGCCCCACATTGGATATTGGATAAATAGGATCCAATATATATAGTGAAAAAGGCTCATATCCCATGAGCTTAAGATTTTGGAATGGTTTGGTGTCTGGCTCACTATATTATTCTGATTTGACACTCTTTCGCCTCCCCCAACAAGTGGTATCAGAGCTTTAGGTTCGAAACTGTGTAAACTTTTAAGACTGAAATTACCGTGATGGTGCGACTAAATTGAGTCGCATGTTAGTTTCTCTTAAAAAATCAAAAGAATGAGGCAAAAATCCATTGGTATGGGTCACACAGTAGAACTGGTCAAGTAAAAGAGTTCTTGATTACTAGTGCTAAAATTGATGTGGTCAAATCACACATGAAGGGAGAAATTGTTATAATGTCAGGTATGATAAATTAGTCCCACATCGGATATTGGATAAATAGGGTTCAATATATATAGTGAAAAAGGCTCATATCCTATGAGCTTAAGCTTTTGGGATGGTTTCACCGACCCCCCACCGCGTCTTGCGTTGGCCCACCACCACTTTCTGCGCCGGCTTGCCACCGTGCCCTACGCCGGCCTGCTGAGGAGATGAAACTTTTATATAAATGCCCTTTCCTTTAAATTTAATTATAAGTAGATCCTTAATACAAAGTTTTCTATTACAACTTAATCCTTTTTACATAAATTTTATTACATCAAGATTCTTTTTTTAATGCGCTTTCCAAATTCTGAGAATCCACACACATTTATCCTAAGTTTTGGTGAAATTATCTTCTATATATGATTTTTTTCATGATTTTTTCATCATAAATTTTGTATACATATATCAAAATCAAGAGAATAACAAAAAATAAATACGTCAATAGAGGATCTCAGCACAATATGGGAGTCACCTATCTTGATTCAGCCTTGATTTTCTCCATCATTGGCAACAACTCTGCTTCTCTCCTTTGGCAACATTTTTTTTACCATTGTGAAATAATCATCAAAAGTCTATACTATTTGAATTCTCTAATATATTTTAAAAATAACTAAATTTTGAATAGTTAAAATAAATCTAATTTATCCATTAAAATATCTAATCCTAACCATCCAATAATATTTTATTTGTCCTAACCCTCTAGCTATCTTATCCGAAAATATTAAATAAATCGTGATATAATAAAATCGCTCATGCTCTTGCAGATAAGATCACTCATTTTTTTTGCAATTTGATCATTAGGTATGAGTTCTCGAGTATCAGTAAGTCATATAGTAATGTGAGAATTTAGAATAAATTTATTTGTTTTAGTACTTGAAAAATGTGTAAGATTATGATAAGATAATTTGAGAATTTATAGTAATATTATTGAGATTTTTTTTGGAAAGTTTTAAATGTAGGTTTTTAAATTGTTATATGTACCTATTTAAAAATTTGACTTTATATACTTATGCGGTCTCATAAGCATATAATATTGTCATGTGCTCAAATTTATAAATTTCAGGTTCGAAATGTGACAAAGATACTTTGAGAATTTATAATGATGTTATCAAAATTTATTTTTATAAGTTATAAATCTAATTTTGTAAATTATTAGATATACAAATTTAAAATTTTGGTTTCCATATTTATAAAATTCTACCCTCATCAGGGTGTAACGTTATATATTTGAGTGTTTAAATTTCGAACTCAGAATGTGACATTTAAATTCATCTTGGTATGCATGATAAATGCGTGGAAACATATCATGATAAGGAACCAAAAAATAATACAGGAATCTCGTATAAAATATACACGAGCAATGGATAAACTACTTGGTATCTCTGCCAACGAGTTTCAGAATACAAATTTCTGAGAAAAGAAGGAGAATTGGATATTTATGATAAAGAACAAGAAGAGAAGCCAGGCTTGGCCCATGCGTCGACCATGCTGTGCTATCAGACTATCAGGTTGCTGTGCTTCTTAATGCGTGGAAGCCCCATCACTTCATTCATTTAAACGTCCAACTTCCCGGTCATTGTTTGCGGTAAGTGGCGTCCGTTGATTAAACTCAGGTTAACTATTAAGATTAAGCTAAGTTAACCTCATGTTCAACTCAAATCTCAAACGCATCAGTTATAGTTCATCAAGCAAGAACTTGTGCCCGCGTGTGATGTGAATCATGTGATCCAACAGTTTCCAGTTTGTTTAAAAAAAGTTCCTGGTGAAAGAAGTCTTGCTCTACTTGCTGTGCGTACGGGATTGACCCAGTACACATCAATGCATCAGGCACAATAAAAATAATGCTGAACTAGTACTCGCACATCAGGAATATTTTCTGCATGGGATGAGCATGGTCCTAATTGTTTTCTCTCCTTCTCTAATTTTTAATTACTCCGCACGGGATATGCATAAATGGAATCCATCCCTCGATGAGACGATTGCTTGTTTCTTTAATTTACACCATTAAACAACACATATTTGGTCCTCCAGATACATGTGCATCTCTACAACCACATCAGGAAGAAGATGACCAAGTAGTGGATCCCTGTGAATTTGGTGAACAATTCACATGTTAATGCGAACCAACACTTGCTATGAGCTTTGCTTCCAGCTGAAGTGTGTGATAATGTCTATTAGAGACCCTTGATTTTGGAAGGTTAGGTGAAGGTTGTGGATGTGGGTGGATTGTTTAAAGTAAAATTTTAAGTTTCCAAATCAATTTCAAGACCGAGAGAAATTAATATATTTCGGTCATTTTAATCGTTTCGGTTAAAATTATTTTCTTTTAGTTTCGACCAAAATATTTTTTTTATGGGTTAATTGTTATATAACTCCATAAAATCATATTAAATTGTATATTTTTTTAAACATAAAAAATTGTATATAACTCTTTAAAATCTTATCAAATTGCATATTTTTCTCGAAATTTAAAAAATATAATTTTTCTTAGGTTACTCAATATATTGGAAAAAAATTCAAATATAAATTTATCATTAAAATCAATAATATGTAAAAATATGTAGCATATAACATCGTTTAAGTTGAAGTAAAAGAACAAAAATTCTTCCAATCATATGTAGATTAACATAATGGAGAATATGAGTAAGAATCAACTCCAAATCTAGTTTATATCGGATCTTAAATATGATTTAAATTGAGCTTTATTTTTAATTAAGATTTGGTTGAAATAAGTTTAAACGAAGTTATTACAAAATTATCATTTTACTTTTTAAATTTAAATTTAATTTGAGATCGGACTGAAACAAGTTTAAACCAAACAAAAAAAAAATAGTTATTTTACATCTTGGGTTAAAATTCAATACAAAATAAAATTTTTAACTAAATAAGAGAGAGTTTTTTATACTAATGAGATAACTATCAAAATTTTTTCCAACTAAGTCAAAAGGATATTCATCTTTTTACTTTGGTCCGAATAACGTTAAACGATATATATTCTCCAATTATTCCTAATTTTAACAATAAACATATATATGATAAAATTTGTATAATATATTCATTAATATAAAAAATATTTAATTTTTAATTTTGGAGGAGGAATATGCAATTTGAAAAAATTTTAAGGAGCTATATGCAATTTTTAAATTTTAAGGAGAAATATACCATTTGACAAAATTTTAAGGAGTTATATGTAATTTTTTAAATTTAAAGAACAAATATATCATTTAGTAATATTTTAAGAAATTATATGCAATTGATCTTTTAATTATTTGTTAATTATGTAGTGAATAAAATTTGAATATATTTTAATTATATTTTAATTTCAAATTAAAAATATTATAATTATTTTACAAATTTTGAAAAAAATAAAAAATTTTAAACGAATTTATAATTAATTTTATCATAATATTAAATAACATTTTAATTAATTTAAATTAATTCTGATAAATAATTATTTATATAATTAAATTTTTTTATATATCACTATATATAAAAATAGAAAGTAAGAAAACAATTGGTATGACATCAACCAGTTTATCTTCCATAATGATGGTTTAGTTTTGATGGGTAATAATAATCCATGCAAAATTATTGGAATTGGAACAATAAAAATTAAGATATTTAATAATATTATTAGAATTCTTACTAACGTTAGACATGTTCCTGATTTGAAAAAGAATTTGATCTCTTTGGGTGTTTTGGATTCTACTGGTTATAAGTATTTTGTTAAAGATGGAGTTCTTAAGGTTGCTAAAGGCTCATTGATAATAATGAAGGACCTAAAGCATAAAAATTTGTATGAGTTAGTAGGAAAAATCGTTAAAGGTGGAGCAACAATTTCTCAGACTTCTTCTTCTGATATGACCCACTTATGGCAAATATGTCTCAGTCAAATGAGTGAGCAAGATTTAAGTGAGCTCAACAAAATAAAATTACTGAAAGGCCTCAACTCATGCAACTTAGATTTGTGCGAGCATTGTCTCTATGATAAATAGTTCAAGGTAAAGTTTAGCACCAGTACTCATTGCACTAAAAGCTTAATTGATTATATTCATTCTAATGTGTGGTGCTCTCCTATTCCATCAAAATCTGATGCTCGTTGTTTTGTCAGTTTTATTGATGATTTTTCAAAAAAATGTGGATTTATTTTTTGCATCACAAAGCCGAAGTATTTTCTATTTTCAAATAGTGAAAAACTTCAGTTGAAAAAAGGGCTTGCAGAAAAATCAAATATCTCAAAAGTGATAATGGCGGAGAGTACAAATCAACAGAGTTTCTCAAATTCTGTGAAGATGAAGGTATCAAACGTCACTTTACCATCTCAAGAAAATCTCAACAAAATGGTGTGACTGAAAGAATGAACAGAACCTTATTGGAGAAAGTACGTAGTATGCTCAGTACAACTAATCTTGACAAAGATTTTTGGGCAAAAGCAGTTAATACAATATGTTTCATTATGAATCACTATTCTCAGACAGCCATTAATTACAAGCCTCCTGAAGAGATATGAACTAGTCAATCTACAAATTATTATTCTTTAAAGATTTTTGTTTGCCCTGCTTATGTGCATGTTGTCAAGGATAAGTTAAATGCATGTTCTAAAAATTGTATTTTTCTGGGTTATGCCAAAGATGTTAAAGGATTATTGTTTG
Source organism: Trichopus zeylanicus subsp. travancoricus (assembly GCA_005019695.1). Lineage (NCBI taxonomy): Eukaryota > Viridiplantae > Streptophyta > Magnoliopsida > Dioscoreales > Dioscoreaceae > Trichopus > Trichopus zeylanicus. The sequence continues at coordinate 101,796 of RXID01014704.1, forward strand.
TGGAATCCTACTATTTTAAATGTAATTATTGAGAGAGACGTAATACTTGATGAAAGTGTTATGTTAAAATCTCTCAAAAAAAGTCCCAGTGATATAATACAAGTGAAGGTGGAGTATGTAGTTCCTTTAGAAAAAGATATTCTGGGTATGCCTAACTTTCAAGAAAATTCTAAGAATCAAATTTTTAAGAAGACTCCACTTCGAAGATCTCAAAGAAACATAAAGCCACCTTGAAGGTAAAGTTTTGAAGATATAGTAGTTTTTGCTTTAGTTTCTGACAATGATGATCCTTCTTCCTATAAAGAAGTAGTGCAATATAAAAATTCTTCTCAGTGGCAAGATGCTATGAATGAAGAGATGGATTCCCTTTAAAAGAACCATACTTGGGATCTGGTGAAATTACTAGAAGGTAAAAGAGCAATTGGTTGCAAGTAGGTATTTCAAAAAAAAGAGGATTCCTCTAAGATAAATGGTGTTAAATTCAAGGTCCGTTTAGTTGCAAAAGAGTATTCATAAAAAGAAGGTGTTGACTTTAATGAAATTTTCTCTCATGTGGTTAAACACACATCTATTCATTTTCTGCTTTCTTTAGTTGCTTTTCATAATCTTGAGTTAGAACAACTTGATATTAAAACTGTCTTTCTGCATGGAGAATTAGAAGAGCAGATTTTGATGCAATAGCCTGAAGGGTTCATCCAAAAGGTAAGAAAAATTTTATCTGCAAGTTGAACAAATCACTTTATGGTTTGAAATAGTCTCCAAGGCAATGGTATAAAAGGTTTGATAGTTTTATGTTGGGACAAGATTTCATCTATTGCAAACATGATTGCTGTGTCTATTTTAAGATGCATGCTAATAACTTATTTATTATATTACTTCTTTATGTTGATGATTTGTTTATTGCTAATCAAGACATATCTTTACTTAATAATCTAAAGTTTAAAATGAAAAAGAAATTTGAGATGAAAGATTTAGGTGCTGTAAGGAAGATTCTCGGTATGGAAATTGAAAAAGAGTTAGAGCGATCCTCAACTGTAAAGCTTCAAACTTTGATGGGTGGTTGGATTTTGCATATAAATGTTGAAAGATATTACTCATTTTGATTAGTGGTTGGCTATATGTTTAGACAAATATCTCCATGCTATAATCGGTAGCAACTATATGTTTAGACAAATATCTCCACGCATAGCCATCTATAACTTTGACATTTTTTAAAATAAGCAAGAAAATTTCTTTCTCTTGTTTGCTCATATTGAAATGGAGTCAGTGGCAAATATGTTCTGTTACCTCTATTCTCTATATGAAGTGCTCTCCGTGTAGCAATGGCCTTTAAAGCTACCCATGCATTGAAATTATCCTTCTACTTGTCTAAAGTGCTAAACAACATCCACAACAAATTTTCAATAAAATTTTTTCAATGTACATGATATCAAGGTTGTATCGAATATACGGTGAGCTCCAACATAGTAAATCAAATAACACACTTATCTTCTTCCAATTAGACTTCACCTTGGAGCTACCTTTGATAGACATGTGATGTCTTCATCCTCTTAGAGATAAATTCAAAAAGATGCCCCTCTACATGACTTAGAGTGGTATATGATTCTCTCAGTGTCTCAGATCTAGACAGTCAGGGGGTAGAGACACCATATTCATGTCTCATTGAACGCAATCTTATCTTACTGGAATCTATGATGAACTTGCAAAAATTATTTGTAACACATGTAATAGAACTTTCAATCATATTTTAATCATTTGGACCTCATGTTCCTCCCACGCATAGGATACACTAACTCCCCCTTGGTACTATATCTTGAAAAATATGCATATGCCGAAGAATCATTAATTGTCCACATTAATGCTGCACATAAGTAAAATATTTATTTTTTATTTGCATCAAATATTGAAACGGTTAATTTCCATAATTCTTTCAACTCTTTAATCAACAACTGCAAATATACGTCAATGTTATTTCTTAGTCCCTTTGGTTTATCGATGATCATGGATAAAATTAATAATGATTATTTCTTGCATAAATAAGGAGGTAAGTTATATAGTATCAAAACCACCGGTCAAGTGCTATACGAGTAGTTTATTTTCTAAAAGGAATTAAACCCATTAGAAGCGAAGCCTAGATGAACATTATAGATGTCAGCAGCAAATTTTAGGTATCATAAGTCTAGTTCTTTTCATTTGACACTCTTTGCTAGATGCCTAATTGTATTATTAAATATATGATCTTCAACATGTCATCTCATATGCCATATTGTCATTATTGATATAAATACTCACTACAGACTTAATTTTAGGGGAAAATATTAGACAATTTTATCAAGAATTTTTTAAATATTCTGATTGTCAACATCATTCTAAGATGTGAATTGATGATATCAAGGTATTTTGCAATGCTTGCAATAGATATCAAATTTACTTTTATTTCTATAGAGCATAAAATTGTCCGAACATATATAAATCTTTGTGTATCCAAATGTGTATCCTTCACAATATTTCAAGCCTTCCGATATGAACTGAGAAATGAAGAATACTAAAGAAACATCTCTTTCAATATATCTAGTTATATACTAAATGAGTAGTTGCTTCATCGACACTTGGACTTTATAGCAAGCAAACACATGATGAACAATAAGAACGTAAAGTTCTTGCATCCTGACTACAACTCAATATTAAAATCATCAAGTATTTCGTAAAACTTTTGACCATTTGGATCATAACCCTCACTTGCTATATCAACTACATTAGGGAGGGTTCGGTGAGAAAATCGAGGGTCACAGAAGGTATCGCAGATCATTTCATCAATATCATGTCCCTCAATGTCAACTATTGGTACATTAATTGTCTTCTCTAATAGATTTGATCTATTTAAATACCATGGCTCTTTACCATCAAAATGTCCAATTAATATAAGCATATGTCATCCTATTAAAGTTACATGTTCATATACCTCATGCCTCTTCTAGTTGTGTATGTTCATTCAAGCTCTATATGGACACCATATCTTCTGATCTGGTTTCTTATTTTTGTAGATATAATTCAAAAATATGTTTACTCTATTAACATATATAAAATCTAGTTAGTTCTTTATTTTGATCCAACTCTTATTCATGTCTTACAAATTATTGCAATCCTCTATTTAATGCTCTATATATACAAAGCATCATCCTCTATTTAAGTTATTAAATATTAAAGTAAAAGAGATAAATATAATAATCATGATTAGTATGCTTATTTTAATTGCATAACGGTTCTACTAATTGTGGCTTTGTTAAATCTCAAATTTTATGGACTCAGAGGCTTCAACTATTTGGATGTCACATTAGTATAACCATACTTTCAGGTCTTGAGTCAATAACGATATTTCTGAATCCACTTTTCTTTTAACAAATACCATGGTTTGACTCAGTGAGGATAGTTGCAATAAGAAACTATATTGTATCTTTCATGCTACATGTCATAGTAATAAAATAGGATTTCTACTTTTGTAAGTTACTATAAAGGATTTCTACTTTCATAAGGGCTCCTAATTTGAAAGGGTTTCCTATATTAGAGTCTTTCTAGTTAATATTTATTTATTTAGAGTGATCCTACTCCAAATAGGATTTGTTATAGAGTCTATATTCCATGTAAAGAAGAACTTTGGCTGGAGAATTATTGGATAAATATTGACCCTTATTATCTAACCTCGAAATCTTACTAGACATGTTGTATTGATTGCAAATCTCCTTATGAGTTGAAACATTAGGGCTAACCTCAAATTTTTCCTTAACAAGTATACCCAACTTATACTAGAAAAATCATCAATAGAAGTAACAAAATATATGAGGCCATGCAAGGTGGGTGTTCTGAATAATCCTACATAAACATGTATTAGCTAAAAAACTAAAGTTTTATGCACAAGATTAGCACAAGAACTTTTCCAAGTTTAGACTGACAGGAAACAAATCTCTTAATACAAAAATATATTAATGACCTAAAATACAATGTCATGTACTACTATACTTCAACTTCAATACTTCCATCATAATAGACATTTGCCATTGTCATTTCATACATACAGCTCAAAAAATTTGAAAAAAATAATAACTATTGCACAGAGACCTTCAGAATCCTTTAAAAAAAAAATCAATTCACAAGGAATATCCATTGAATTCGTCATTGAAATTATTCACATACTCATGTGCTTCCCAATCATTAATCAATTTAGAAAATTTACAAAGTACAAATGGAGATTTGAATTTGACCTAACTGCTTGTGAATTTGTGGACGATGGTGCGAGGCGATGCTCCTAAGGCGAGGAGCTCAAGCAGTCATCGGTGAGGTGGTGAGGAGCCGAAGTAGTAGTCGGCGAGGAGTAGGATCTTCTCTGTTAGGTGGGAGGTACAATCTCTGAGCTAGAACAGTTGACGATGACCTCGCAGGCAGGGAGTTGACCAGTGGGGACCTCGGGCACGGGAGCCGATGGGCAAGTAGCAATCTATCACGATCGGATCAATGAGACGTGAGAGAGAAGAAATGAGAGCAGTAGAACATATGATCAGGATCGGAGAAGAAGCTTGGGCTAGGGGAGGTTTAAATAGTCATTAACGATGCTACACGATTAGTACCACTAATGATATAGTTGTTCACAATTTTTATGTAATTAACGCCGCTAATTACTGGGGTCATTAGTGGCGTTAATTACTTTTGTGCCATAAATGATTGGATTATTAGCAATATTAAATAATTAGCGTCGCTTATAATCCAGTCATAAGCAGCACTATTGCATTAGTGCCGCTAATGACTCGATCATAAGCAATGCTACACAATTAGCGCCCTAATGAGAACATTAGCGAAGCTAATGTGTAGCTCTGCCAATGAATTAGTCATTAGGGGCGCTATTATATTTGCATTGTTAAAATTGCTCAATATAGGTGCTAAAGTAGCCTCTGTTGATTAGCACCAACAAAAGTTTATATTGTTGTAGTGCTGGAATTAAAATTGGGTTAAATTTGATAACTGTCGTAAACTAATAATGTGGCATTTTCTTAAGGAGTAAGAAAAAAATAAAACACTAGAGTCTGATATCCCGGTAGACTATAGGTATTCAAGAATAGTATTGTGCTAAGTCGAGAGTATCACATAGTGGTATTAGAGCCGGGATGTCAAGTCTCTGAAGGAGGATATTATGAATTGAGACTAAACTAAATATTATGACTATCGTAGGATATGAGCGGGGGGTTATTTTGGACAATACGTTTGTCATATTTTTGTTCTCGAATACATTATAGGTTGATTGTTTATTTTAATTGTGTTGAAATTCTTCCCTCAGTTATTAGTATATATCTTACTTGAAAGCTACTATTAATATTGGTATTTGTTGTTAGTGTTGTTAACATATCTTTTTTGTTTTATTGTACATAGTGATTATTGATTATAGAGTTGATATTTACAATGTTATTTTTTGTTGATATTATTTACAGCTCTTTTGATTTATTGTTGGGGAGAATATTTACTACTGAGTGCATTTTTAATTTTTTTTCCTTCCAGAAAAATAGGTATTATTAGAATTGATGTGTGAAAGGATATGTGATATAGGAGTGATATCAGTGGAGACTCAGCTATTTTCGTTAACTAAGATTGTAATTATAAACTTCTATTTTGTTGAAAATTTATTATTTATTAAGGAATGTAATTTGTTCTAATTATGGTTGTGGGGTGTTACATTCAACTTCTTTCCTGACTATCGAGAGACTTTGTTAATCATAATATTAGTTTGTACAAATTCTTCTGAGAAAAGCCATTTGGCTGTCAGCGCTGCAAAGCCATAATTAAATTCAAGAATAGCGTGATAATTTTATTTGACAGCAAACCGAGGCTGTGGATTTGCTGCTCAGTTGCGGAGAACCCCCGGCCGGCTGAATTACGACAACTTGCGTTGCAGCCTCAAGGTTGGTTCAAAGGAATGTGCGAGATATGAATTGCTTCGTATGTACTCTCATAATTAATTACTTCATCCTCGTCAATTGCCTTTCTAAATTAGTCATTAATTGTGGATATTCTAATTAACCGACATTTTGTTATTCCTTTCGATTTATTGTGCGACTTATTTTTGATGAAATAAAGATTTTTATTTGATCACCAAAAAAAAAAAAAAAATAAGACGAGAATTTTCTCAAAGAAAAAGATAAACATGATGACATGGCAAATTCAAAGATAAATCAAACATGTTGGAGTTATTCAAGATGACTCAGTAAATGAATGGTTCGAAGAATAATAATCTGTTCCGTAGTACTTAGTCTATAACAAATTCTTTAAGAAGGAAATCAGATTTTTCATAATTAAGAACGAAAATATTTTCGGGCCAAGACAGGGCCCACAACATTTGGGCTGTAAAATTTAGAATTTAGAATTTAAAATATCCAATTTTAAAATTTTAGAATTCTAAATTTTAAAATTAATTAATTAATTATTATTATTATTATTTTGCGCACTAAGTTTAAAGAGACGATTTGAATATCGATAGAAGCGAAAAGGATCGGTTGTGGAGGTTCTCTGCAAGGTAGCGGGAAAAACTTGTACTCTAGAAACTCGTTACAACGGACAACGAAAACATGGGAGAAAGCGTAATGCTCCAAGCCTCCAACCCAAGCTTTTCAGCCCACTCCTCTCCTTTTCCCTGCCTTTTTGTACCATTCATGATGAACTGATGAACCAATCTTCTTCCATTTCCCCAAAGAACAAGAGAACGATCGAATCGGTTATTTCTGAGTTTTTGACATGGATGTAATGCCTCAGACTATTTACTTTGAGCTTTGATCGAATCTGCATGAAAAGCCAACAACACCCTATCCATGTATGTTTTGTTGTGTTTTTGTTCTGTTTTACTAGTGATCTTCACACAACATGATGGCAACGCCTTTTAATTGTTTTGTTGCAATAATTATGCTTTTCGCTGTAGATGAATACGGAGCCAACACCCTCCTCCTGCTTCACGGTTCTATTCGTTTGTCATCTGAATCTTCCTGCGCCTTATATGTAAAGTACACTGTGACGCAGTAATCCGTAATCAGCTATGGAGGAAGACACACCTGACATGATGATGAAGATGCCTGAGTATGTTGTAATCCGGCATCGAGGGGTCGGATTGTTAGATTTGTTTAGGTTTGCGAGCTCGGGCAATGAAACCAATGGCTACTTTCTCAGCAAGAGTTTTGAACGCGATGAAGCAGATGAAGATCACCGCTGGGTCATCATAGTGTCCATCATCGCCCGCCAGATCATTGCCATTTTCAGGAAGCTGATGGAATGGAACGGTTACGTGGTCGAGTTCATCCTCAACCTGCTCTCCCACAACGGCGGTCTCCTGGGTCTCCTTCTCAACCTGCTCACTGGTATGTGATCGACCATCGACATCATAAAAAGCAGTAGTTGCCAGTACGGAAACTGACTCAGAAATGCAATTTAAATGACAGGGAACGTTGTGGTGCCGCGAAGAGGTTCAGAAACATTTTTAAGTGCCATCGGGCACTTGGATCCGCGTGTCGACCTCTACGTAGATAAGCTTAATCATCACTCTGCAGTTGAGGAGCTTGAGATTGGAAGCAGGGCACTAATGGACCTCTGCATGATGGCCTCCAAGCTTGCTTATGAGAATGCCAATGTTGTCAAAAACATTGTCATCCAATGTTGGAAGGTACAGCTCCTGCTGCTCTACTTCCTCACTCATTTGCGAATACCAATCATCAAGAAGAGCTTTGTCTGAATCATTTGATTTCTACAACTTGAAATATTGACGAAATGAGACATATTGGCTTACACTATCAAACTCACTAACTCCTCTGCCTTTCTTTTGCGAGGAAACTCCATGCAGATGCATTTCGTCGATTTCTATAGTTGCTGGGATGGTAAGAAACCTATGCTGTGAATTCATTCCAAACTGTAAATTTCCGGTTCAGTTTCTGGCAGAAATCCTTTAAATTGTCAGTGATAGTTTCATCTGTGTCGGTAGATTACCAGAAAAAAGAATCGACGCAAGTCTTCATATTGTGTGACAAGCCCAAAAGTGCCGCAGTTATACTGATCAGCTTTCGCGGCACCGAACCATTCGATGCTGATGATTGGAGCACGGATTTCGACTACTCGTGGTACGATATCCCCAGAATGGGAAGAGTTCACATGGGTTTCCTGGAGGCTCTAGGCTTGGGCAACAGAGATCATGCATCCACCTTCAAAGCACATCTCCAACCCCAATGCCAAGAGGAGCTCAAGTTCATGGAGAGCAATGATGATGACAAGATGACAGCATACTACACTGTTAGGAGTAAGCTCAAGAGCTTGCTTTCTGAGCATAAGAATGCGAAATTCGTCGTGACAGGGCATAGCTTGGGTGGCGCTCTCGCTATCCTGTTCCCGGCTGTGCTCTTGTCACACGAGGAGGAGGAGTTGATGAAGAGGTTGCTGGGAGTGTATACATTTGGACAGCCAAGAGTAGGAGACAGACAGCTGGGGAAGTTCATGGAAGCTCATGTGTGCCGTCCAATGCCCAAGTATTTCAGGGTGGTCTACTGCAATGATCTCGTTCCCAGGTTGCCATATGATGACACGACCTTCTTGTACAAGCACTTTGGCCTTTGCTTGTACTACAACAGCCTCTACGTTGAGCAGGTACACCATTGTTAAGCACAAATCGCTTGTTCTCTTTAATTAACTTGCGTTCGAGTTTTTCGTTATTGCTAACAATTTCTGTGGATTGCTTTCCGATGAAAGTGTGTGGACGAAGAGCCAAACAGGAACTACTTTGGGCTGAGGTATCTGCTGCCAGAGTACCTTAATGCTGCATGGGAGCTGGTAAGGAGCTTGGTCATGGGCAATGTGTATGGATCAGAGTACAATGAGAGCCGGTTTTCTATCTTGCTCAGGATCGTGGGACTTGCAATGCCTGGTGTTTCTGCGCACAGCCCCACAAACTATGTGAACAGCGTCAGGCTTGGGAGGGGGAACTGTCGCATGAGTAGCAATTGTGAATTTCATTATCATCATTTTTGTTAATTTTCATAATATTCATGCTGTCACTTGAGTTAGTTGCTTCATTGTTTTCCAAACATCGTCAAATCAATGAAAATCATAGTTTATCTGGCATCAGCAGAATAAAAACCATACCCCGTTCGAGCGAACTGGAAACCAGGTGAACTTCAAAATTGACAGAGGATATACAATTACCGTACAGTTGGTAAAAGTAGCAGCAGTTCACGATGCTATTGTTGTTGCTGCTGCTGCTGCTGTCCACTGTCATTTCCAGGCTCCGAACGTCGTCTCTTGAAGTACTTCCCAACGAAGGAATCCCCATGCTGTTGCCTTTCACTGATTATTCGCGAAAATTCCCAGAATCCCAATTTGTGCTACTTATTAAAGACATAGAACAACATTTTCATTACTGCCAATTCAACAGAGGGTGAGGCAGGGGCAGGTAGAGATATCTTCTGTTAGTAAGCAACAAAGATGGTACTACAGGCGATGTGATAAACGCGACCCCAGAATAAAAGCAAAATACATCATTTTAATATGAGGCAATATCAAATATATGTTTGTTCGATATACCAAATCAATATTATAAATTCAGAAATATACCTGGGTTCACGCAACATTTTTCTGATTGTGTGCATAATTGGGTCAGCCTCAGGAGGAATCTTCTCCTCCTCACAGGTGAAAAGAACAAGTTACCGTCCTGTGGAACTGATGTCTGCATTCCCCATCTTTACGTTCATCCAAACTCTTGACAGCAGGCCATCCATTTCGATTTTTGTTGCCCTATGCTGGTTGTCTTTGAGTTCCATTTCGGTGGTCAATCTGGCTCAACAGCCCTAGTCTTTGACACATCTTCAGCCCAGCAATTTGGTTGGCCTTCTGAGTTCATAGTCACCTTTGAGTCCCATCCTGGTGATCTCTCTAGCCCAAGAGCCCTAGTCTTTGATACCTCTTCAGTCCAGCAATATTTTTGTTCATTGGATTTCTTAGCATAAACGTTATCCACACCCGTATGTTCAATTGGCTGTTGTTGCCTTCCCAAGACACCCAACTTAATTATTGGTTGTCTGCATTCTTCGGAAAAAAAATTATTGAGAAATTTTTCTTGAATTTTGAGTGTTTATATAACCCAGTTTTTATAATATTTTTAATGATTAATTATATGTACCGGTGCCTAGAGCTGTGCATTATTCGGTCAAAACCGAATTAACCGACCGACCGAAACCGAATAACCAATTCGGTTCAGGTTATTCGGTTCTCGGTTCGGTTCGGTTTTGGAAAAAAAAAATTTTAATTCGGTTCGGTTTCGGTTTTTGATTTTGAAAAACCGTAAAAACCAAACCAAACCGAGCTATATATATACCTATATACTGTGGTTAGGTTTCGGTTTTGGGCTAATCGGCTCAAACAGCTCTATATATTATCGTGTTCTCTCAGAGCGGTTCGCCGCTCTCGCTCTCGCCTCTCATTTCAGCCCTAACCCTAATCCCGAATTCCCGATCGCCTCTCGCTCTCGCCGCTGGGGACCTGTGGTGCTGCGCCTTCATCCCTGCAGCTGCGGTACTACGCCGTGTCGGTGACATCGCTTTCGTCCACCCCCGGACCTCCCTCCTCTTCTGAGGCTCTGAGTCCCGACGCCTCTCTTTGGTCGACGCTCTGAGCTTCAATCTCTCATTTTTCTACGACGAATTAAGCTGAAAGGTGAGCGTATTTAGGAAATTATGAAATTTAGGGTTGATTTTTTGTGAAATTAAATTAGGATTTTTTAATTTCATACGATTTTATTGTTAGATCAGTAAATCCTCAGTTCCGAACTGACAATTTTTCTTCTCCTTCATCCCTGCAGCTGCGGTGCTGTGCCATGTCGGTGACATCGCTTTCGTCCACCCCCGGACCCCCCTCCTCCTCTGAGTCTCTGAGTTCCGACGCCTCAATATCTCTCTGGTCGACACTCTGAGCTTTAATCTCTCATTTTTTTACAATGAATTAAGCTGCAAGGTGAGAGTATTTAGAGTTAATTTTTTTTGAAATTAAATTAGGATTTTTTGATTTCATACGATTTTATTGTTAACCCTTTCGTCCACGGTCCACCCCCGGACCACCCTCCCCCCCTCTCCTCTGAGGCTCTGACTCTCTGAGTCCCGACGCCTCAATATCTCTCTGGTCGACGCTCTGAGCTTCAATCTCTCATTTTTCTACAACGGATTAAGCTGCAAGTTGAGAGAATTTCAGAAATTATGAAATTTAGGGTTGATTTTTTGTGAAATTAAATTAGGATTTTTTTATTTTATACAATTTTATTGTTAGATCAATAAATCCTCAGTTCCGAACTCCCGATTTTTCTTCTCCTTCATCCCCGGTGGCATCGCTTTCGTCCACCCCCGGACCCCCATCCTCCTTTGAGGCTCTGACTCCCGACGCCTCAATATCTCTCTGTGACTAGCCTTCGAGGCTCTGAGCTTCAATATCTCATTTTCTACAATGGCATCATCGGGATCAAATTGCAAGGTTAGGGTTGAATTTTGTGAAATTAAATTAGGGTTTTTTGATTTCATACGATTTAATCTGTAATTCTGTATTTTTCTATTGACAGATGTTGAACGAGGATGACAGTCAGCAGCTTTCAAACACAAATCCAGTTATTCCAAGTCCAATGCCAATTTCTGCTTCTCAGGAAAGTTCTACGCCTATGGCTATCGAAGTTTCAAACGAGGGCAATGCATCTACGTGCAGTACAAAGCCTCCAATGCCGAGAAAAAGAATGGCAGCACGATCAGCTGTATGGGAGCATTACACAAAGTTCACAGACTCGGGCAAGTCAACCAAAGCCAGATGCAACTACTGTGGTAATGAATTCTTTTGTGATTAAAAAAAAATGGTACTTCTTCTCTTAGACATCACATGAATCAATGCAAACAATATCCATATAATGTTGATACACATCAAACACAACTTGCTATGCAATCTATTCAAAAAGAAGTAGCAAATGAGTCTGTGCTAACTAGCTGAAAGTTTGATCAAGAAAAAATTAGAAAAGCACTGGCACACATGATTGTTGTAGATGAACTGCCTTTTAGTTTTGTGCAATATGAAGGCTTTCAATACTTTATATCTCAAGCTTGTCCTAGATTTTGAATGTCTTCACGTTGAACTATGACTAGAGACTGTTTTCAACTCTACCATGATGAAAAGGTAAAGTTGAAATACTATTTCAGAGAGTCCAAATAGAGAGTTTGTTTGACCACTGATACTTGGACCTCAATTCAAAACATAAACTATATGTGTATCACAGCACATTATATTGATCTTGATTGGAACTTGAAAAAAAAGCTTTTGAATTTTTGCAAAATTACAAGTCATAAGGGTGAAGTTATAGGAAAAGCAATTGAAAAATGCCTCTTTGAATGGGGAATTGATAATGTTTTGACTGTTACTGTTGATAATGCCTCTTTAAATGATACTGCTATTTCCTATTTAAAGAAAAAAATTTTGAATTTGGGCACTTGTTTGGCACAAGGAAAATATATTCATATGCGTTGCATAGCACATATCATTAATCTTGTGGTGAAAGATGATTTGAAAGAGATGACAGATTTCATTACTCGGGTTAGATCTGCTATTAAATATGTGAGATATTCTCCAGCAAGATGGCAGAGGTTCAAAGAATGTGTGAAAATTGAAAAAATTGAAAGCAGAAAATGTCTTTGTTTGGATGTATCCACAAGGTGGAATTCCACCTATATGATGCTTGAAGCAGCTCAAATTTTTGAGCGGGCTTTTGAAAAATTTGAAGAGGAAGATAGCAATTTTTGTCATGAGCTTAATAATGAAGATGGAACTCCTCTGTCTTTTGACTGGCAGAATGTTAGGCGACTTATTACATTCTTAGAGCATTTCTATGAGTTGACTCTTAGAGTTTTTGGCTCTATGTATGTTACAAGTAATTTATTTTTTTATGAAATTTGTCAAGTTAACCTTCTTTTGAATCTGTGAAAAGTCAGCGGTGATACAAACGTCCAAGATATGGCTGCTGTGATGAAAGACAAATATGATAAGTATTTGGGTGAGCCAGAGAAGATTAATATGCTTCTCTTTGTTCCTATTGTCTTTGATCCAAGACGCAAGTTAGAATATGTTGAGTTTGGAGTTGAAAAAATGTATGAAGGTGAAAGAGGTGTTATGATGAGGAGAAAGTTACATGAAGTTGTATATGATTTGTTCAAAGAGTACAGAATGCGACTACAACCGGGAGGAATGTCATCTGGTGAAGGATCAAGTATGCCAAAGCAATCAAGTAAGTACATCTTAAGCAGTCTATTTGTTGAGCATAGAAAAAGTTTCATGGGTGATGAAATGAAGTTTGAGCTAGACAAGTATTTGTCAGAGGATCTTGAAAAAAATGAGCCAAACTTTGATATTCTGGGCTTCTGGAAAGTGAATAGCTGTAGATTTCCTATTCTGTCACATATGACTCGTGATATATTAGCTATACCTATCTCTACAGTAGCCTCTGAATCAGCTTTTAGCACAGGAGGGCGCATACTTGATCGTTTTCGTAGCTCTTTGACTCCTACACTAGTACAAGCTCTCGTTTGCACTCAAGATTGGATTAAAAATTCAAAAACAGAAATTACTGTTAAGGAAAGTTTGGAAGAACTTGAAAAGATTCAAGAGGGTAAGATTTGCATTGCTAATATTTTTATTATTGCATTGTATATTTCTTTATTATGATCAAATAATCATTGAATGGTTTTTTTATTTCAGAGTTGACAAAGATGAAATTGGATATCACAACCATTGACTTTTGAGAAGTCATCTTAAGGTTTGTATATGTTTACTTATTTTTTATGCATTTCTGTTCACGTTTCTAACTTTCTATGGTCATCTCTTGCAGATTCATTCTTATATATCCTTATCATTCATGTGTATCACAGCATCAATGCATGTGTGAAGTTATGATCTTACAGTCCTTAGTTCCTTACCCAGTTACCTACTTACCTGATATTTTCTTAATTGCTTTTACTGTGATGATATTTTACTATATTTTTTAGGTTCAACAGTATGATCCAACTATCGAGGGACAGGTATGTATCCAACTATTATTTTGTAGGAGCAGCCGAGCAGGTTGATGCCTGAGGGGAGACATCTTCGTTTTTGATGATGCATAAAGCCATCTGAGCCTCTTGAATTTTTGCTTTTATTTGAGGTTTTTTTGTCTTTGGTGTTTTGATGTGGAGGTGTTCTAATGGTCCCCTACTCTGGCTTCGTCCTCTTTACTTTGTAGGCTTGTAGCAATGGCATGGTTGTTTGGATGGCCTGTGAAGGCAACCACTACCTACCATTCGCTCACAGGGAGAGCCAGAGAGGGATGCTGGGTATGACGGTATAAGGCGAATATGACGGTATGACTCTCTTGGAATTGTTTTATGATTTTTTTAATGATATTTGTTGAATTTTTCATAAGCTGTTTGAGGCGATGAAGATGTTGAATCATTGGCTCATTGTCATATGCTATGCTCGCATGTGGGCAAGTGACTGATTGGACGATTGTCTCCTTCTTTGGCTTCACCCTAGTAATGTTATGCTGTTTGGAAGTTGGAACTTCTGGTTCTGACTTCTATTCTGTTACTTTTGTATACGGGACTACAGGAGATTTCTCAAGCTTTTCTTAATGGACCATTTGGAATGATATAATCCTTCAAAGTTCAAATGCTAACTGATTACTGAATTGATCATTTTTATTCTGAACCACATAATTACAGTTGTTGTCTTGCAACTTGCTGATGCTGAGTTATTTGACTTGTAAGAATGATATTATAGCCTTATAGAGTTATAGGATTGTCCTACTACTGTACATTGTCCTGCAACTCTGCAAGCATGAAGTTGAACTGTTGAAGTGTTCTGCAGCAGTGTAGCTTGCCAGCTTCTGCTACTATACAATATACATTGTCTTGTTGCTCGCCTTCTCCTGCAAGTATAAAGTTGAAGTGTTAAACTGTTGAAGACTTGGAACTTGGAAGTCTTGAAGTGTCTTGCTACATGAAGCTGAACTGCTGAATTGTTGAAGTGTTTTACAGCTTGCCCGCTTCTGCTAGACTTCTACTGTACATTGTCCTACTGCTCCTGCTGTGCTGCTCCTGCAACCTGAAGACTTGATTCGCTTGAAGTCTTGAAGTGTCTTGTTACATGAAGTTGAGCTGTTGAAGTGTTTTGCAGCTTGCCCGCTTTTGCTAGACTGCTAGTCTGTTACTATACATTGTCCTGCTGCTGCTGCTCCTAGCCTCCTGCTGCTTCTGCTGTGTTGCTCGGTTGCTCCTGCTGTGCTGCTCCTACAACTTGAAAACTTGATTCACTTGAAGTCTTGAAGTGTCTTGTTACATGAAGTTGAGCTATTGAAGTGTTTTGCAGCTTGCCCGCTTCTGCTAGACTGCTAGTCTGCTACTATACATTGTCTTGCTGCTGCTGCTCCTAGCCTCCTGCTGCTTCTGCTGTGTTGCTCGGTTGCTCCTGTTGTGCTGCTCCTACAACTTGAAGACTTGATTCACTTGAAGTCTTGAAGTGTCTTGTTACATGAAGTTGAGCTATTGAAGTGTTTTGCAGCTTGCCCACTTCTGCTAGACTGCTAGTCTGCTACTATACATTGTTCTGCTACTCCTGCTGTGTTGCTCTTGCTGTACTACTCCTGCTGTGCTGTTCCTGCAACTTGAAGACTTGATTCACTTGAAGTCTTGAACTGTCTTGCTACATAAAGTTGAGCTGTTGAAGTGTTTTGCAGTTTGCCCGCTTCTGCTAGACTGCTAGTCTGCTACTATACATTATCATGTTGCTGCTGCTCCTAGCCTCGTGCTGCTCCTGCTGTGCTGCTCCTGTAACTTGAAGACTTGATTCACTTGAAGTCATGAAGTGTCTTGCTCCTGCTTGTGTAGTTGTGCCATTGTGGTATGTGAGATACTGAGATTAACTGATTATTTATTAGGTTGCAATTTGCAAACTTGTAATTGGACTGGGTATCAGCCTATCAGGGTCAGATTTAGGGCATGTATAATGTATATCCTGTACTAATTTTTTTTTCCCCTTATGCAAATGACAAGATCCGTTTATCCAGTCCTGTAAAAATTCGGTTTGCAATTCGGTTATAACCGAACCGAACCGAAATATTTCGATTTGGTTCCGGTTCGATTTTTATACTACTTGATTCGGTTCGGTTTTGGATTTTTAAAATT
Organism: Trichopus zeylanicus subsp. travancoricus; assembly: GCA_005019695.1. Taxonomy (NCBI): domain Eukaryota; kingdom Viridiplantae; phylum Streptophyta; class Magnoliopsida; order Dioscoreales; family Dioscoreaceae; genus Trichopus; species Trichopus zeylanicus. The sequence goes on from RXID01014704.1 coordinate 118,040, forward strand.
TCGGAAATTTCGGTTTGGTTTATTCGGTTCGATTTGGTTCGGTTTTAACCGAATGCATAGCCCTACGGGTGCCAAAGGGCCCAATTTATTTTTTCTTACCTACTAAAAACCTAATTCGCAAAATTTGAACATGGCCCGTTAAAGCTTAGTCCACCCATTGAAGTCAATTAAAAAAATAAAAAATTAGTAGCATTTATTTTGAAAAGATTATATTATCTTAAATTTCATAATTATAAAAAATAATTTCACATACACTTCACATTCTAGCACCTAAAATAATTATTGTATTACAAAATTATGGGAATTATCAAATAATTTTGGAGAATGTTCAAGATTAGTGAGGTATTTTTCGATTTGCAGTTTTTTGACAAGCATATCATTGATATTTACCTCCATATTTTTCTTCAATTTGTATCAAAAAAACTTTGTCCATTATGTATTCTTAGATCAAAAGACATGGCGTTGTAGCAATGGGTTCCCATGTGTAATTAATATTTTTTCCCTTTCTCTGAATTCATGCGAATCTAATAATAGCCTAAGAAAACCTTGAGGTTGTTTAATAGACGATGACCAGAGATAGAGTCAATGAACTAATTGATTTTGGAAAAACAATAGTTGTTCTCGTGGCATGCTAGATTCAAAATATGTGAAATCAATGCACATGTGTCACGTCCCTTGGATTTTTTGACTAGCACAACGTTGGCTAATCAATTGGGATAGTAGGCTTCTCGAATGAAGCTGGCAATGAGCAACTTCATGAGTTTTTCAGCAACAATTGCTTGTCCTACTTCAGCAAGGTGCCTTCTTCTTTGCCGCACAAACTTGGCTTATGGGGAGACGTTGAGCCCGTATTAAACCACTTCTGAATCAATCCTAGAAAGATATGTTGGAAACCATAAAAAAAGTCTTAATTCTTCTTTAGGAAATGGATGAACTTTTCTTGAAGAGATGATAGCAAATCTTCGTGATCTTGAGGCTCTTATGGCCATCGTCATCGAGGCTAACGATAACTTTTGATTCTGCTAGAATTGGTTGGTTTTCTTCTAATAGATCTGTAAATGCCAACCCCAATTAATAACTTTGGGGGGTGTCTCATTCGGGTGTGCTGCTGCAAATCCCAAGTCTCCTTTGTTTTTTGAGCCTTACATGGGGGTGATTGGTCACAGTCGTCATGCTCATTCGGTGCATGACGGGAGCAGCAGTGCTCGCAAGGTGTTTGCCCAACGTATGGCTGGAGTTGATATGTAGCCTTTTCTCTAATGCTAAATATAGAGCACGGGTCCCAGCCGAGTATTCCAATTCATGTGAGATGTTGTTTCAAAATTTTAGAACGATGAAGTTGCTCGGAGAGATTTCTAAAATCAATTTAGACTTTTAACTCATGGTTGCTTAGTCTTCTACATGCACCCTATAAAACATGTCTAGGCCGGAGAGGTTACCTCTGATATACTCAAATCAGAAAATTCTCTAAATGCAATCACATGTAAATACAGAGGTGCTTGGGCTAACTAGAGCTTAGTTGCCTGAACTGATCAGAACTTAGAATATCTAAGACTTACAGAATGTCTAGGGTCTATGTTGAAAATCAGATAGTGTAGATTTATATTGTGATTGTCAAGGCGGTTTCTTATCAAGTGAGGACTTGTAGAGAAAAAGAATGCATGTGTCACGTTTTATAGTTTTACTGATAATCAAATTATATATTTGATAAATTCTTAATCAATGTAGATTAAAGCATAGTATAGATCAAAATAAAGTTCAAGATCATTCAGAAGACTCAAAAAGAAGATAAATGTAAAGGTGATCATGAAAAAGATTAAGGTGTAATAATTATTCAATGAACATGACTTAAAGAACATTCAAAAATTCAGATTGACTATATTTAGATTTTCATATTTCATTCTAGTCGAGCTAAAGTTTGCTTTTGAAAGTGTCTCATTTAGAGCATATATCGTGCAAGATTCTACAAAAAACTCTTAACATAAGTTATCTGATAGAATTGGACATCTGCTTTGGATAAGCAAATGACCGGTTATGTCAAAATAGAAGATTCAAACTTCTGAGTTCAAGTAAAACCGAACGTTCTGTTGATATTCGAATGACTAACTGTAAAAACCAAGTTTGATTTTGTGACAAAACCAGACAACCATTTCACAAACAAACACCCAATTGGCCACTTTGTCAATTTGGCTTTTGATAGAAACAAATGTCCGATTTATAAAATGAACGTCCAATTTGCATAATTGTGCGACTAATGACTAGCTTTCTAATCGATGAAGTGAACATAGTAATGAAATTTCACCCCCAATCGCTAGCTTCAATCCATAATATATAAATAAATATGATTGGGCTTTTTTTAACAACTTTCATATCTTCTAATTAATTTTAGAGAAGAGATCAAAGTTCTTTCAAACCTTCTAACCAAAAGTGCTCTAAGTTATCATTTTCATATCAAATCTTCTAACTCTTGTGTCTTATCTTGAGAGATTTTGTAGTAAGCCTTAATTATAACATTTCTATCATTTATATTTGTAAACATTCGTACATTATTAAGAGTGTGAGTGTGCAAATACTTCAGTGTACAGTGGATCGCCAGTTGAAATAAGATTGGTTATACGAGCATGATTTCCCCTTGACAAAATGATATCACTAACGAAGTGATTAAAATTCTCAAAAAAGAAAGGCAAGGGATGTGGAATAAGAATGATTGGTTTTCGAATCACATGAAATCACGGTATCATTTTTTCTTTTCTCTATTTATATTAAGCACTCGTGGTTTGATTGAAATTTGGATGGATTTACTTTGATAATTTAAATTGAATTTTGATTACATTGAAAAGTGTTGTTTTTTCTATTACATCCAGTTCATCCCCACCTATATCATTACATACTAACAATAGGGCATGGAATAAAATACCAAAATTAAGAAGAATTAAGGATGAAGTGTACCCTACTCGAAAGACTAACTCCTTACTAAGGGCTTGCATACAAAAGGATGAGAAGGCCTAGCGGAGAAATTACTGTGCTTTGTCATGATGTCCAAGCAATTCTGTGGCAAATATAAGTTGTTGGAAGGAGTGGTGGTTTGTTGTTATCACAATCAATATTTATTGTTGTTATCACAAAGTAATCCACATTGACTTGCATTTAGCACAGAATTTCCTATCTATTAAAAAAAAAAAACACCTTTCTGTTAGATCAGAAAAAGATCACGACAATTTAGATTGTCAGATTAGAACGAATATGATCTGTACGAAGTAAGAACATTACACATCTAAATTTTCTAACTTTAAAAATGCTGGAATCAATGGCATCAATGGAGTCGTTGGCAGGCGTAGCACATGAATGATGAGATGGTGATGCGTCCAAAACCAGCCACTAACCCTATCTACTCACTTGATGGTGTCCTCCAAGAGCGTCCTTAGTGCGAACCTAAACCTCCTTCCAAAACCAATTCATGCTAATGATTCTGAAAAAAGAAACCCGAGATTTAATGTTGTGCTTGGGAAAGCGAAGAAAATAGTCACGTAGGTTCAGTCCAGTTGTTTACCGCCGTCGCTTTCGGGCAAACGGCCACATGACAGTAGCGTCCACTTTACATAAATTTTAATGGGTTAATTATTAATTAGTCCATCAATAATTAACAATTAAATCCCAGAAATTCTACACATTCACAATTTAGACACTACACTTATATGTTAGATGACAAAGACCCTAAATTAAATAGATCACCTCAATTGAGTCCTTATACCATATAATAGAAATATATACACAATAATTTCATGCAATACATATACGTTTATATGTCTTTATACATAAATATACATAATTTATAGTCCAAATTCTAACGATCAAAACATGCCGAAATGCTTTCGAAACTGGACTCGATGGATTAGCCCATTTACAGCTCCAGCTCCATCAACGCAGCAGTTAGACCACTGCGACCGCTCGGCCATAAAATTGTTGGCCATCCTCGTCGAGAATAAGAACAATTCGGGTGACAAGGATCTGTAGCCCTTTCGAAAGTGTCTGCTGCTAACGGGCATTCTCGGCTGCCTTCTTCTTCCAGTTGCAAAATAATTCCATATTCCTCTTAACTGCAATGGTCCAAAACTTTTTCAGCCATTCGGTATCATTTTCGACACAAGCCTTGTCATTGATGCTTTTGTTTTTGATCCATGGCAGCGGTAATTCCTCCGTTCGCAGAGCACATAGTTTATCACCTGCTCTTCGCCACTCCAATGCTGACTACTATCTCCACGAGAACTGGTTCCATTGGCTCGGGGATGGGGAGGCGCTCGGGCTCGGGGACGGACCGGCTCTCGGGCTCGGGTGACGGGAATTCGGCCGAATTCCACCGAACCCTGTTGGCGAGCAGCTCACAGTCTTCTGGCTGCAGGTCACGGCTTGGTGCTTGGAGATCGGAGATGATCTCATCTGGGCTGATCGGTACTCAACCAGCTCCCCAATCCAAGTTGATATATCAACTATATTCACAAAATAAGTCTAGCCAACATTTGATCTTATCTCAAAAAAAATTATATGATCAGCATTGCAATCTTTACATCAGTCAAATCTTTGCTTTTGATGATAGCAGGCGCAAATATAATAGGGTTTGATATTTGCAAAAGTAATCAGACAAATAAAATGCTTGAACATTACAAATAGCAGCTTTTTGATGATCTTCTCTAAGAACAACAGTAAATTATTTCAGTAAATTCTCTTTGGAGCTTTTACCGAAAGAGAGTAGATATTTAGAGAAACGCTAAAAAAAAATAAATCGTGTACATGGAGAGAGAAATAAATAATTTGGAAAGCACACAAAAACATCATGCTGTGAGTAGTAAGGAAGAAATAGAGAAACAGAAGTAAGTGAAACAAGCCACATCCAATAAACCTAAATGATGTCAAAAGTCCCAAGCATCTCAAAGAAAATAGGCAATATATGATAAAAAAGAAGAAACCAAGCTGAGCACATCACAATTTTGATCAGTGTATGATTGTAAATTCCTTTTTAGTATAGAGGGTACTTGCACACTTGATTGAATAAGAAATTGATGACCAACTCTATCTTACTTGACGAAAAGCAGTACTTGAGCAGGAGGTGAGACAATAATAGAGAAGGAGACGAGCAGAGAAAAGAGGTGGCGAAGTCGCCGGGTTGATTGGAGAAGGAGGTGATGGAGACAGAAGAAAAAGGCGATGGCTGCAGTTGAAGAAGTGGTGGAAGTCGGAGATGGTTTTGTTCGTTGGAGAAGAAAGCGAGAACAAAGTCAGCGTTGCTGGAGTCAAAAGGCAGGTAATACGAAAAACCCTAAATCGGAACACCGCTCGACTCTCAAAGGCTACGAACAGGCTCTCAGCATGCCTTTTTGAATTTCGTAAAAAAATATAAGACTGAACGGGCTATTCTATTAACATCCGTTGAATTTATTAGACAAACTTTAAATGAATCTTTGGCGGATTACAACAATCAAGGTGAGAAGGTGATACGTACGAGAAACAATCCACGAGCAAGATTCAAAAGACTTGAATTTTTTCATAAATTTTTTTCAAAAAATTTACTTATTCCAAAAGGAAAAAAAAACTGATGCCAAACATTCATTTCCGAAGAAATTATACATAGAGAATAAATTCGTTGGAAAGCCAATCACAATGGAGTTTGATATTGAAGGTATCCAAGCCTTAATTCATAAGAAGGGTGACATAGGCCTCTTGCTTTTCTCCTTTTTTTTCGTCTATTTTCATAAAAATATTCTGTTCCAAACATATATACAAAACATAAAGCAGAGTAAAGTAAATTTACTTTGTTTTATTCATACAAAAAGATGCACACAGAATGAAACTGTTCCTCCAAAACTGCAAACGTAGCCAGATTTTGAGCATGAATAGAGTGGAATAACCACATGGACAAGGACATCTATAGAGTGGATCAGACCATGGAAACTCTTGCTTGTCCAACATGAAGAAAAACCATGGATCATGTTACTGCACAAACATTTTACACAAGGATTGAACTTGATTAAGTTGGTCCTTTCATGATTCCGGGATCAACCCTTGCTCTCTTTTGGGATGGAAAAGCCAGTTCAGATTCAGAATTTTGTACGGATACACCAACATCATCCGCATGGCTTGTTGCAGGGATGGATTGTGTTACCCTCATGAATGCCTCTGCCATTTTGCTCTGGCTTTCTATGAACTCTTGCAGTCGGCGACCGTTTTCTTTGGTTTGTAGCTGTAACTCTCTTATTACCTAAGAGTAAAACATGAAATAGAGAATGTACTGAGATTAATAAGGAAAAGCATTTGCCTAAGAACGATCTCAGCTAATAGTTAATTACTGTCGAAGGTAAAAGCTATAACTCAATTGCACTATAATTACTCGAGAAGCGTAAACAAAGTACAGATGCAAGTTGCCCAAACCTTGTTCAAACTCAATACAACTAAACAGACTGCAGGAGGAATTTGCTTTATGAGAAAAGGTGTAGTATCAACAAACAAACAGTACGCTAACATCGGATGCACACGCATAAGTAAATACCGAGAAAGAAAACAAATAGGAAGAAAAATGGGACCTTAAGTTGGTCGTGAAGTTTCTTTTGAAGCTCCAATTGCGTGTGCAGTGTTTCTGATTCTTTCATGGACCTGCAGTTGATCATATCAAATCATTATAAGAATGATTCTAAAATGAGAATTGAATCGATCAGCAGAGAATATTATGTAGCATAATCATATATTTCAGGTTACAGACAATAGGAGAAAGGATATAGAAAAAGATACAGAAGGCCATTGAGAGAGTGCATCCAACAAATTTAAAGATCACATATTCGGCGGTACTCACATATTTGGCGGTCCACTTTCCTTATCAGTCGAATTCCTCTTCTTTCCGTTTGAGCAGTAATGCCTCTGAGCTGAAGCTGATGGCAAATTCAAGGTCAAATCCAACAATTTTACAAGTGAATGAAAACCTTAAGACTCGAGGCTTGTTAACAGCACATAAGCAACATAGCCATTGCTATGAGATTTGCATATTTGGGAACCCATACTGAAACCAAGGCACGAGATGCTAGGATTCTACAACCAATTGATATTCCTGTTTAAAAGAAAGATTAAATGCACCGATGTCCTAGTTATTCAAATTATTCCTATTTCCAATCCCTTATCTGCATTTTTATAGACTAGAGTTAAAATAGGACTATTTTGAAGGCTGCTTCTGCGTTCAAGCCTTCAAATGAACCAAAGATGAGTCTTTTAAGCAATAAGCAGCTATTGCCTATTGGAATGTCAGCAACTAACTAGGCCACAGACATTTTATCTAATGCTTTAAACTGTGTAAGAATGCACTTATTCTGTCTGCATTACAAACCACAATTGTTTTTATATCCGTTATGCACAATTGCTCTTTAGTACTCCAAGAAATATTCCAGTTCATGTGTGAATTCTTCCTCATAAAAAAAAAAAGTAAAAAAAAACCACCTGTCCACTTACCTTGTTTGATATCTTCTCGGAACATTGCCAAACGATATTTCTGTATGATTCATTACAGTTAGAATATTTGCAGTAAAAATGTAAAACTCCTTCAGAAACCTCCATAGCATAATTAATATGCTATGAAATTTGATATCGACCTGCAAATGGCTTTTAACATGGTACACAGTTAATCCAGCAACATCCATTTTAATTAGAATGCTCTTAGGAGTTGCTCCTGCATGACAAAGTATACCAATCATATATTCATTCCAGAAATAAGATGATGATGAAACTTATCCAAAATATCCCAAAAAATACAAATAAAAAAATAAAAAAACAAAATTCCATCTGCATACTTACTATCAGGACCACCTAGATAATTTACAGCTTGTACAAAGCGTTCATGCAACTCTGGTGTCCAACGCATCCTTATCTTGTTAGCAAATTCAAGTCCAGATAATTCAGATTGTTCTGTCATGTGAGACGGTGGTTTCCTCTCCATTAGGTAAGGTTGTAGCCTTGTTGTACTAACTTGAGCTTCTTTGCCTCCATCTGGAATCCCCTGATGAAGGAAGAAAGTGTTCTACAATAGAATTCTTGCCTTTTCAAGTAATGCAAATGCACTAGCTAGACTGCAACTCGAAAGAGTAAAAGGTAATTCATTTCATACAGACTCACATTAGGATAAGGAGCTCCAGTATTTGCAAAAATATGCTTTATTTGATCGAATTCGTTCTGACACTTGTCTTGTTCAAGAAGCATGCTTCCTTGGCCAGTGTCGACTCTAGTATGAAGGCCAAAATCATTTACTGAGATATCTTCTGTAAACTGAAGCTGTTCCTCTATAAAATTCTGTATGTGTGCTTCTTTCTCGGATTGATTATCTCTTACTGTGGTCCTCTTTGGAGGACTTCTATTTTCCAGTATGTAAGGCTGAGAAGGCAAAACATCATACTGGTCACATGTAAATTCTTCCAGGAATGGGGAGGATGATAGAGAAGGATAATTTTGTGGTACCATGAAAAATGATGGTGGGGAATCTAAGTTGGGATCGCTACATTCTAAACTCAAATCTACCTTCTGGTTGATGCATGGATAGCAAGATTGCTCATAGGACTCTAATTCATGTAAAACTGAATCGATGGTTGTAATGTTTTCAGTACCCAATGCACTAGCATCTTGCCAACTAGTTGGCACCATCAAACCTGATAAAGAATAAGGCATGATATTACACTAGGACAAAATCATCAGGTGTACAAATTCTAAGACTCGTAGTGTTTGACAGGCAGAACCTTTTGAGCACGACTATTGTTTGTAAAACCAACGTCATGATATTACCCAGGGTCTGTAAAACCAAATTCATGTAAATTCTAAGTGTAGAAGATGCAGCTAGCAAAATAGAAGATCAAAATTTGGCTGATCATGCCCATGGATGGGAATCAACATCAAGAAGATGCTAAATGTGCTCAAGAACTCTTTTCCAGAATGAGATTGTTTCCAGCAACCAGAACTTTCAGGACCATGACTTCAAATAGTTGACTCATAGCTTAAACAATAATCCAATCCACAAACTTGTCTGTCTGGGACAGACTTCAACAGAGAAAAGGCCTTGAACATCTCCTGCAAAACAAGAAAGATTTCTCACACAGAAGCCATAGGAGAACCAAAATTTCTTGGACAAAGATGATTTTTTAGAAGAAAAAAAGGAAGAAAAGGATCCACAACAAAAACCATATGGATACCGCTATAAAGAATGAAGGTTTAACTCAAAGCATCTGATAAATAACAGTAAATGAACACATCACAGTAAACCAAATCAAGTTGCAAATTGAGCAAGTACAAAGAGGAACCAATGACCTGAAAATGTTGCTGATGCCGATGACAGAGAGGAGAATTCAAAAAGACTTCGTACGGAGAAGTACAGGTAAAGATCTGAGTCATGTAAATTGCTTCTTGTTCGAAGCCGGCTAGAGCTAGAGAATACCTTGTTTGACCTGGGCTCCTTATTGGACAGTCTTTACACCTTAGCCTATTGAGCTTCCCGCCCTCTTCTGTTCTCTCTCTTGACTATTTCGCTTTCAGCACCTTGCATTCCTCTATTTGTTTTTATCTTTTGTGAACTTAGCTGATAACAGTCTAGCAACCAACAAGTTAGTGAAATGTTGGATGCATCATTGGCCGAATCAAATATGATATTTGGGGAGGCTCAAATCGTTTTAAATCTTGGTTTGTTATTGTTGTAAACGTCCGAATGCTTATATGAGATGAAGTAACTCGCAAGGATGTTTGCTCATCGACAATGACCTCGACGTTACCAACCATGCTAGATTATTTCCAAGGCAAACAGATGCATGCATGTGAATGCAAGTAAAACATCCATCTCACCTGAAAATTCCAAAAGAAAGCAGGTGTGCTTATATTTCAAGTATTGCTTTTTTTTTTCTACATAGTCAATTTGACATCTTCAGTCATAAAATAACACTTTGATTTGCTGGCCTACCATTTGATACTCGTTCATAATTCAATTCTGTGAATTATCCGAAGTTCATTGAACAAAGCAGCATCGGCACAAATTACCGTATCTACACCAAAAAGATCATAAAAAAGAAAAAACAGCAGTTCCTATATACATGAAACCAGAGTAGAATCAATACTGATCTGAATCACTCAGCTAAAAACACAATAATATTCTAGTATTCTGGTCTTCATCAGCAAGAAGATCACATGACGCACCCACTTAAATGGAAAATTTTCCACATCAACAATGGAAATGAAAAATAGAATGTGGCATCAAACTCAAATAGCTGATAAAGAACCATTTATTGAAAAAAATGTTGCATCCTTTTCACTTGTGCCTTGCTTTGACAAGTAATATTGTACATCATATCCAATATACATTGATGATGCCATATCTTTGGAGTTGAACTTACAGACAAGGAACTATTCATTCTGGTTCTTTGTCTAGGGTGGAAAGCTCAACCCACTGAAAAAGAAATTGACTGATTAGGCCTAGAAGAACATTCGCACTTCTTTCATCAGTCTTGTAAATGAGCTCAGGGGACCTCCAATAAATCAAAATTTCAAGTGTCTGACATACAGGCACAGTCACCACTTCTGCACCACCAACAGAACGAATAACCAATGTAAGCTTGTAATGAATACTTCATTGCGCTCTGAAGGTACTTGATCAAACAATCTTTAACCATCACCTGACAAAAATAACCCAGTTAACTGATTCAAATACAAGATAATAGGATACATATAAATTTGACTGGTTAAGATATCAGTTATTTATTCTCAACCAACTCTGCTTAGATGAACTGATCTAAATACCAGTGGTTAAAGTTGGTGTAGAATTTGTTTTGGAAGAATGCCCAAAGAAACAAGCAGAACTAACAGGAAACAGGACAGAGAGAATGACCATGCAATGAGGAATTGCTTCCTAATAAAAAATTTGATAAGTAGGTATATTCTATGTTTGCTCAGAAAGTTAATCACAGGGTGTATACTTCGCTACAAATGATCACTTCTTTATATCCAATATGAAGAAACTAAAATTACAACTTACTCGCTGCCGGATCAATATGTACAAAGAAACTGGCAGCAACTATAAGGTAGCACAGGATAAGCATCAGTCCCTTGAAATAGTTTGCAGTGCCTTCCTGAATAAGGAACAGAATAATTGGTTAAACACAACATGCTAAGTGTCCCTTGAGGTAGCACTTCAAGCCAAAAAGAATGTAAATTGAGGCTTCACCAGATTTTTGAGTGAGAGATTAAGACATGAAGAATATGCGGCATCACTATTTTAATAGTTGAACACAAACCTGCAGCATGAAAGCCACAACCAAGACAGTTATGAAGAGAGTAGCTGTCTCAAACAATTGGAAGTTAAGATCCATCCTCTTTCCCATGATCCATCCAACAACAACACAAAAAGGAATCTGCAATGATAGGAACATCAATGTTTATTTTAGACCACTACAGAACAAACAGCAAAAAATGATGGAATCAATTGTCTTCCTTAGAAGTAAATAAGCCAAGAGCCAAAATATGGATTAGTTCCATATTTGTTCCCTTTCATTTTTCCTTTTTCTTTCTTGCTTTTCAATATCTGACAGCCTATAAATTACTCCATCGGGATTGTGCATAGAACAATGATCTACAAGCCCATAAATTGGTTACAGATTGATCACTTGGCATGTTGGATACAGATTGATTCTCTGACTAGGTTCAATGTCTTCAAACCAACCAAAAGTATGATTACTGATTATTTCACTCAACAGTAAAATTGAAAGCCTTCCTTTTAGGACAGCAAAAACATGGGACCTACATGTTTTTTTTTTTTTGAACAGGACCATCAGTTAGCAGCATAATAAAGAACTAAAACAGATTATATCCATTACCACAAACATTGATATTTGTGTAGATGATCCAATTGCAACCCCTAATGTGATATCCTGCAAAATAGTAGAAATTACAATGAAATAATCTCAACAGCATATGTCAGGATAAAGTACAAGAATGAACAACAGCAACATACAAGCTTGTCCTTCATAGCAAACATTATTGCACTGGCATGCTCTGCAGCATTTCCAACAATAGGAAGCAAAATGACACTTATAAAAGCCACTGGGAGGTTCATTGTCTCCGAAGCTCCCTAGGAATAAATGAAGAAACAATAAGATATTATATTTAATTTCCATTTCAATGTAAAATAATAAATTCACACAAATATGACCAAAAAAAAAACCTAAACCCTCTGACAGCACATTCATCACCAATAGCCAGACTTTTGGCCTAATTGACAAGAAAAACACTCCTTAGATAACAAGGTTGGTTGGCAAGAGAACCAAACCAGTTTTACATCATCAAAAAGTAAGATGTAACTTTTAAAAAATGTGCAACTAATCAAATGGCCATTCAAATATTTCTAGTCAATTTGTCAGCTTCCTATGCATGTAACTACGAAGGAAGGAGAAAAACAAACAAATAAACCTCAAAAGCAGTTTGTCAACTAGCACGTCAGAGAAGTAAAACATCAGGAATGGTGAAAATAGAAGTACATTACCTGTATGGCATCGACAAGGTATCCAGAGAGAATTGAAATCCAGACAGTTACAACAGCAAGCCATGATATAGCTTCCCATTGGGTTATTTCTGGAACCTCTTCCTCATTGGAGTTATTCTCACTATTCTCTTCCTGATTTTTCCACATGGTAAATGTACAAGATCATGTTTCATTCACCAAAAATTTGACAGCATAACTAAAAGAGAAGAGTGACACTATATATTTGAAAGAATGAAGAGCGTTATATTTTTGTCGGTCAAAGTGTGTAGTCTTGATATCCCAACAGCTGTAGTGACAGTTCTAGAAACAAATAACATGTTCAAAGGGAATATTTAAGTAAAGAGTCATAAGCAGGATGAACAGAAACAAGGCCAAAAGTGGAAAATTAGCAGCATGATAAGGCAGCAAAATTTTCCTTTGTTTTCAAAGGGCGAATGTGATGTGTTTACATGTGAAAGTTTTTAACACAAGTATATCTTAAATACTTTATATATTAAGTACCAAGAGGCAAATCAGAAGTTGACACTGATAGGATAATTCACAGAAGTAGAACAATACTAGGGTTGAAAAGGAACCAAAAAATAAATATTTGTGCACAAGAGTCCAATGCACAGGTGACAGGAGACTAACAAGCTAGAGGAAAAGCACCCTTGCATCAAAGTCTCCAACCACCGGAAATGCTCTGGAAAACAAGACAACTCACCTCATCTAGTGGGTTATAAATACTATGATGGCCCCTCAACTGGAAAAATAGATAACTAGCATAGGCCACAAGCATGACACAGCTGCTGAACCGTGAAAGGGACACCTCTGACTCCCCATATAGTACCTCTGAATGTGTGAAGTGAAGCACAGCTGGAAACATGAGACCCATGACAGCCATCAACAGCAGTCCTGAGTTCACAACAGCAGCTGCCTGCCATGGTAGAATGCTACTTTTTAACAGCAGATACCTTATAGGATGCCATACAAGAGCCGACTGTAAAATGAAATCATAAAATAAAAAAGGTGTACATAAAACAATCACCTTGTTAAAGACCTGATTTTTGTTGGAATGAACAATCCCACCAGAGAAAAAAGCACAGCCAAGAACCAATAGCATATTTGATAATATAGAACCCAACAATGATTGTTGGACAACACGAATCATTCCATTTTTCAATGCATAAAGCGATATTATCATCTCCGTCGCATTCCCAAATGTAGCATTTAGAAGGCCTCCAACTGCATTTGTAGGTTATGATTGTGCAATTAACATCCAACAAAACCCAGAAGAAAAACAAAGATCCTTGCCAAAGTAAAGTTGCAGATTCAACAGCATCAACAGAATTTGAGGTTTCGAAGAAAGGAGAAAATCGTCATACCAGTCGGACCAGTGTACATTGCAAGCTGTCTGCACCATAAGAATAAAGAGAAGATTAATTGCAATGTCAATAACTTCAAAAATAATAATAATGCTAATAATATACGAGTTAAGCGTCAATAGAGTGAAATTATCGCAATACTCACTCAGTTGCATAACCTAGACGCTCAGCTAGGGGTGTTATACCAATCAAGCTGAAGAAGAAAACCAATCCCTGGGATTTTGATGCCACATATCAAACACAAGCTTTGAAATGCATATACCAGAAAAGAAAAGAAAAACAAAAACAGATCCACATTTTGCAGTTGCCAGGCTCTAAATTGAAAAGTTATAGGAAAAAAAAATGTGTAAATGAATATATTATCATTATTTATTCCCTCTGCCGCTTGGGCAAAACACAGTAAATTTTGAAAATTTTATACCTAAAAATTTGCAAAATAATGTTATTTCAGCACACCTCAAGTTAACATGGAAAAGGATGTAATTTGGATCCATTAAACCAGATATAAGTAGGTAATGACCCAGCAGAATTAGCCATACCTGCTTTTCAGTAAGATAATGAAGTATGATTGCCAAAGGCCCAAAGGGTAGTAATAAATTGATCTTTGCTTGGAATATAACAATATTAATACTCTTCAGTACTCTCTGAACTACTCCACAAAGAGAACATGGCTCAGAAAGTTTTATAACTGTCTGCATATGACAAATCCCTGAATTCTGTTGCTTCCTTGAAGTTGGTGACGAACTCACAAGGGTTGTCATCTCAACTTCAAAATCATCTGCCTTCTCATCAAGGGGTTCCATCTATAGGCAGAAAGAAAAACAATAAGCATCAAAATCATCAGCCTTCTCAGTGGTCCATATATAAGCAGAGAGCACAACAAAAAGCATAAATTGGCAACAAAAAGCAGAAGAGGTTAACAGCCAAGAAAAATCACTTTTAGGTTACAATAATGATAAATTGGACATACTTAAACAGGAAAATGCCAATCATCAAAAATACAACTCAGACCATCTTCTGAGAATGGACGCGCACAAAAAAAATCTTTTGTAAATGAGAAACAACCTGTGCACCATTCCGCTGTTTAGATCTCCCTTCTCAACATTGTTTGCATAAACAGAAACAAAACCGTTGGCCGAACAAACGATTCTTCCATGCCAAATTCCTAAAAGAATATTAGGCAGCCAAACAAGAAAAACGCCAACCTGCTGCTTCAATAGCCCCATTTGCACTCCCCACAAAATTTTCAATGTAAATTGATTTGCAGGTTTTAAACCTCATAGACATGATGAACAAAACGTTTCATCCCCAGCTTTAAGTTAACTGATTCAAACATTAAAAAGGGATGCAGACTATTTATCTTTCCCAACATTTCGCTTTCATTTCTTCCCCTTTATTAAGGAACTAACACAATAAAAGCAGCACTTGCACTTTCAAGCTTATGCCCTTTTACAGCAAAAAGTCGTCCGTCCATTGCTGTTTGAGATCGCCTGAAAGTTCTAAAGCGAAAAAGCAATGACAAAGCCATCGATGCCCCAGCATAAAAGCTTTTCCCTTTCTTCATATTGGATAGAATCTTTCGACGTGTGAACAGAAGATTAGAAGAAAGCCTATTTTCTCCATATTAGGACTAGCTAAAAATGTAAGATCTCAATACGGAGAGCATCACCCCGATTCAATTTCAACAAAAAGATTCAATCGGATCTGAATTACGGGACGAATTCCAACAATAACTCACTCGCGAATTTCCCATCAATAAAGGCGAAAGCTACCGAATGTTTTAAATTAGATAATATGAAAGATCTTTTCTTTCCTCCAACTGGATGAGGGAAAAAAAAAACCAAAATTTAAAGGACTGATCTGGAAAGCAGAGAATTCAATGAGAACGGAAAAGAAACAGATTCGGCGCCGAGCTCACCCTTTTTCAGATGTACACACAATTTCGCATGAAGAAGCAAAGATCACTCCAAATTTGCAATCATATTTAATCTCAGGACAAAGGGAAGAACAAGGGCACGCTTTAAATGGCGAGCGACAGATGATCTAGAGCCGCTGCCGTCCAAAACGATGCCCTTTCCTCTCTCTCTCGCTTCTCCAGAAAAAGCGAAGTCGAGGACGAAGAAGACGATGATGAGAAGGGCTAGAGGCCGAACGGAGATGGGCAGCGGCGAGTGATTTATTTTGAATTTTAAGAAGAATTATCATTATCTGATCAAAATGGAAATGAGATTTAAGCGATCGGATATCGTATCCCCCCATATATTCCACTACGCCAAGAAGCTTCGCGGAAGCAGCCTCAAGGCGACATGACACACCGGCCCAATTCGAGCTTTGTTTTCCGACTATTTTTTTTATCAATATATATCAGAATCTAATTTAATCTTAGAAATTAAAATTTTTTTTATTAAAATTAACGTTTTAATAATTTAAAATTAGAAAATTTATTTATTTTTTTTATAATAATTTAATTTAATAATAAATATAAAATAAGTACTATTAATTTTATAAAAAAAAATAATAATTTAAAAAATTGATTTTAATTTTGATTCGAAATGAAGCGAGCCCTTACCGTCAAAAATAAGAAACCGGATTCAATTTATTCAGTCGCTATATAGCTCCCAGCGACCGTAACAACGGATCTGGACCGTCCATAATTTGGCCATTACGATCCGAATTGTTGGATTGCCATGAATGCGTTCCGCCTCTTTTTAGACGTGGGCTTGTATCGTGTCAACGATGCCGGAGCCACGTTTTACGAAGGAGCCAAAATCAGGTTTGAGTCCACGCTCATCGTCATTAGTGGCCCATCAAATACTATCAAAGTTTTATAGTACATCATGATCAGTTTAATATATCTGACATACTCTCTTCACATCTAGACCAATGAACAGATTTGAAGGTGGTTTGAATGGTCGACTTATTATAAAATATTCCCGGTTTAATGTATAACCTGGAAGCATTTGGTTGTGCTCGCACATTATCCGTAACACATGGAAGAAAATGCTGCTGCTAAAGTGAGAAAAGAGCTTGTACCTATGATTTGGAATTAGCATTGGGTTCAAAAAAAGAAATGAAACAAATGAAGCAATGGCACTATATACCGGACGGATAGGGAAGACAAATTTTAACCTTCCAGTTGCCCCCAGTCAGCCTACCTCGATTTCCCTTGGCTTCTATCTTTTCGCAGTTGTACAGAGTCTCTATACTGATCATACTATGATGCATCTCAGACGTGGCTTTTGCTCTGAAAATTTATTGTTTAACTTCCTGACTGCACCAAGTGCATAGAACTACAAAGATTCCCGGTATTTTAAAACATCGATCTTGTCCAGATGATATCTCGTGCAAATGCTGGATATAGCATCATTATTGAGACCATCTTTGCCATTTTCACTGATGAGGATTTTCTCAAGGTCATCGGAAGGCAGCAAAACCTTGTGCAAAGAAGAAAAGTTCAAATTAAATTAAGTATGAAAAATCATACTTAACATGAAATCTAATGTCAAAACTGGAAGCATGCCACACCTACAATATAGTACTTTTTGTTTCTGTTAGTAAAAAAATGCAGTTTAATTTAAAGAAAAAAATGGCAACCATTTCATGCTCTTTTTATGGTTGTGTGAGTAGACCGCGTGGCAACTTGTTCATGATATTTGACCCCTCTAATGCAACAAAAAACCACTAGACTTTGTCATGTGGGCGTATTAACATGTAAACAAATTCAAAATCAGTTCATGCCAATTCCTATTGATTCACAGTATTGATTTTCCTTCCTTTACCACATGAAATGCAAATATACTGATGTTGCATATAAAAAAGCATATAGCTTACCAATGGAGAATGAGATGCACAGTTTGATTTATGCTTCAAGTCATCCGACTCAGTGTTGGTGACAAGCAAATTCCAAGAACTTGGACAATCAGAAACTAGCAACAAAAGCCTCTCACTTCCCTACAAATAAAATAAAATAAAATAATGAAGTAATTGTGAAAGCACTAAGCAGTAGTAGTTGCATAGAAGTTACACAGAAGCAGTGGTAGCTACACTTTAACTGTATCACATAGGGCAGTTGTAGCAGTTATTATGCATTGGTTGCCACTGACCACTGTGCTATTGAAGTAAAACAGCAGTAGCAACAATAATATAGTAAGAGCAGTTATCAAACTACAGTAGGAGTCCTGGCATTTATATAGTGTACTGGTCATACTCATTGAGCAATAGCAATATAACAGAAGTTATAGTGCCACAATTCTTCTCATAGAATATATGTAGAACTTATCTTGTGCTAGCTTAAGTGGTTATATATATTTGTTACTAGTATATCAGTATTTTCCTTTTGCAGTAGTCTAGGAATCAGATAACAAAATTTTTTTTCAATTTCTCTCATTCCTCCTCACATGAGAATAAGCTTCCTCAAGTGATTACAGAAAATAAATAGCTTTGTCCAGTTACATCAACTGCATAATAGCTACTACTCAATGGCTCCATAGAATAGTTGCTATTAACCTGACAATTACGAAGATCAAATCTGGGCCATTAACAACAGAAAGACAAACCAGATCCAGCAGAATATCAAACTCCTTTATGCAAATGACAGATGGAAAACTATCACCCTACCATTTGATTGATTGTTGAAGAATTTTTATGCAACTGAGACGCTTACAGAGCTTCTTTGATCAAGCAAAACTGAGACAATCTAGCATGCTAATCTCGAATTTGGCAATTGTTAAGTAAAGTTTTAAACAAGTTTTTGCAGAAAGCTTGTCCTTCAGACAATTTTGCTCATTTTATTTGTCATATTCGATGAAGTAAAAGAACATGGTTCCCTCCAATAAGAAGCATTTAGAGTCAACTGAACAATGATTAGTTGTGAATTATATGTTCTCATTGCGAGATAGAATATTACAGTTCAATTCTTAGTGTCATTTACATAAATGTGCTAGATATGGACCACAATATACACAACATGGTGGTAGCACATGCAGGATGGTTAGTTTCAAGAGTTGCAGGAATAATATGAAAAATGCAATACTTTGATGTGAATTGACGAGAAATCTTTAACTCATAGGGTTAAACATACCTTGAAAGCTCTCCAATTTGAATATGCACGGAACAATGTCCAAAAGAATGGAATGTTTGGCAAAGGCAGAACCTAAACAGATAAATATTTAGAAGAATCAGGGGAAGGTTGCATCTTTCTTTCAAAAAAAATGCATGTAGATAAGTAAGATAAAATTACTTAATGACAATTTCAGTGATGTGCCTAAAGTAATGTCAGACACTAACAGCTATGTATCAAGACAAAATGTTCAGGTAGAACTACAATAATGACAAAATAAATACTATTTCCAATATTAGTTACTGAAGTGTTATCTCACGTTGAATAACAAAGCCTTGACAACACCGACATTTTGGCATTTAAATTTTTGTTGGCATAATAAGAATGTAATCACCAGGTCTTCTTAGAATGTGATCATCTCAAACAGGTAAATAGTCAATCATAGGATACCTGAAATGAATCTCTTTCTTAAAACACAAAAATTACTTGTGTTGGCAATAGGACAATTTATACATATACATAGAAATGGAGACCAGAGGTGCTTTTCACTGAAATACATCAGATATTGACTACCGTCACTGCCCTTTTAGTTGAGAGACATAATACAGTCTTATGACACCCTTTAATATCAACTTCCTAAGGTAAAAGAAGATGTCAAAGCAAATCTATCTTATACAACATCAATTTCAACCTCTGAATCTGCAAGATAATCAAGAAGATTGGTACAGACTACAGACATTAAGCAGAACGAAGGGTCTAATTTCCAAAACCTTAGAAAAATATACTCCCTTCATCAAGCTTGAGATGACAAGCACCTCCTTTGAATTCCTATGAGATTATAAAGAGGAGAAGAAAATTAACTTCAAAAATTCGTGAATTATGTGCCTGTCTCTGCCAAACTCACGCTAATATAGATTCATTGCTTAACCCAATCAAAAAAATGTCAGGGCATGAATATAAAGCTGTGAATTAATGAATAATGCATATCAGCAAGAACACAACAGTCAACGAAATTTGTTTTAGATCATTAACACTTGGCTAGAATGCCAGCGTCTGGTCTATAGGCCAAAATGGTACTTACACTGAAAGCTGATGTCAGCGGAATCAAAGAAACAGAGCCATAGAAATACTTCTTGTGCACTGCAAGCCCTCTGTCTCCCCAACATTATGTCAACAGAAAAGAAAATGCATAAGGTAAGATCAAACGAATTTATCATGCCATACCATTAGCACAAAGGAAAACTCTACCTGATTGCTAAGTGCCGGAGTCTTCGACGGACAAAGCGAGGATTCAAACTGCAATTTGTTTTTCAGAAAGTAAGACTTGTGGAAGAAAAACTGAGTAATAACATGTTATTTGAATAAATCAAATATGTCATTGAAGATATAACATAAGTTGATGACTGAGAAGTAAAAGAAAGTGGCAAGTCTATTTTACATAAAAAGAAATGGAACAGAATCAAAGCAAGAGGACTATATTATAAGATACAAGTTAAGAAAACAACTAAAAGGAGGAAATGAGAAGCACTTATTGAGGATCCACTCTTCTCAGAGTTGATAAAGAGAAAATTAGTCACAGTTTTGGGATTGACTCATTAAGGTAACAACTTGAAAATGCACAAACAGATTATCCATAGATTGGACAAGACATGGTCAGATGCGGTGACATAGTGGGGCACAGTCCAGATTTACATGCTTGCTTTGACTCAAGATTTTTCAGTGAATAAAGATCCTCAAGATTGTCCAAAAGCAGATGGGCAAAAGTTATGAGGTAAGATGTATGGCATTTAACGAGATCGCCACCTAATGTTGAAGAAAATCTAGCAGTTTCCTTCTTTTTTCAGTGTGTTTAGGTACTCAATTTTTATGGATCAAATGGAATAGCTGATTTTCAGTAGAATTTCTGCACGTTCTTGTTACCTAATTCAGGACCACAAGAATTTTCTTCCTTCTGCAAAATGTGATTAACATTGAAATTATTTCCAAAAAATGAAAGCTTGCTTTAGTCATCAACAGTTCTACTGTAAAACCAAAATAAGAATAACAGTTACTGATGGGCAAGCTATTGTAAGTAACCGAACTGGAACAGATATGATTAGTGCCAAGACTTGGAATGTTGAAGCATAAGCTGTCATCAAGAAAACATCGATATTGTAGTCTAAATGCTCATTTGCTCTCAAGCGTGTTTTTCCTAATGAATAGTGTTCTTACTTCTACTTGGATTGCTCAATGTCACCTAGTCTGGTGCATACGCCTCGTTCTTATTGGCAATTGTGACAAGCATAATTGCATATCTCATTGCTTAACTCCTACATTGCATCAGTAAAAAAAAAAAAAAAATTGCCAAAAGAGTTGAGCGCAAGCATTTGAAAACAGCAACTCTATGTTTCTCTAATTTAATTACCTCGCAGGGTAAGCAACTTCCACCTTGGTAACGTCCTTAGACACAGACTTCAAGAACATCTCCGATGGCTTCACCCGCGACAACAACCTCAATCCCAAGCTGCATCAACGCAAACAACCATACAAATCAAAATCAAACAACCCCGATCTTCTCTCAATCCAAAACAAACAAAAGGAGACACATCCAAATACCCGTGGATTTTGCTCTTGATCGTCCCCGGTGGGGCCTTCTCGAGCGCAACCCAGCCACGGTTCATCTGGAACCAATCAACGCACCAAGCATTAACTCGGATCGAGGAAGAGAAGTAGAGAACGATGCGGGAGTAGGGAAACGCGGAAACCTTATCGGCGAGGAAGTCGACGACGATCTCGGCGTTCTCTCTAGCAGGTCGGGCGCGGGAGCTGATCCTGGTCCAGAGATCCGTCCACGAGGGAGGCGGCGACGAGGCGGCGGAGGAGTGGGGGCAGGAGGCCGGGTCGAGGGAGCGGGCGAAGCACCAGCTCCGGCCCTTGATGGGGAAGACCACCACGCGAACTCTCATGGTCGAGGAAAAAAACCAGAGGCGGAATGGATTGGAGGAAGAAGAAAAAAACGGTGATTTCGATTTGTGCGGGGCGGCGATTTTTGGTTTGTTTTGGTGCGACCGAGCCGTGGGAAAGACGGTATTAGCGGGGATCGATGCCGTGGCAACTGCGTAGTGCACCTCACGGAACCACTAATGACACTTTAATCGGACATTAAGGGCCCTCGACATTCTGATCCACCCTAACCGCAACTTTGACCAACTTCCTCATCTGCTTTTGTATTATCCATATTCGATGTGTAATACGAATACAGAGATGATTGACGGCCCACATTGCTTTTGTTTTGACTGTCCAAAGTGGTTGGAACTTAAAAATAGAGTATCATTAACGAGTCGTATGATTATATGGACCAATCTGATCAACCTTTAATAATCCTAAATCTTAACCCATAGTATACCAACAGATTCCTCGCACAACTACGGCCATTTGGATAATTAAGAAATTTATTTATTGGAATTACTTTTCATAGCATTTTGAGATTGCATGCAACTCCATTTTCTATAAATAGGGTCATTTGGATAATTAAGAAATTTATTTATTGGAATTGCTTTCATAGAATTTGAGATTACATGTAACTCCATTTTCTATAAAAATATTATGATTGGTAAAATAAATTTATTTGCAATAAAATAAAGGAAAATTTTTCAGATGCATCCCGGGATTTTTTTTTTTTTCAATTGAGCAATTGCCTCTTTAATTTTTAAATTTCCCACAATCCCTCTCTAAACGTGGCAAATATTTTATTTTAATTTCTACCATTACTAATGGTATTATAACACTATTAAAAACTATAGCATAGGTAATATAATAATATTTTACATAATTTAATAATGGTATATATT
The DNA here is from genome assembly GCA_005019695.1 of Trichopus zeylanicus subsp. travancoricus. Classification (NCBI taxonomy): domain Eukaryota; kingdom Viridiplantae; phylum Streptophyta; class Magnoliopsida; order Dioscoreales; family Dioscoreaceae; genus Trichopus; species Trichopus zeylanicus. Next base: position 140,834 of record RXID01014704.1, read on the forward strand.
ATTATTAAATCAATATAAATAGAAATAAGATAAAATAATTAAAATCAAACTAATATAAATAAAAATAACATTAAATAATCAAAACAAAAGTAATATAACTAAAACATGACCATTATGATCAAATTGATCATATATGACTGAAAAAAATTGTATTATAATAACTAATTTTGAAATAAACATTATTACTACAACACTACTATGGTACTATCAGCTTATTATTATTATATTATTATTATTATATTTTATATATTATTATATTATTGTATAATACTATTATAGTATTACTACAATATTCTCGAATTTTTTACACTAATCGTTGCTCGCGGGAGAGATTTTTGGGAAATTCAAAAATCGGAGTGGTTATTGCTCAATTAAAAAATTCCCATGGTGTATTTGGAATTTCTTCTAAAATAAAAGCTTGCATATAAATTTCATTTTAGGTCTATTTGTTTTACTATAAACTGATGTTCTAAAACATTAATTTTTTTTGAGAATATTGAAAATGTGTGTTTAATTTGAGGGATTTTAAAATCTTTATTTTTTCAACCAAAGGATTTCAATTTCAGGATCTTAAACTATTTGATTGGATACTGATAAAATACTCAGAAATTTGAAGATTTATAATAATTTTATCATCTAAAAAATACCTAAAGTAAATTATTTGGCATTTGAAGTCAATTATTAAAATTAAATTAAATATATAGAATATCTAATTATTAAACTTTTTATATTTATTATAAAAATAATTTTAATATCTAAAAATATCTTAATTATTAATATTTAGAATTTTAAAATATTTTTAAAGATATAGATTTAATTAGTAAAAGTTTGAAAATTATTCAAGTTCATGTGTGACTCACATAAGCTGAAAAAAATTTTCCGAACATAGATTTTCGACCAACTTGATCATAAATCAAAATCCTTACAATTAAGGATTTTATTTTCTTGGAAATTTAAATTTCCTATAAAATAAATTTTATTTTTTTAATTTTTCAGGAATTTAATTTTCAGAACTTGATTTTTCTGTAGACATAGGGAAAATAAAAAAAAAAAATTTAAATTTTTTTTTAAAATTGTTTAATTTTCTTATAAATTATCAAAAATCTTAAAAGTTTACAAAAAGCGGTGACTAGCACTTACATAAAAAAAGGAATTCTAAAAAAAATTAACGGTGAGAAATCTCCAATTGTTATGAAACTTGGAATATTCAAATGGGCTTTTACCACAAAATATGTGTAAGAAATCCTAATATATATATATATATCGACAATAATCCAGCAAACATATTCGGTAAGAAATCGGTGTCAAACTAGTAAAAAAAAATACAAAACAAATTGGTGTGGTTCGATTCTGATGTGCACTCGGCCGTCGCTATAGCCTCTGCTATCCAGTTTCAAATCAACCGTCGGATCCGTATCCAACGCATCTGACTGGTCCAACATTTCCCCCAAACGTCTTCGGTGCACCGCTTGACTTAAATTTTTTATGCAGTGGCTTATCGATCTATTTTAGATGCACACTGGATATAATAACTTATTAATTAACTTAAAAAAACTCGTATTTATATCATTATATGGGGCTTTTTTTTAGATAAATAATTGAAATTTGGTGTTAGCGTGAGTTTCGGGTCTTAGGCTGGCGATAGCTACAGCTCCTTCTGTTAGGGTTTCGGCTTTCAGTTCTCTAAACCAAAATCAAAAGTACTTATTCCATGATAACAGGCAGGAAACCCAGAGAAACTCGACAAACAAGAACACCAACCATACTCTCCAAACCTCATGTTAGAGGATTTATTCTAGTTCTAGTCCTAGCTCATAGATCCTCTAAGATCAAACAAAGTCATTCATTAACGTATGCATGCACATATGATCATCAAACCATGACCTTGTTGGCGATCTTGGCCAGCCTTCCACCATTAACATAGTCTCTAGGGCTGTGAGATGCGAGCCCTGGAATCACAAGCCCAAACATCCTGTACAGGATGGACACATACCCTTCCCTGAACTGCTTCCCTTCCTTCACGCCGATGAAGAAAGCTCTTAGCAGATCTGCCCATGCCCACATGTACATTGAGATCTGGAACCTCGGATCGAAGTAGTTCGGGTTCGGCGAATCCGTCATCACCTGCAAATATACATCGTTCGAAGTTGCAAATTAATCTCAAAATTCTCTTAGAATTCACAAGGAAAGAGTTTATTGCTGTACCTGGCCTTTGTACCAGTCTTTGTAGTAGATGCATGTGCCATAGTGCTTGAACAGGGCGATTGGAGGCAAGTCGAAGGGAATTCGAGGGACGATGTCGTACCGAAACACAAATCTATAGAAGGTCATCTTGGCAAATGTGGTCATGTAGGTTGCGAGCACGGCGTCGCCAACGCGAGGTTGCCCGAATGTACACACACCCCACAAGGCGTTAAAGATGTCATTCTCGTTGTGGTAGGACAAAAGAGCAGGGAAGAGGGCCGAGAGGGCGCCGCCTAAGCTGTGCCCCGTGATGACAATCTTCGCGTTCTTGTGCGTTTGGAGCAAGGATCTAAGGGTTTGCCTTACAGTGTAGTATGCCAATGGCTTGTCTGCGTCGCCATTGTAGTTCTTAGGAAATCCTAGCAGGAAGATCTTATCATTTTGGAGGCCGAGAGCTTTCAGGAAACCGAGGTGGATACTTCCCAGCTTGCTGAGAGTGTTGAGCCACGATAGATCAACGTCCGTCAACCAATCGTTCGCGTTAAACGGCTCCGTCCCGCGAAACGCTACCACGATCACGTCGGCGTCTACTGCCTTGTTGGTGAAGACGCAAGCTTGTGTTGTGTAGTCTTTCAGAAACACTGCAAAATTTCAGTCCACCAAGGATTAACCTTCGATGATTTATCAGCTGAAAAATAAAGAGAACACCTAGCCCTTACTGTTCCAGAAATTGTAGAACCCCACGAAGTTCATCTGCAGTGATCATTTGAAGCCAAAAGTGTTAAGAGTGCATTGAATTCTTTTCATGAGGAAAGAGATCGATCTAGGGCATTATATCAAACCTTCCAGTTATTGTTGATGACGTTCTGGACGTACGCCGCGTTCTCGTAGACGATTTTGGAGGCCATCATGGCCAGCTCCGGCACTTTCACTTCGCCGTCAAGAAGTCTCGACTCCGGATCCATCAGGCTGAAGTAGTTTATGACCGAATTGTTCTGGTAAAAATCAACTCTCCCGTCTATATGCCCAATGATGGACCTGAAATTCGCAGAATCCCTCTTCGGGATCGCAACTGAGCCTGCACAACATATTATTATGTTCATAATTAAATGCGTTTTTTCATCTTAATATTAAGTTGATGATGATTCATAGTTGTTCAGTGTACATGTCATGATGCGCCAGAAGAGGCCAAATATGCCGCCGTTGAGGGAGAAGAAGTTGAGAAGGTATTCGGTGATCTTTCCGGCCAAGGCCAACGGCTTGCTAATGGTCTGCAAGACCTTCATGATGATGGTAACCAGGACGAGAATCCAAGGTTGATCATGGACGCCGGGGGCGCCATTGGTTTCTATAAAGCTATAGCTGCCGAGGTTTCTCCGGCGCCGGAAGAGAAGGCCTAGTATGTCAAAGAAGCCGGCCTTCTCCGGCCGGAGGATAAAGTAGTCCATGGAGCCATGGAGGGAGCCCATTGTGTATCGCAGGGAAGAAGAGAGGAGAGAAGGGAACAGAGGTGCGAGTGAAGATGGGGATAGCTAGAGCATTGCTTTTTATAAGCACAAGAATGGTGGGATTTATGCTTAATGTTGGATTAGAGTGTTTGTAACCCACATCATTTATTTAATCAAATGAGACTGGCATGCCCACGGATTTTTGTGGGGTCTTTTTGCAATAAACCCCACCCATATTATTGCATTTTGAATAAATTCATTATTTCAGAAGAATTGAGATCCTAGTTCATAAAAAAAATATTTCCTCTTAACTATAAAAATCTTTTTAATTTTATATAAAATGATATATTAAGATCAACAAGAGTTGCTTGAAAATAATTAAGAAATTATTCAAATGGGTATAATATATTCTTTAGTCAATAGCTAGCCATTTTATTTTGGTTAATAGGATTATGGTTGCTAAATTACACTTTCTTATTGAGCCGTCAATCATGTCTTGTCCTTTTCTTTTTTCAATCCATTCGTTTATGATTAAACATGAAAGTTAGTTTGATTGCAACTTTTTGCTTTCCTTTTTACTGTTGATCAGAAGGAAGAATGAAAGCATCTTTCAACTTACAACGACAGATTTGATTCACAACTAGCAATAGTGCTAATCACGATTATCTCAACTATTAATTTAGTAATTATATTTAATATTTTGGTAATAAAATTTTAAGATCTTGAGCATACTTCAATAGATATGATGGACTCATCTACTGAATATAGTGAATTAAATAAATACAACTTAATTAGTTCACGTTAAAAAATTGCATACATTCGCGAAGCTAATTCTTAATATCCAAATTGTCTTCTATTTTAAGTAGTGAATGTTGAATCAAAATCACCATTAAATCATTATTTACAAATAAAATAGTAACTTTTATAGGTTAAGAAACTTCAGAAAATATTGAGAGGCAATCTCTGAAAAGTTTTTGCAAACGAGAAAGCGAAGCTTAGAGCCGGAATCCAAGTGAAGTTGAATAGGAAAGACAGGAAGCACGGCGCCAAACTGCCCAGTCCATGCTCCATCATTCAATCCCCATCTGACGTCCTTAAACTAATACTGAAAAAGTAGAGGGGTTTTTATGCAAATGACACCGAAGCCCTCTAGAAGCGTCCAGCTTTTATTACGTTCGAAGAGGGTTTATATGCAAATATCTTCAAAAACAATGCAGGAAAAAAAAACTTGTGGGGTCCACACTTTAGAGCTTGCTGATTGGGTGGCCAAAAATGTGGATTCAGGCCTTGTGCAAGCTGGAGGAGATGTGGGGGCACACACGGAAGAAAGTAGAGCCATGCATGGCCTGACGTGAAACACGCGGAGAAAATACATGAACCAATAATTCAAAATAACTAGAGAATGGAGCCGTGGAGGAGGCACCAGCAGCAGCCAAACGAAGTGGTTCTCGTACGTTCTCAGTATGATGAGACGCGACTTTATCAAAAAGCACCTGCCAAATTCTTTTTCGGAAAACAGGGCTCGACGTGGAAAAAAAGCCGAGATGATTGCCTTTGGAGTAGCGAGTGAAAGCTGCAAACGAGGAAGAAAGTGTTTTGACAGTTCGGTCCTGATCATTTTTGGGATCAATTACATGTAATTCTGTTATTTTTTTTAAAACTTAAAAATTACATATAATTTTTAAAAATCTAATCAAATTTCATATTTCTCTTTAAAAAATTAAAAAATTATATATAATTTCTTAAAATTTTTAAATAATATAGTTTTCATCTTAACTTAAAATTTTATATTTTTTTGGATTAATGAATATATTGAAAAAATCTTATTGAATGTAGATTTATCATTAAAATTGATAATATTTGAATAATATATATCGTTTGAAATTAATATAGGACAACTATATTTTTTTACAGTAAAATTAGATATTCAGTTCAAGCTGAATTCCAATTTCAATTATGATTTGTCAAAATTAGTACATGTACAGTCTGAAGTTCATATCTCCTAATATATTTATCTAAATCTAACAAATAACTATCCGTTGAAAAGCTGAGATTGATTCCTACAAGTTTATTATTTACTATTTTGGATTATTTAGATTCTGTATTGGTCAAAATTAGGATTTATTTATCAGTCCGAGTCAATAACAGTCCAAGTCCAATAAGACATAAAATTTAGATATTTTTATTTAAAATATATTAAGTAAAATTTTTACTGGAGTTTATGTCATATTTTAAGTTTATACTAAGTAGGACTTTAAGTTTATTAGAGGGCTATATATATACAACCCAAGATTGTAACAAAAGGGGAGGGCTTTCTATCAATAATATTCTCTTATTTTGGGTTTGTCCATTTCTATCTTCCTTATTAATTTAAGGATCTATTATAGTGAAAAAAATGGTGATATTCTTCCTATCCCTCATGTCATCTCTCGCTACATCAAGTAGTATCAGAGCAAGATTGTTTTTGAGCCTCTATTGATTGTAGTTGGTGGCGACAACTCCATGGACGGTGATCCAGAAGATTATTAAATTCAAGATTTAATCAAACAAAGTTTTCTTGTTTATATTACTAGGAAGTATAAAATTTTGAAACGGATTGAAACTAAGAATCAAGTTCATCAATTGATCGTAAAAAAGGCTCACGGTTCGATTTCTTGGAGATCAACATATGAAACTACTCAGAAAAATCAAAACCTTGGTGAGGTGAATATTCTATATTTTTATGATTATGAGAATTTATTTATTTGGATGGATAAAGTTGAGAAATTCTTTAACCTTATGGAGATTCCTGAAAAGAAGAAGGTGAAAATTGTTGAATACAAGTTTGATAATTATGTTTCATCTTGGTGGGAGCAAATTCAAATCCTAAGAACACGCAAAAGCAAACCAAAAATATGCTCATGGCCAAATATCCTTAAACTATTCAACATAAAGTTCTCGAAAGGGGATCAAAATCAAATAAGACAGATCTCTTATCCAAGGGCTTCTGGAATTAAAATTGATGGAGACAACCATGAGGTATTAATTCCACCATATTTTAGTAACTTTCCTCTAATATTAAATTATCAAATCGAATAAGAGATTGTGGATTTGTGGAAGACCAATAAACTAGTAAAGAATTTATTGAGGGCCCCAAAAATTCTTTTTTTGATGAGTTAAAAGATCATACAAAAGTGGCTTTGAATATTATAGAAAATTTTCAAGAGATTATCGATGAAAATTCATGTGAATCAATTGACAATCCTGAAGACTATAAGGAAGAGTTCTCTACTTGTGAAAATATTAACTGTGCTACTCAAGATTATTCTTTGAATTCATCAAAAATCAACTCGCTTGAACAAGTGGAGGAAATTCTGTAAGTTTTTTGAATATTTTAAGCGAAATTTTTTATATAAATTTATAATATAAGACAAGTGATTTTTTACTAATAGTAAAAAAGATAAGTTTTTTTACACAAATTCACCTTAAGGCATGTAATTATTTGCTAAAAATTTTAATATAAAGCATAAATCCTAAATCCTAATGCATTAGTAGTCAATAAAAGTCTGAGAGTACAAAGTTATTGGTCTAGAGCCCTAAATGTGAAATATGGATTTTTAATTTCTCTCACTCAAGAAATTATACCCAAGTTTTACAGTAAAGGAGTTATCACATCTCCATTTTATTGTCCATTTTTTGCCCAGGGTTAATATGGATTGGACCTTTGATTTCATTCTCTAGGTTGCTAATTTCTAAGGAAGCTCTCGTTATGAATAGTAGACTTTGCTTATGAGTTGTTTAGAACAATTTTAGAATTTTATAATTGAAAAAATTAGATAATTTCAATTTTCCCTTAATTTTGGATTTGAATTTTGAAAGAATTGACAAAACCCACTCAATTCCTTGGAATTGAGTTGGGGCCCATTACCTGTATTTCCTTCTACTGAATTGGTGATGAATTCACCAATTCCTCAATTCCAAAACTATCAGACTTCTTTCCTGACCTTCTCTTTTGGTTGACTAGTGTGAGTTTCTTCCCTGTCTGACTAGTGCAAGCTCCTTCGCCTCCGAACCAGCACAACCCTATCTTTCTTGCTTGAAGCTTCTTCTTCGTTCAACCAACACGACTCTGTCTTCTTTGTCAAACCAATGTGAGCTTCTTCCCCCTCCCAACTAGTATGATCTTATCTACCTTGAGATTTGAGCCCCACCAACTAGATCTAAGGCCCAAACTCTCATATTCAGTGGCTAGCTACCAGATACTGCTCCGATCAACCAAATTCGGCGAGATCCAATTTTTGGTGAGGTATTTTTTGTTTTTGTGTGTTTGGTTTACTATTTGAGAACATTTTCGGGGATGATTTTAGAGGTATTATTTGGTTTAATTTTGATTAGACATGATTGATGATCACTTAGAGGGTAGAGAAATTAATTGGATGTTTTATTGAATTCAGGATTGTTGAAAAAAATTAAAAAATTTGCTTTTTGAGTCAATTTTGTATTTTACTATAGAATGTAATGAGTTAATGTCGTATTGGTGATTGACAGTTGAATATGTGAAGATTTATTACGAATGGGTTAGAAAATTGTTGATTTATCACCTTGTGCACAATCAAATTTGTTTTGGCATTGGCAAACTGTAATTGAGTAGGAACTTTTGATGATTTCTTTTATTTGATAGCCATTCTTCATTAAGCTTCATGTAATTTTAGGTCATATGTGGATCAGTTTTTGCATTCTTTTGGAACTAACAAGTGATTTCTAAGTTACGAATTTTTTTTGGCATGAATAGTTTATAGTTTGGTTGATCAAGAATAGGTTTAAAGCCATTAGTTTCATGTGCATATGGCTTCTTTTATGACGGAGTATAATGATATTAGTTTTCTCTGGGACGTGACTTCTTTTATTTTATTCTTTTAGCTATTCAATATTCAATCATATTTCGCTATCTTAGTTTTTAAATGTTCATGTTTTTGAGGGTTGCGATTACTTTGAGTATTACGGTTCCAAATCTTGAGTAAGATCAAGTTTGGAAAAAGAGTTTTTTTTTTATAGTATCGTATAAGTTAGAAGACTATTATATACTTCTTGTGAGTTAGAAGACTATTATATATTTCTTATGAGTTAGGAAACTATTGTGTATAATTGTATATTTTAAGTTTGAACGTATTCATGTATCTTAGATTTATATTCAATTATATGTCAAGATTTCTCAAATTTTTAATCAAGTTTTATTTCTTTCATGCCTAGTCATATTTTTGAGTTTATAAAAATTATTCGCCAAAAAAATAAAAAATAAATTAAATAAATTCCCATTTAATGAAAATATTTTTCTATAACCCTCAATTTATGGGCCATTCTGTAAATTTTTCTATGTTTCCAAATTAATTTATCAATTTCAATATTAAAAGTATTCCATTTTACTATTTACTTACAAATAAGTTATTTTTTAAAATATGTATTTTAAGTTTATAAAAAACCATTTGACAAGAAAACAAAAATATTAAATAAGTCTCTAATTAATTAAAATATATTTATAAAAAGACATTTTTTTTTATAATTTTAATAATTGTAAATTAATTTATCAATTTCAATATTAAAATTATTACATTTTATTATTTACCTACAAATACATCATTTTTAGTAAAAGTATGTATTTAAGTTTATAAAAAATATTTGAAAAGAAAACAAAAAATATAATAAATAAATCCCTAATGAATTAAATATATTTATATAACACTCCATTTTTGAGTCATTTTGAAAATTTTTATTAATTTTTAAATTTATTTTAACAAATTTTAATATTAGATTTATTATTTGTTCTATTTACTTATAAATAAAGCATCCATTTTTTTTAAAAAAGTATGCATTTTATCTTTGTAAAAAAAATTCAATAATAACATTAAAAAATTTATATTGATCAAATTTCTAATTAATAAGAGCATATTTCTATAGACATGCATTTTTCTAATTCCTTTAATTTAGTTTACCAAACTAAATATTAAATCTATTATATTTTCTAATTAATTTATAAATAAATTAATAAATTTGTCAATTTCTATTCCAATCAAATACTAAAATTCGGGGAAATTAGTGAAATTGATCGATTTTATTTACCAATGACACAACAAAATTTCAGAATGAAGAAAATTAATTAATTCTCAATTTCAATTAAAGTATATCTATTCAAACACCAAAATCACCTAATTTTTTTAATTTTTTAATTCGGAATTCGGAATTAATCCTAACACACCATTAATGACTTATTATATTTCTAAAAACGATAAGACTAATTTGTTCCTATAAATTTGAAATCCCACATTTGAGTCTCCTAATTTGGTTGTTGTACATGAAAGCAATGGTTTTGAGATACTTTTATTGTTCAAACTCTACAGCTCGAATATCAATTTGAATTGTTCACATGAATTGCAAATTAAAAAAATTTAATATACATGCAAATAAAGAGATTCTAAATGCAAATTTAGCACAACCATTTACAAAAATGGCGGTTGTTGTGTGGGTTAGGCCGCCAGGAAAAGATGCATGGTCGACCTCAGTCGCGAAGGATAATTGAACTTAGGCACATGAACCTTGCTTAAGTTTTGTTTGGGATGGTTGCAAATATTATTATAATTTAAAATATCATTAGATTTACTTTTAAAAATTATTATGAATAAAAAATAGAAGTAAAATTTATTTTGTTTTTTATTTTATAAACTAATTAACTTCCGGCAAACCATTTTTGAACAAACAAATATCAAAAATAAATACTACTTACAAGTAATTATTTTCACTTTTTATCAACCAAACAATCATAGGAGTTGGCTTTTAGTTGAAAGCAAAATTATCAGTCATAATGACATCAACTAATTAGACAAACAGGAAAAAAAAAAGAAAATTATTTGAGTTAAGAAAGCCATCGCCATCATTAACACATCTAATGGAGGATTATTGAATATTATTTCTCATTTATTATTTAAAATAGGAAAAAGAAAAAAAAAACCCACAGTAATCCATAGAGAAGACGTGCAGAAAGCAGCAGCAACAATAACCGAAGCTTACACCATGATCTTGTTTGCAATCTTTGCGAGCCTTCCGCTGTTGACATAGTCTCTAGGGCTGTGAGACGCAATGCCTGGAATCACCAGCCCACACGCCCTGTACAAGATTGACACCAACCCTTCCTTGTATTCTTTGCCTTTAGTCATGCCTACGATCATGGCCCTAAACAGATCCACCCATGCCCAAAAGTACATGGATATCATGTACAATGGATCAAAGTAATTTGGATTTGGAGCATCGGTCACCACCTGTTTGTGAAATTAAAACCCATTTATTTGTTAAAAGTCTTCAACATTTTATGAAGCAAAAGCAATCACTTGGAAAATTAGTACCTGGCCTTTGTACCATTCGGTGTAGTAGACGCAAGTGCCAAAATGCTTGAACATGGCGACAGGAGGCAGATCGAAGGGAATGCGAGGGACGATGTCGTATCGATACACCATTCTATTGATCTTGAGCCTGACAATGGTGGTCATGTAGCTCGCGAACAGCGTGTCTCCGACACGAGGTTGCCCGAAGGTCATGATGCCGTACATGGCGTTCAAGATGTCGTTTTGGTTGTGGTAAGACAGTAAAGCAGGGAAAATGGCAGCGAGCGCGCCGCCTAAACTGTGTCCTGTGACAACAATCTTTGCATTCCGGTGTTGTTTTATCAGGGTGTTTAGGACATCTCTCAGAGTGTAGTATGCCAACGGCTTGTCTGGGTCGCTATTGTAGTCCTTGGGAAACCCTAACTGGAAGCTCTTATCGTTTTGGAGGCCGAGAGCTTTCAGGAAACCTAGGTGGATGTTTCCCATTTTGACAGTGGTAAGCCAAGAGAGGTCCACGTCTGTGGACCAATCGTTAGCGTTGAACGGCTCCGTTCCTCGGAATGCCAAGACGATCACGTTGGCGTCCTCCGCCTTGTCGGTGAAGATGAAAGCTTGTGTGGTGTGGTCTTCAAGAAACTCTGCCAAATTACACGGGCTTAGTTATATTAGTTATAAGAAGAAGAAGAAGCAGAAGAAAAAGAATGAAGAAGAAAGTTTGTGCAGTTTGGTCTTCAAGAAACCCTGCCAAATTACATGGGCCTACTTATATAAGTTATAAGAAAGAGAAGAAAAAAAAGTAGACAATTATTTGCTATTTAGGGCTAAAAGCTTACTATTCCAGCAGCTGTAGAAGCCAACGAAGTTCATCTGCATTTACCGAAATCCAGTCAGCGTGCACATACATATGCATGCAAGTAGAACTAGTTTTACTATAAATGAGGAGCAAATGGTCAATGAAAGCATGCTTATTGATCGTACGTTCCAGTGGTTGGAGACTGCCTTCTTGATGTATTCTGCGTTCTCGTAGGCTACTTTGGCAGCCATCATGGAGATATCCAACACGTTTATGTCACCAAGGCCTGAATCCGGATCCATCAGTTGGAAGTAGCTCATCTCCGACGGGTTCTTGTAGAGATCAAGCCGTCCATCGATGTGGCCGTTGAATGATCGATAATTTGCCGAGTCACGCTTCGGTATCACCAGGGAACCTACACAAATATTCGTGTCGAGGAAACGAGTTATATATCTATAAGTTATATGCACGAACTTGTTGATCAAGACCATTATTTGTTATACTGTTTGCTATAATTATGTTTTTCAAGGAATGGTTAGTAGACGGAGATACATGTGATGATATGCCACAAAACGCCAAGTATGCCACCATTGAGTGCTATCAAGTTGAGAATGAACTCAAGGATGGAACCGGTTGCCGCCATGGGGACGCTGATAGCCTTCAAGGTCTTTTGGATAAGCAGGACCAGGGCGAGAACCCAGGGGTCGTCCTGGACATCGGCAAAGCCATTGGTCTCGACAAACCTACATCTACTCAAGTTTCTCCGACGGCACAAAAGGCTTACTATGTCTACGAGCCGTGCCTTCTCCGGCCGATAGATCATGTAGCCCCTTGCGTCATCAAGGGAACCCATTGCAGAAGCTTGAGAACTAGCTCAAGGTTGTAGCGAAAGAAGAGTGCCGGAGAGAGGTGCAAGGGAAGCAAGAGCTTAGTCTTGCTTTTATAGGCAAGCCCTGTGAGGTGCTCGCTCAATCACGGATCAGTGATAAATTGATACAAGTAGTAATTTTATTTTTTTTAATCGATTAAGAGAGATAGGATTGGGTGAAAGAAAACTCAAACTTAATTTTGGTGGTATCGAGACGTAGTTGGGGTTTGGTGAAGTGATTAACTGATTGATTATATATGCTGTTAATTATATGCACATGATGGAAAAAGGGAGCAATTTGTTCTTTCATTTTGATTTAAAATAGCAAAATTGCATCAATGTCAAAGAAAATCCATGTGCATACATGTCTTGCATGCGCCTCCCTTTCTTCCATTTCCTTCCTCTCATTTCCATTCAGAGAATCAATATCACATCGAGGATCCATATAATATATATTGTTCTTTATCTTTTCTTCATTGAAAGATAAAATCATCGATGACTTGCTGTTGATTGGACCAACCAAAATAAATGGCTATCTCAATGATGCATCTAATTGCCAAGTAAGCAGATGGAATCATTATCTGTCCAACTATAAGGGAAATAGCAGACTCCTGAAACATGCTTTGATTTTTTGCAGAAAAAAAAGAAATATATATATGTTCTCACGATCAGAGCCAATTTTGTTGAACCTGGAATTATGAAACTAGCAGAGAATAATGGAAGATCTGAGGCTCACATATTTATTTACTTAAGAAAACTGAAGAAATTAATAGGGCTAAATGATTTTCTTCTAGTTAAGACCACCACCTTGATTACTATATTTAGTATCTATTGACAGTATGATTCATGTTTAATCACCAACTAGAGCAAAATCTGCGATTCGATTCCATTAGTCAATAGACATTAATAGATAAGATCAATGGAAGATTGTATGACAAGAAAAGAGGTCGCAAGATCCAAGATTAGTAGACAGAGAGGAAATTAAACAATGAATATCACTAATCACGCATTACATGTTTGTTGATACTATTTTAGGCTGACCAATACTTCTCTTCGAAATTATTACTAGCCTTGTCTTTCTTAAAAAAAACTGTGAACTACAGCAAAATATATTTTCTACCTAATCTTAGTGTAGCTTGAAGCATGACATTAGCGGATCATAAACTATTTCCTTCTCATTGGCAGCCAGGACGATGTCTGTATGGGCGTACCTCCAAGCACTGCACCTTCATCTTCTACCCGTTAACGTCTTTCGGGTCGGATAGTTTATCTCGGCCGCCATAACTTACGAACAAGGGAACGCATCTTGGGATGTTGGATATGTTGGAGGCTGGAGGCCTTGCCTGCCCATAATGTTCTTTGTTCTTCACGCCATGATCATAATCGTGTTTTGCAACTGTTCCTCTTCGGATCACTACTCATACAATTTTATTATTAAATTTTATGTGCATTCAAGTGGAGCATACGATTTCAGATTATATAGACGTCCCCATGCACTCTGAGATAACTGAACCATGGCTTTTGTTGAAGTTGGTTGGGGCTCATGGGCCAGGAAGACTTCCACAGAAGAGGTGTTGAGGCAATTCAACAAATTATATGAGTACAAGTCCATGCTCATTCTTTTCATGAAGAACGTCAGTTGTTTTTACCGATGAGGAGCGTTATCAGATCGTAGCAGTTGATATTTGGTTTGCTGCATGTCTTCGTGAGAAAATTGGGCACTGCTTCCTGCGTGAAATATAATGTAATCAGATTAGTCTCAATGTGTTCTTAACATCCATTGATCTATGTTCTTAATTTGTTGACTATTTTGAGAAAATTTCAGGAATATATTCAGCTATACTCGGTAATAGGGAACTTGATTTGATTTACTCAGTTGGATCAAATTCATACATGTTTAGCCAGTAAACCTCCTGAATACAAGCAAGTAAATTAGGATGTATGAATGGAGATCAGAAAGTTCTGTGCTGAGCAATATCAAATCACGGTGAAAAAATTACAAATCAAGCTTACATTTGCAATGAATAAGTTGTCTCCGCTGCATGCAACGGGAGATGGGATCTGATTCATAAAGCAATTGGACCAAGGAAAGCAGCAGACCTTTTAACGTTTTCAGCAGATTCCCTTGGCAGAAGGAAGCAATGGCAATCGAAGTTCCCTAACATAAACAGCCGCTTGAACTATTTACCATAGATTATAGCAGTGAATGAAGTCAACAACTGCTACTTTTGATTATTGAGGATCTAAAGAAGACCATATAATCATAGAAAATTCACGCGCTCACCAAAGAATGTCTTAACATAATGAAGTTGTTGCTGGCCAGTTTGGATATAGACGCTGCAACACAGTAGAGCAAGCGCAGCCAATATAAAAATCAAGGTTTTGGAGTGCGGTTTCAGTTTCGATTTCGGTTTCGGGACCTAACGAAATCAATACGTTTCGGTTTCAGTTTCGGCCGTTTCGGTTTCGGCCGAAAGATTTTTTTTAATTATTAATTTGGTATTGACCAGAGTTTGACTATATTTTGACTGTATTTTGACTTTAAACTAAAAATACGATAAAATATTAAAAAAAATTTAGAAAAATTTGAAAAATTAGGAATAAATTTATACTTAATTTTACCATAATATTAAATATTATTTTAGTTAATTAAAATTAATTTTGATAGTTAATCACTGATATAGTCTACTTTTAATATATATTAGTGTATTAAAAAACATACAAAAAGTAATATAAATATAATTAAAAATTAAAAATTAATATAAGCACATTTAACTTTTCATTAAAATATACTTCACACATACATAAATTATAAATTCTAAGATAATACATAATTTAATCCATAAATTAATATTTTAATACATATTCTCATACAAAATACATAATTTAATAAATTATTTAATCCATATATTAATATTTTAATACAAAATACAGAATTTAATAATTAATTTAATACATATTACATAATTTGGTATATCATACATAATTTAATAAATAATTTAATACATCATTAAATATATCATTAACAGATTATTAATAGATTAACTTTCAGGAACCATAGACAAAAATATTCAGAATTTGAGCGAAGAAGACAATTTGTTATCTTTGCAACTAAAACAGAAATAGATCCAAGATCCATAAAACTCTTTCACTAAAACGGCTGAACACTCAAATGAAATCGTCTGCAAACTTTTCAGTTTACACTAAGTATATATAAGCCACAAAGCCCATCCACTTGCCGCTAACGAATAATTAATCAATCAATAGCACCGACCCACAGCCATCCATCCGTGATCCACAGGAAAAAACAAAACAATTAATCAATCAATCACCACCAATCCACAGCCATTCCCAGAAAAAAAATAAAGCAATAGTACTAATTTACAGTGATTATGCCCATGATTAACTAAATAAAACAAACTAGTAAACCGATATCAGCATAATAAATTCTAAACTGAAAACACGGGGGAATGGGGGAAGCTGCGCTAGCAGGGGGAGTTGTGCTTGCCGGCCAAGTTGCGCTCGCCGCGGGAGTGCGCTCGCCGCTAGTTGAGGCGTGGAGATGCTGCACAGGGATGCCAGGGATGCTGGAGATGCCGTCGGCGCCCTGAGCTCGCCGCGGGCGCGCTGCGGTCACCCCAAGCGCGCTGAGCTTGCCGCAGGTGTGCTGCGCTCGCCCTGTGCGTGCTGAGCTCGCCGCCGGCGACCTAAGCTTGCCGCTGACTCCCTGAGCTTGCCCTGTGCGCGCTGCGGTCGCCCTGCACATGCTAAGCTCGGTCCGCACGCGCTGCGGTCGCCCCGCGCGCGCCGAGCTCGCCGCCAGTGCCCTGCGCTCACTACTGGCACCTTGCGCTCGCCCTGCGCTCCCTGCAGCAGCCCCGCGTGCTCTGCAGCCGCCCCGAGCGCCCTGCAGCCCCGCCATCCTCGCCGTGCTCACCCGCACTCGCCTGTGCTCCCTGCGGCCGTCTTGCGCGCCCTACGCCCACCCCAAGCCCACCGCCCTCGCCGCGCTCACCGAAGCTCGCCCACACTTGCCCGCGCTCGCCGCCACATGCAAAAAACCTATAGTAAACTCTAAAACCGAAACGAGATTTGTAAAACCTTGATAAAAACAACATCGACAGCATAATATTGACACTCTTTTTATAATGCTTATTAAATGTTAGTTAAGGTTCGGCCCAAACTTTTGGTTTCAACGCTGAAACATTTCGATCTAAATTTGGATTTTAGATTTAAAAAATATAATATTTATATTTATATATTATATTTATATTACAAATTATTATTATTTTGGTGGTTAAGTTTTAGACCCGAATTTGAATCTTATGAGTGAGTATTTTTATTTTCTTGTATATTTTATATTTTATTAAAAAATTTTATTTAATATTTTTAAATATATATATTTCTTATTTTTAAATTTTTTTAAATTAAAAGTCAAAATTTAATTAAAAAATTTAAATAATAATTTGACTGAAACCGAAATGGGACTGAAATATCCAAAATGAGATCAAAATGACCGAAACAAATCAATTTCCATGAATGTCGAAACTGATCTCAAAATCGAAATGTAAAATTTTGGTTAAGACAGAGTCATAAATATTATTGGCGCTTTAAAAGCTCCAGTAAAACATATTTTTGATATTTTTTTTGTGTTATTTGTAAAGCGCCAACATTAATTGATTATTACCCTTTAAAATATATTATTTTTTTATTTTTAGAAAAACGTCAAAAACGCTGAAAAGATTTGTATTCCCGGCGTTTTTAAGAAATATTTCCATCGCATATCTGAAGTGCCGTATTACATTTCTTTTGGGCGTTTCGAACTCATCCCATGTCGAATTCTATTATAGCTAAAAAAAGAAAATAGAACAAAAAATAGGACGATGACGAGCCATTCAATTAAGTGAATGCTGAGCATGAAGAGAAAGGAAGGTTAAAATAAGAGAAAAAAGGGGTAAAGTATATAACATTAGTTATACTAACTCCAAATACCTATTAATTAATATAATTAATTAGTATAATTAAAATTATTAGTTATACTAAAATTTAAGATAATTAGTTGAGATTATTTCAAATTAAACAGTCCCTGAAGTTCCAAAGCGCTCGACTTGTTTCCCAAATTCCAACCCTGCTTAACCGTGTTGACTTGACCTTTACGATCATCTTGTGCACGCAAAGACTTGACTTTCAGTCCTTGTGATCGTCCGGTAATCAGGTAATGGTTCAAGTAGAAGAATTTCAGGCCTTTACTCGTCTTTCTCAATAGAAATTACTTGAAGAATGACATCATTCTTCGGTCCGAGTAAACCGTGATGGCACTCGGCCACTTGAGAGACTCAAGATGGCGACTTAAGCCATCATCCGTGGTCTACACGGCGATGTGTCAATACGTGACTTCGGAGTGCGATCTAAGTATCGCCGCCAAGTTACACTCAACATTGTCTTGTCGTTGCACGCGCATCCGAGTATTTCCCAAGTTCCATTTTCTTTTCTCCGAAGGTCTTTAGGGCTTGTTTGTTTGGATTCCCGGAACCGGGAATCGGAGGAATGGAGGGAATTGAGAGCCCAATTCCCTCCATTCCGGTGTTTGTTTCAATTCCCTGGACCGGAATCGGGGGAATCGGTTATTTCCCAATTCTCCCGATTCCCTGTTTTAATTCCCTCTCAAAATCAACGGAAAATGCCGATTCGGGATTTCAATTCCCGGTTACTGTAGCACGCTCGGTTTCGTCGATTTCCCCTCCCCCCCCACGCCCCCCTCGTCTTCTCCACCTCGTCTTCTCCGCCGAGCTCGTCTTCTCCGCGCCGAGCTCGTCTTCTCCGCCGAGCCTTCTCCGCCGAGCTCGTCTTCTCCGCCGAGCTCGTCTTCTCCGCGCCGAGCTCGTCTTCTCCCTCGAGCTCGTCTTCTCCGCCGAGCTCGTCTTCTCCGTGCCGAGCTCGTCTTCTCCGCCGAGCTCGTCTTCTCCCCCGAGCTCGTCTTCTCCGCCGAGCTCGTCTTCTCCCCCGAGCTCGTCTTCTCCGCCGAGCTCGTCTTCTCCGCGCCGAGCTCGTCTTCTCCGCCGAGCTCGTCTTCTCCCCCGAGCTCGTCTTCTCCGCCGAGCTCGTCTTCTCCCCCGAGCTCGTCTTCTCCGCCGAGCTCGTCTTCTCCCCCGAGCTCGTCTTCTCCGCCGAGCTCGTCTTCTCCACACCGAGCTCGTCTTCTCCACCAAGCTCGCCTTCTCCGCTGCCCTGAATCAGTGTGCCGGAGTGCCAGAGCGCCTGCCTCCCACGATTCGAGAGCTCGTCTTCATCAGAGCTTGCAGAAATTACGGGCAAATTCTCTGCAAATGAGAATAAAATCACTGTTGAATTTGTATTTGCATCGGATGACCTGACCACAGTGAAGACAAGAGCAGACAACTCCGGAAAGTTGGGGGCCTTCTTCAGCATGAGTCGAAGCCGAAATTTGTCCTGACAATCTTTGGCGAGTTTCGACTTGGCACTTGCTCTCAAACCTTGATGGCATTTCGGTTTTGCCAATGAAATTTGAAACTAGGCGCGATAAGAAGCCTCCCACGGGTTGGCACTAACTTGATAATAGAACTTGTTTATGTTATTCACAAGGATTGTTTAGCGTGGTAGCATGGTTGTCTATTCAACTTGGGTGGATTTTTGTATTAACTTACTAAGATGTATTTTCTAATATATTATGGAATTGATCAATTCCATTCGTCAACCAAACAACGGAAAGGAATTGACCAATTGCCAATTCCCTACAGTAAATACTCATCCAAACACTGTAATTATCTAATTCCCTCAATTCCTTCAATTCCCTGGAATCACTCAATTCCTACGATTCCACGATTCCTAAACCCGGAATCCAAACAAACAGGCCCTTAGTGGAATGATTCTTGCGGGACCTGGGTCTTTCAATCTCACACGCAAATAATATTACATAGTATGCCAATTTTTAATGGTTTGGTCGAAATATTTCAATTTTGATTATGGAAAAAAATATTTTGATCGATTTAATTTTAGTTTCTTCTATATTAGTCTTGCCTTCACGCCAGCGAGCTCACGCCCGTGTAGCATTTGCGCCCTTGCCGGTGAGCTTGCACCAGCATCGCACCCGCGCCCTCTGCCGTCCGCACCCCCGCCCTCACCAGCCTCACACTCGCACCCTTGTCGAGATGGCTCCCTCGCCCTCGAGCTGGCACCGGCTGTTTTTTTCAATAGTAGGATGTTTTTTTCAATCAATGATATCATAGCAGTATATTTTTCTCAATTAATGATATCATCAGTCAATGTAGGACCATGCGACTTTGTACTATCCGCATGTTGAACAATATTATCGATCACAATTTCATCGTACTGATGAGTATGGTGATGAAAAATACCAATCTCTTCAAAATCCGTCTCGAAATAATGATAATAATTAATCAAAATCAACACGTAATTAAGACAATAATGAAAATATCATTTCATAGGTATTTTAATTAAGACAATAATGAAAATATCATTTCATAGGTATTTTAATCAACACGTAATTAATAAAAAAAATATTTTTATCGAAATCGAAACAATTGAAACTGAAGCCGAAACGATCAAAACCGCGACCAAGGTTTTAAGTTTCGATTTTGGTTTCGGTTTTGGCACCCAGTTTCGGCTGTTTCAGTCATTTCGATTTCGGTAAAAATATTTTTTTAATTATTAATTATGTGTTGATTAGAGTTACCAAGGTTTTAAGTTTCGGTTTTGACACCTAGCGAAATTGATACGTTTTGACCGTCTCGGTCATTTCAGCTTCGGTAAAAATATTTTTTTAATTATTAATTATATGTTGACCAGAGTTTGACTATATTTTGACTATAGTTTCACTTAAAATTAAAAATATGATAAAATTTTTTAAATATTTTTAAAAAACTATAAAAAATTAACAAAAATTATTAATAGGTTTATTATAATAGTAAATATAATTTTAATTAAATTAAATTAAATTTTATAGTTAATCACTTAGTGGGTAGACCAACCTTTAAATTTAGAGATAATAATTACATTTAATTTTAAAAAAATTTACTTATAAACTCTTACGTGATTCTAGTTTGGTTTATATAAATTTCTTGAATAATTTATATTTGTATTTAATGATTTTGAGTGCAGATCAACCTTAGTTGGTTAGCAATATTAATTCTGGGATTCGGCATAAATTTATTAGAAATAAATATTCAAAATGACTTGCATGTAAATAGTAAAGATTATAGAGTGTTAAATATAATCATTTCTAAATTCTAACGTTAACATTTCGACGCTTAACTTTTACGTATTAATCAAGATTTTGAGTTTCGATTTCGAAATCAGTTTCGACATTCAAAGAAATCAATGCATTTCGGTCAAAACTATTTCCATTTCAGTTTTGACCAAATATTTTATTTATTCATTTATTATATTTTGACTAAAATTTAACTTTATTTTAATTATTTTAACTTCAAATTAAAACTATTATAATATGTTTAAAAATTTTTGAAATAGTGAACAGTACCCTACACCAAAAACTCATTCACGTGAACAACTACATGCATGTGAACAACATTTAGCAGAGACCGGCAAGGGTGCGAGTGTGCTGGAATGGGAGTCAAGCCGACGAGGGCGTTGAAGCCAAGTTGGTGATGACACTGGCGCGGGTGCGAGGCTGACTCCAGCTCCCAGGAGAGGGGGCTAGGCCGGCGAAGGCATGGACGCAGGCACGAGGTACCACAGGTCGAAGTCAGGGCTCTGGCGTAGGGGCCAAGTTGGCGAGGGCGCAAGCGAGGGCGTGAGACTAGAAAGAGGGCGTGAACATGGGCGCGAGGCCTGTAACAGAGCGGGCGCCAAGCTAGCTAGCCCACTTGCCCAAGCCAACGGGTGCGGGAGCTAGAGGCCGGTGTGGGGGCGAGGCAGCCGAGGGCACGAGCGTGAGCACATGGGTGCAGGCTCGATGCGAGCTCGCTGCACACTCTCCCAACTCTCCATGCTCGCTCTACGATTATCGCCGCTGCAAAACCCTAACCCTAAATCAAAACTAATTTAGTATTTTCGTTTTGCCACTAGTTGAAACTGAAACGTTTTGGTGTCAGCTGAGATTTAAAACCCTAGTCTATACACTGTTCATCCTGAAATAATTTAAAATTTATTATAAATATCTTCCTGATTTTTTCAAAATTATGTATGAAATTTTAATTTGTAATAATTAGAAAACTTTTTTAGATTCTATTAAGTAGTCGTATTTTTCTATATTCGTATAAAAATTATAATATCTTATATATTCTTAAAATTTTTAAAATATCCATCTGACTAAATAATAGTAATTTTAATTGTTAAGCTAATGAAGAAAAATTAAAATTACCATTATATTCTTATTCTACATATCTATATAAATATATTTTATAAAAAACCTCTTAAAACTCAAAAAATTGATAAAAACTTGATGAGATTTTTAAAAATCGTAGAAAACCTTTGAAGTTAAAAAACATTTAAAAATTTTAGAAAATAAAAAAAAATCACCTAAAAGTTCATAATATCCTAGGACTAAAAATATGAAATTTATAGTAAAATCCTAAAAATATAGGAAAAAACTAAAAAAATATAGAAAATCAGAAAAACTCCTAAAAGTTTAAAAATAACAAAAAGTCTCTAAAAAATCGTAATTTTTTTTAGAAGTATAGAAAATATAAACCCCCATAAAAATAATAAAGAATAAAATTATTAAAGTTTAGAGAATCGCAAAAAATATCTTTAAAATATATAAAATTACATAAAAATTCTTGAAGTTTAAAAAATCGTAGAAAGATGTTTTGAAAGTTTAGAAAATCATAAAAAATTTAAAAAATTTAAAAATATAAAAACTATGAAAATATATAAAATCAAAAAAATTTCTAAAAGCTCAATAAATAAGTAAAAAGTAAAGAAACTCTAGAGAAAAAAGTTTTCAAAATTATAAAATAGACTCAAAAGCCCTAGATATATATATAATAATCCATACGACTACGTGATAAAGGTTTTATGCGAGCGCAAAAAGCCTCTGAAAAAAAGAAAATAAGTAGCAAATCCGTTAAAGTTTAGAAAATTGCAAAATGTTATATGAAAGTTCAATAAATTACAAAAAATTCTTAAAAATTCAAAAATCATAAAATAAAAAAAAAACTTGGAAGTTCATAATGTAGGATTGATTTTGGTAGTCTTAGAGGAGCGAGATCTCAAAAAATGACCTTGATACATAAATCAAAGTGTATTTATTTTTAATATGCTATTAGGTATTGTGAGAACACTGGCTTTCAACAAGTACATATTCTTATTATTAATTACCTCAATAATTATCAGGAATATCCTAAAATAAGAAATGTAACTAATAAAATAAAAATACCAAAGAAAAAAAAAACATCATTTGATTGATTTGAGAGAGATGGTACATGACTTAAGAAAGAATATACCTTTAGTTTACAACAAGTTTCAATATGGATTTATGCAAAACATGATAATAATGAAACAAAAGAAAAGATAAGGGGTGACAAAGGGGCTTTGATGTGAGCCGCTGTCTCGCTCCCATGTGCTAGACCATGTGATATCTAACTTGAATAGGTCTTGATTCAGTCTTCGACAGATGTTGATAACAGCTTAATGGGTGAGTCTGACTATCTTGGCTTATATCAATTAACACTATTAGATTTTGAAGTATTACTGATGACTTTTTACAGGTTGTCTATTGACTTCTTTTGATATTTGATTCAAGAGAATAATTAGCGGCCTTAGCTTTATTCTAATCATTTTTAATCTGATAATCAAGGGCCTTTTAGGTATATTGTTGATCAGATTTGGAGTGTCACTAATGGTCTTTAAGCGTGTGTTGGATTAGCTTAAAAGGTGCATTGTCAATGGTTTCTAGGGTTGATTAGCTTGAGAAATATGTCATCAATGGTTTCTATGGTTGACTAGCTTGAAAAGTACATCATCAGCAGTTTTTGAAGGTTGACTAGTTTGAGAATCGCGTCATCAATAATATTGGGGATGATTAGTTTAAAAGGTGTATTATCAACTGCTTTTGGGATATTGTCCTTTGTAGTTTTGATAATGATCAACTCATGTATTTGATCATATTTTGAGTATGTGTAGGTTGTAACCAATCCAAGTTTAAAATGGAGATTAAGTCTATTCGAAAGCATCAAGTGTGGATGGACTTGAAGAAAATATTGAAGATGAGATGTGATGGTCGATCAACAAACGAAATTTAAAGAATTAATGACTTAAGAAAACTTAAGAGATCAAGTCGGCTCACTAGTTGTAAATTTTTATTTATTTTGGTTGAGTCAAGGATTTACCTTAAAATTAATTATTAGAGTTTTTTGTTAGCACTCAAACTAAGTTTGGAATGCCTTCAGTAGCTCATTATTTAAGCTAAGTTAGCTTGAGATGATGTTTAACATAAAGCTGAAGTTGCAATAAGAATAATAGTTTCTCTATTAACTTTAGACGCTCAAACTTCATGGTTCAAAACCTCAAATATGATAGAAATAGCTCTGAAATTCATGATAGCTTCAGACATCCAAATCACAAGATCGAAAACCCAACGTTTGGAAGCTGTAATTTCGAAAAAAATTCATGCTTAGAATTCAATCGTCAAAGCATTGGTCAGACGATGAACTTGTGATGTTCAAACGTTCGAACCTTACCATTGGACGATCGAACCTTTGACATCAGTATAATGGCTAATTTTCAACCATTGGAGCTGTTCGGACAACCAAACTTGGTACAAACAAGTAGGAGTGATTCCCAAATGGCTAGTTTTCTACTCCCATGAATATATAAAAGCTTGAAACTTTTTTGTTCCGTGAGAAAATAAGATTCCAATATTAAAACAAGTATCCCCCTTCCCAAAGTCTTCTAACTCCAAGAATACTCTTAATCTTCTAATCTCAAGTAAATCCTTAATTATCTTTATACTGAGCTTCAAAGACTTTGTAGTGAAATTCAAATGCATTATCTTTTCCATTTTTCCCTTTGTAAATACTCCTAGGTGTTTGGTGAGAGAAAGAAGTTGTACGGGTGTGACATTCACCCAAAAAAAGTGACACTTGCGGTTTACAAATAGATATAAAGATTTGGTTTTATCTTAAGAAGGGACATCGCTAGTGGAGTAATTAAAGTCCTCAAGAGAGATGTGGAGGTTGTGAAATAGGAGCGGTTGATTTTCGAAGCACGTAAAAATCACAGTGTACTCTTTTACTTATCTTACCTTATATTTTAATGCATATGTGCTTAAATGGAGGTTTAAACACAATTCCTTGATATTTGTATTCTACATTGGTGAATTATTATTGGGTTTTAGATTTCTTCATAATTGTATTTTTTATTTTCACCTTTCATTCTTCCCTCAAAGGTTATTTTACGAGCCAACAATTAATATCAAAGCATTGTACTCATACTTTTGGACTAATATCCATCAGTATCAATTTTTTTAGTAATCCTTAAAATTTTTCACTTTTAATTAAATTTTTAAAAATTTTTTGTATTGATCTCTCTTGAATTCTTTATTGATTCTCTGCTTGTTTTAATCATTTTATTGTATATATCAAGGAAGAGTTATACTTTTTCTTAACAACAAAAGGGAGAGGAAGTACATATGTTTATTGCTCTAAATAGGGGGAGAATATTAGAGTAAAGAGGAGCATTATATCTTGTGCTAAATTGTGATATTTTCATAATATATGCTCTATGTTTTCATGCTTATTTGCTCTAGTTGATACATATATATAGATGTAAATCTTTTATTAACTAGTTTATTTTTTTAAATTTTTGTGAGAGATTATCATCATAAAAAGGGAAAGATTATTGTTCTTTGTAGTTTTAATAATGACCAAATCATATATTTGATCATATCTTGAACATGTGTAAGTTGTAGTCAAGTTAAGTTCAAAATAAAGACTAAGCCCATTCAGAAGTCTTGAATATGAATGAATTTGAAGAAAACATTGAAGATAATGCATGATCGTCGATTAACAAAAGAAACTAAAAGAATCGAAGATAATTTAAAGAATATTTAAGAGATCAATTCGACTCACTATGTCTAGATTTTTATTTATTTTGGTTGAGTCAAAAATTTATCTTAAAATTTATTTTTAAAATTTTTAGTTAGTACTCAAACTAATTTTAAAATATCTTTATCAGCTTATTATTTAAGCATAAGTTAATTTGAAATGATGTATAATATACAGGTAATGAAGATCCACCCTCACATAAAAAACTGTGAGATAATGATAGTATTGATAGAAATCTATTAATCAACAAAGTCATGAATGAACACATTGATAATAGAACTTACGGACGTCCATGCGAAAATCGAACCCTGCTAACCAAATTTCTTTTATTTATTTATTTTTCTTTTCATCTCCCTTCTTCCCCTCGTGGCTCTTCCCTTCTTTTCACCTAAGCGCTACCGGGCCATGGTGGCCCGGGCTTCATCCTCGTTGGATCCGGCAATTAGGTCAACGGTGGGCTGAACTCGGGGTTGAAGGCGGGTCGGCGGCAGGCTGCAGATTGGAGTGCGGGTGGAGCTGGAGGAGACGAGCTCTAGTGGAGGGGAGAGGAGCTCCGGCAGCAGGAACTCGGTAAGGCGGCTGTAGCAGGGTCGGGGATCTCGTGGCGCAGCTGGGAGGTGAAGCTCTGGTTCGAGGGTACTGGATCGGGGACCAGGTGGGTGCGAGACGGCGGCATGCCGGAGCAAAGCTAGGCGAGTGTGGGTTCAAGGGCGCCGAGTAGCGGAGCGGGTGCTTGGGTAGGCTGGCCACCCAGTGGTACTTCGGTGAGGCTGGGTGCGGAAAAACCAGGAACAGGACCAGAGGCGAGCCTAGAGGAGGCTAGGGCTGTGGGAGCTTCAGGCCAGATTGGGGCCTCCCACGTGGTCGGCAGCCATGGAGAAGTGAACGATTGTGGGGAGTCCGGTGAGACACAGATGGCAGTGTAGGGTTTCAACACGTATTCGAGCAGCCCGGTGCAGGGAGTGGGTGCTTGGGCATCCTTCAAAGATGAGACAGAACAAATGAAAGAGAAGAAGGGAAGAAAGAGAATAAAAGAAAAAAAGTTAAGTATATTTCGATCCGTTTTGGTTTAGGATTTACCGTTTATCTTTTTTTGATGATGAGAGCGAGCAGAGTGGGCGAGCTAGCCGGGCGAGCGTGAGCGAGGAGCTCATCAGGTAAGCTTGTGCGCGGAGCTCGCCGGCGAGCTCTAGTGGGGAGCTAGTCGGGTGAGCTTGCGTGTGGAGCTCATCAAGTGAGCTCGAGCGGGGAGCTTGTGTGGCGAGCTCGCGCTGGCTTCGTATTTAAACCTGTGCCCTCGCTGAACTGGCCCTGATCGCTCGTCAGCCTGTCGCTGCTCCCTTGCCCGCCTCGCGCCCTCGTCGACCTGGCCTCTATTCCTATAAGCTAAGGCCGACCTTGCATCAAGGCTAGCACTATCGCTAGTCTGGTTTCGACGCCATTACCGGTTTCTGTCCAATACTGTTCACATACATAATATTATTCACGTAATTATTTATTATTTTTAAAAATTTTTAAACATATTATAATTTTTTTATTTTTTAATTAAAAATAATTAAAATAAAGTTAAATTTTAGTCAAAATATAATTAATAAAAAATATATATTTTGGTTGAAACTGAAATGAAAATGATTTTGATCGAAATACGTTGAGTTTTTTATTCACGTGCATGCGTGCATGACCGTTCCACCAAAAGTAAAGCCAAAAAATATTTGTGTCTATCTCACCTCCATGTGAATCACTGCCACAAGATTGCGCAAAACTAGTTGTTCTAGCTCATATGTTTATAAATGTTCATTTGGATCGTTCAGGTACTAAATTTATAATTCCACATCTAGATGTTTTAAACTCAACTAATGATGATGATGATTAGTTGTATTACATTATAATTAATAAATTATGTATATGTCAATTATATTTTAATAATAAATTAAATTTGCTTGTGTTAATTTTTAACTTTTTAATCATATTCATATTATTTCTCATATATTTTTATATATAGTAATATATAAAAACAGTAGTTAACTATCAAAACTAATTTTAATTAATTAAAATAATATTTAATATTGTGGTAAAATTAATTATAAATTCTTTCATAATTTTTAAATTTTTATAAAAAAAATTTTAAACTTTTATCGTATTTTTACTTTAAAGTCAAAATATAGTTAAAATATAGTCAATTTCTGATCAACACGCAATTAATAACTAAAAAAAATCTTTCGGCTGAAACCGAAACAGTCGAAACTAAATCGGTTTTATTGGGTATCGAAACCGAAACCGATACTTAAAACCTTTTAATACTAACCCCTTTTGTTGATTCTCTTTCCTCTGTTCTATTCTTCATCCATATTTGAATCTCTCCTCTTTTGTTCTCCCTCCATATTTTTCCAATTGCAGGTCTTGGTCACTTTTTATAGTCCACAAGGAAATTCGAAACCAAATATTTGATTGAATTAATTTTTAAAATATTTATGGGATTGTGATGTATTGTATTTTCATATTGTAAATGATATGTAATTCATTAATTGAGATTTATTTTTTTAATAAAAAAAATTCTAGATTTGTATTATTTAGGATGCTAAATTTTTAGGGAACTCTTTATAATTTTTTTAAAAAATTTATATCAAAATATAATTTTATAAATTTGAGAAATTTTTTTTAAAAAACATATTTATCATTTTTTAAAATTTTCAAGGTATTTTTTAATAAATTTGAATTTATTTACAAATAAAAAATTTTAAGGAGTTTATTTAAAAACTAGGGGAGGGGGAGGGGTTTATTTACGAATATAAAAGTTTGAGAAGTTTATTCACAAACCCTAATTTATCCTAAATCTTATCTTTATCTTTGATTGAAATTGGGTCCAATTCAATTTAAGGCTTTATATCTAAATTTGACTCATCACAAGTTTAACTTAGAGTCATAGTTGACTTAAAAAAGTCTACTAAACACATAAATTCTCAAAAAATCTCTGAAAATATAAAAAATCACAGGAAATCCCAAAATATTTAGAAAATTACAATAAATCTTCTAGAAGTACAAAAAATTGTCATTGATTATTTACAAAAAATGTTACAAACCATTTAGTCATATATGTTTTTACAAAAATAATAGAATTACTACTAAATGGATAGCATCCATAAAAAGCATAGTATAAGAAAAAGTCAATAAGAGACGCTACAATAGATGATTTTTTTCTTAATGCTTTTGTTTAATGTCAAGACTGTTTTTTTTTTTTTTTTGTGTTCATAGTATGACTTTTGATAGATGGTATTTTTTTAGCAGTAATTTGTTTTATAATATATATATATATATTCTATTATATATATATATATATGATTGCTACCTTGTGACATTTTGTTAAAATTCAGTGATAATTTTCCAAACTTTTCATAGGGTTCCTGCAATTTTTTGAAATTTTCAAGAATTTTTATGATTTTCTGAAGTTTCAAGAGTTTTTTTTTTTTGTAATTTTTGAACTTTTAGAATTTTTTGCGATTTTTTGAACTTTATAGATTTTCTACATTTTTCTGTACTTTGAAAGGGTTTTCTACAATTGTTTGTATTTTTAGAAATTTTTTGTAATTTTTTGAACTTCAAGGATTTTTCTGATTTTCTTATCTTTGAAGAGTTTTTTTCTAATTTTTTTTGAATTTTTAATAATTCTTTGTGATTTACTTAATTTTTAGGAGTTTCTGTGATTTTCTAAACTTTCAAGATTTTTATGATTGTCTATATTTAAAGTTTTTTTTATTTTTTGTACTTTTTGATATTTTTATGTGATTTTCTGTATTTTTTGGTTTTTATATAATTTTGTACTTCCAAGAGTTTTCTATAATTTTTAAAATTTTCAGGGGGTTTCTATTATTTTCTCTATTTTGAGAAATATTTTTACAAAATTCTATATTTTAAGGGGTTTTCTATGATTGTTTGAAATGTTATAAAATTTTTAGCAATTTTCTAACTTTCACAAATTTTTTTGTAAAAAATATATTTAATACAGATATATGAAATAATAGCACAATGGTAATTTTAGGCTTTCTCTGTTAGGTTTAGCAGTCAAATTTAATATCATTTAGTTTGGGAGATATTTGAAATTTTTTTAAAAAATATATAATTATTATCATTTTTATAGGGGTATATTAGAAATGCCAGTACTTTATAGGGGTATATAAGAATTTTTTTAAAAAATATGAATTTCCATGATTTTTTTCGAAAACCTCCTTAAAGTCAGGTGTGTAGGAAATCTTCTTAATCACCACAGGTTACAATTAATTAGGCATTTGAAATTTTTAAATCACTCTTATTTTTTAAAAAAATAAATTTGTGAAAAAATAACCGGAATAAACTTATATCCCTATCGTTTAGGATTTCAGAATTTTGTCATATGCAAATAAGAGAGAAGAAAAATACAAAATTGTACAAATTTTTATTTTTAAAAAATATGAATAATTTATGAATTTCACATTCTTAATTGATCTTAACCAAATATGATTAAAAAAATTTGTTATATATATTTTCCTAAAAATATTTTAAAAAGGAATCTTGAGAATATAATAAATTATATAAATTTATTTAAAATAGGAGGAGCCAGAAAGATTTCAACGGAATTATTTATAACAAGTCCAATAATTTATTAATTTGGTTAATATATAATTTTACAGTACGATTATTAAAAAATTGCGGGTCTTCGGTGCAAGCGGAGCAATTCGTGGGCAGACCTCTCTCAACTTCCAAATAAGAAATAATCCCAAAATTTCTCCGGGAAGCTGCACAGGAGGGAGTAGACTTCCCAAAGAAAGCAGCTTCAACAAGACCACAAAGCCAAGACAAAAACCTCCACTTGCAGGATTCCATCACCATCGTGGACCTCAGAAAGCAGCCACTCTGAACTTTGAATTCTTCTTTTTCCTCTTCTTCCTCACAGCTCCTGCCCCACTCCTGTCTCTCTCCTCCTCCTTCCTCCTCCCTTCTCCCTTCTCCTCCATCCCTATATAAAACCACCAAACTCCATTCCTCAGTTCAACCAGATTCACAAGAATCAAGGAAAAAATTTGTTTTTTTTTCTCTTTGTAATCCGTCAACAGCAATGTCGACACCGCATGGCAGAGATGCCGGGAGGAAGATCTCCAACGAATCCATTGACAATGAAGCCGTGGTGAAGATAAGCAACGAGGTCATGGTGGCGGCCGTCATCTTCCTCTTCATGGTCGTTGTCTTCGTCTTCTTCCTCTACCTCTACGTCAAGCGCTACTGGGGAGCCACCGCGGGCTTCGGCAGCCGCCGCTCCCGCTCCCGCGCCCGCCTCGACTTCGTCCCCGAGACCGGCCCCGGCGCCCCTCGTCGCGGCCTGGATGCCACGGTCCTAGAATCGATCTCTGTCACTGTTTTCCACTCCTCGGAATTTGATGATGGAGTCGAGTGCACCGTCTGCTTGTCGGAGATCGCTGATGGAGAAAAGGCGAGATTTTTACCAAAATGCAAGCACGGGTTCCATGTGGAGTGCATCGACATGTGGTTCCACTCCCACTCCACCTGCCCTCTCTGCCGCGCCGCCGTCGGTGCTCCCGACCTCGTTGAGGAAGAAGCAGTGGAGGAGGTTCCAGCTCCAGAGATGCAGAATTTGCCAACGAACGTGCTCTTCGGGAGCACTCCGAACCTGGTCAGCACTGGCGCTTCCCTGCGGCCGGAGGCGGAGCTGGTGATCGAGATCCCGAGGAGAGCCATGGAGTGGTTATCCCCCACTGCTGCGTCTCCGTTGCCGACGAGCAGGATGGCCACGGGTGAGATGAAGTCGCCGGAAGACACGAGGTCGCCGGGGTCGACGAGGCTGAGGTCGCTGCGGAGGCTGCTGAGCCGGGGGAGCAGGGCCGCGGGTCCATCGTGTAGCCCGAGAGGAGGCGGCGATGTCGAGCAGGGGTTCTTGTTCGGAGAGGCGAGCGCAACCACTCCCAAGACGCCAACGACCTCGACGGTGTGCTGAAGGTGTTCGACTAAATGCTGGCGAATTCGTGTGTGCTGATTCTGCAGAAAGTGTTCGATGAAATGCTTCGGTGGCGACGCCTGCGAATTCGTGGATGCTGAAGGTGTTTGTTGACATGTGACAGTGAATATTTGTTTGTTCATTTATAGCTAAGTTGTACAGATACTTAAGAGTTAAATTTTGTACTGATATGTATAATATTGTATTCTTTCTGTTTATTATGGAAACCAAGTTCAAATTCGTTTATTGAAAAGAGAATTACATTCAATGAGTTCCATGAAACAAACATGTGTGTGTATCACTGAAATAATTTTGAGAGAAAAAATTAGAAAATCTTTATAGTAATCTGTTGGAAATCCAGAGAATTAAAGCTCCATGCACACCTTCGTGACAAAAAACAAAATAAAAAAATAAAAAATGAAATACGAAAACAACAACAACAACAACAACAAAATGACAGTACGTTGCAGCTATCTCAATTCACTTTATAGATTGGCCCATAGTTGTGACCCTGGAAATGGTTCTACTGCTCCAAGCACATGTATGGGATCTCAGTCTCCATTGCTCTTGTGGGAGTGAAGCAGGAAGACAGGGAAGAGGGGCCTGACATCGGGCGTGACATTCGGGTCGCAATTCTTCCTCTATCATTGCTTTCAGTTGCAGATAAGGGAACCGAAACTGACCTGTTCTTAGGATTACAGACTCGAGTACCGTTTGCTGCTGTAGCAGCAGATTAATTGCTTTTCTTCAATATTTGCCACAAGAAAAGAGTTTCCTTCCATGATCTCTTAGTCTTCCTACTTTCCACAGCACTTGTCTCCTCCACCGGGTACAAAGATTGTTGTGATAAATTCAGGGTGACTTGATCTGCATGCGTTCGCGCTTCTTCCAGGAACTGCTCATAAACATATGTAGAGCATGTTTTCTGAAGCATGAGCTAGCTACTAGTATTTTGAAGTTTGTTTGATGCATGGACTAGTTCCTGACATGCGATCCATATATATATGAAAACTCAAACAGAAGGGTACCTGTGAGAAATCATCATGTGGATCATAACCAGGAGAGCTGCTACCTCTGCTCTCAATCTTTGGGGGGAACAGAAGAACTCTTCATCTCTACCTGAAACCCAGAAAAAATACGCTAATTAGCAAACGTAGCTTCTCGTAGATGAACAAGGCAAAATCATAAATCCAATTGCCTTAACAAAAAGCCAAGGGCATGCTTTTTCTCCAAGATAATGAGAAAGAACTTGGTTGCTAGCCAAAACCCTTGGACATAGGAAAGCTGTTGTGGCGGTTGCAGAACTACCATTAAGAGGTAAAGAAGATATTGAGGAAAGCAACATATAACAGCAGCAAATTTGTGGGTGCGGGAGGAAAAATGTAGGGTTTATAGGAGGGTTAATGGGTGAAGACAGCAATACTATCCTCATGTCCAACACATCCAATATGATTGCCTCTTTTTGTTATTGCATGCAGTTTAGGAACAGAATTTAATTGCATCTGAGAAACTAGATTGTGATACAAGGAAGTAATCTTCGAGAAAAAAAATCATCGCGAGAAGCTTGTCTTTTGTCAAGAAGTTGGCTAAGGTAGAACGCATTCGGCATGAGAAACAATTTTCTTCTGAGAAGTCTTAAAAGATCTTACTTCGGAGGAGCTAGTTTTATGGTCATGGGGTGTAAAAGTTCTTTGGAGGAAAGCAAACTGTTGTGGAAAAGATAAAAAAAATCAGGAATATATGTTGTACTTGATAGATGTTTTCCAATATAAATGACATGAAGACCTTTTCCTCTGCAGACTTACCTGGTAACTCAAACTCATTCCATTTCTACTAGAATTCAATTTATAGAGGTGCTTTTATTTGCGTCTTGCTAATAATTTTGGTGGGACGAGCATGTGAGGATGATGAACATGTAGGGAAAGATGCATGTGCTGAAATCAGACCACGGCAAAAGAGGCGAGGATGGGGAACATGGTTTTGCCTACATTTCCATCATCCACATTCCGTATGACATTGGAACATAGTGGGAATTTACCTCAAGACGTGTTCGATTTGAATTTGTTGATCTAGACTTGGCTTGATTCTGACTAGACCTGATTTTGATTTTGGATTGAGTTTGATAGGTTTCTAATTTTGACAATTTCAAAGGGTGTTTCTGCAAAATAATAAAAAAAACTTAATTTTTTATAACAGAGGAGGTTTTGCTGTAAAATAATTAGACATTCCTATATTATGTATTTTCAATAAAGATTATAGATATATTTTGAACTTATTTGGTGTGGGTTGGGGGGGAAAGGGAGGAGGGATTAAGTGTAAAATCTGTATAAGAATAGAAATGTAAGAAAGTGAACGTAAATTTGACTAATATTAGGAGGTTTTTATAAAAAATCTAGTAAAAAGTAATTCGAACTCTTTTTAAACTGCTATAAATTTATACCATCTATTTAATTGTAAATAAAAGATTATTTACATATCTAAACTTTTATCTTGCATAACTATTTTGTTTGAACCCTTAATTCAATGATCTAAGATCAGTTAGAATTATCTTTTCGAATAGAACTCATTTTTGACTTTGAAACATTTGAAATTTGCCTTTTAACTTATTAGTTTTGATTAAATATTTTTTAAGTGTGATAGCTTTTTTCCTTCTTGCTCTCTATAGTTGTTGACAGTTATTGAACAATTAATTTAATTTTTACGACCACCCTATCCCGAATGATAGATAGACATGGAATGATTTTCTTATGAAATTATCAAGTTATTAGACGTGATGACTATCTATCCCCAAAGGTATAGGAGATGTGTTCACTGTAGTGAGTGCACCATTTATGAAAAATACAGGTAGATATGATACTTATGGAGTTTTGAGAGTACATCGAAGCTGAAATTGGAGGTCTTCCCAAGATAGTATGATTGCTATACATATCCCCTTGACTATACTGTTAATTTATTGGTTGCTTACTTTTTGATTAGTCAGTTATATGACTTCTCTATTATTTGAGTCTTTGATTAATATTGTGGTGAAAATTTTTCTTTCAGTTATTATGCATGTCTCCATTAGATGGTTGTGTATTGATTATTGATGACTTCTCCTTTCTTATTTAATTGATTATTTTTTATATTGTTCCAGAGCAAGGGGATTACCTACTACTTATGTTGACATACTCATATGATATTAGTTATTTCTTTTCATATGATAACGTTGATATTTAAACAACATTAGAGGGTCAGTTAGTCCATTTATCATAGATTAATCCTTTTCAATACATTATGGATTTTAATAAGAATTTATATACATACAAGATATTATTTAGATTATTTAATTTGAATCATTTATATTAAGAGTTATTTGTGTAAAACCGTTCAAGTTTCAATATGAACTTCTTTCTTGTTTTTTTCTATTGTGTTGTTGTGATGGTTATAAGGTAGAATCATGTTTCGTTAATAGGTGGTAACGGAACATGACAACTAGTGAGCCTCAGCCAGCTATATACAAATTTAAAGGACCGAACCTATTCAAGCTTCAACTTTCTCCAGCAGTTTTATTCCCGATGGTTCTAAAATCTATAGAGCTGCAAAATAACACAGAAATCATCGCAGGGACTATGGAAAACAAAGAAAAAAAAAAAGAAACATTAGTCTGTAAGTAAGAGTTTGTGCCTGGTATGTAAACTTCAGGTTCTAGGGGCCTTACGACACCTGCTGTCTGGATTTTGTTCTGTGATAGAAGCTGCATAATTGGAAAAACATGAAAATTTTGTATGTTTGGATTAAAATGGGATTTTTATTGTATCCAAATAGTGGAGTGATATCAGAGCTCCTATTGCTGCAGAGATGCCAACAGTGAGGGCCATTGCAGTAACATTTCTCTCATTATCTGTTCTCCCAAACTCTAGTAAGGTGGCACGCTGGATCTCTGTGGGTCTACCATCAGGGTACTCCACTTCTATTTCATGATGCAGGAGCACTGTATCCTAAATGGAATATGGAGACTGAGATGTGAAAAGCATTTCACGACAAATCCGTATGGTGATATACAAGAACAAATATGACACTCTTAAGAGGCATAAGACGACTTCCCATGTTATTTATGAATGGCAATGTACCTGCTCTTTGCTAGAATAGGCCAATCTTTCTTCCATGCATAAACAAGCTACATCAAATGCACTTACATTTTTCAGGGATTCCTCATCTTCATGAAGTCCCAGGAACCTAAAGTCATCATAAACAGTAGTTCAGTTAGTTGGGTGGAGCATTAAGATCTCATAACTTGGATAAGTTTCAAAAAGACCAGCAGCATGATAAACTGCTATGCAGGTGATCTAACAGCTTGGTGTCACCATTTCGTAAAATTAGGAGCAAAGGACATTTCAAAAGAAAAAGAAAGGTCAAATCCTATGTCTAGAGGTGTAAAATCAGTCCAGCCAGGTTAGGGCCAAAGAAGACCGAAGTTCTGAGCTATATCTTTAAAAAATTCTATACATGGGCTGGCATGCAGACCTATATCCTAAGCCAAATCATCTGTCTCTCAACCAGTTTCTTATATCACTTTCTTATTGCCAATGAATGACTAATTACGAACGTGAACATCTGGGAAATCATCTGATGACTAAATTCTAAAAGATGCACAAAAACCACTAACTTGATGGTTTTGACAGTCTCCATTACCGTTGTGGCTTCTTTGCAGTGTCCTAGCATAACCATTCTCTTCATCATTTCCTTCTCATCTCTCATTGATAATCCTTTGGTTTTGGAATTAAATTCACCACGGTCTTCAACCTCTAAAAGTTCATCCAAGAAGACACTAAATGTTGGTCTTTTAGTGCCATTCAACATAGAATGGAGTTCTGCATCAAACCATCCAATATTTGCCAGAGTTGACATTATCTCACCAAATCCTGCATAGAGAAGATTAAGTTAGCAAAATGCAAGGAAAGCTAACCTCTGAACATAGTTCCAGAATCTTTCTCCTAAAGAAAAAGTTCCACAATCATACCTTCATATCAAGGGTGGCTCTGAATATAGTCAACACCTCATTGTTGATCCCATACAAGTCACCATACACCAACGAATTACGATTTGGGAGGTATTCCAATGCGAAGACCGGGAGTTCAGGTACTCGATATATTACTGCTGAATCATAGAGTTCATTCCCTGCATAGAAAGAATCAAGCAGTTGAAAATTTTGAGGATAACAGTAGGCAGCCAAGCAGCAAAAAGTATCACCTACATAAGGGAATGCCAGATAAAAAAGGTCAGACAAGTGAGAAACAATGAAAAAAATCATGACTTCATAAATAATCTATTCAATGTTTTGGAAGGAGGGCACTCGATTGCTAATAAATTTTACAATATAGAGAAAGTATGAATATTATGTGAAATGAATATCTCGTACTATTTTGAGTTGGTCAACAAAAGGAATGCCTACATGTAAATTGAATTTTTGAATCTTTGTTCAATAACAAAAAAGTAATGGGCTAATTATGTACATCCCCGGCAATATCTGGTAATTACGAAAAATCCCACGTAATTTCCGTAATTAACTATACTATCCCTCTTTTCAAAATATTTATCTACACTCCCCTGATTTTTATTTAATCAAATTTTTTTCCAAAAATTTCGATTTTAACTTCTGTAATTTTTACAACTAAACCCCAAAAAACTTATTTTTCTCGCTCCTACTCTTTTTTTCAAAACATTTACAAATAAACCCTTGAAATGTTTTTATTTACAAAAAGTCCAAATACTAATTTTTTTCAAAAAATTATTTACAAAGGAGTGGCAAGCGAGGGCGACGAGAGGGACGAGTGCGCGAGCGCCGGTGGGCGAGCGGGGACGCCGGAGGCCGGCGCGGGGGCACAGACGTCGGCCGGTGAGGGTGCGGGCACGACTGACGAGGGATTTATTCGTAAAATTTAGTTTTAAAATAAATAAAATTTGGACTTATTTATAAATAAAAACATTCAAGGGGTTTATTTTAAATGTACAAATATTAAATTTGTAATTTTAAATTTTAAGTTTCAAAACCTTCAATGTCTTTTTTGTAAAATTTTATTTAAAATATCATAAAAAATTTAGACTTCGTTATAAATAAAAATATTTAAGGGGTCTATTTGTAAATGTACAATATGAAACTTGTAATTTTAAATTTTAAGTTTTCAAACCTTCAATGACTTATTCGTAAAATTTAGTTTTAAAATAAATAAAATTTGGACTTAGTTATAAACAAAAATATTCAAGGGATCTATTTTTAAATGTAGAAATATTAAACTTGTAATTTTAAATTTTAAGTTTGAAAACT
This sequence comes from Trichopus zeylanicus subsp. travancoricus, assembly GCA_005019695.1. Lineage (NCBI taxonomy): Eukaryota > Viridiplantae > Streptophyta > Magnoliopsida > Dioscoreales > Dioscoreaceae > Trichopus > Trichopus zeylanicus. The sequence goes on from RXID01014704.1 coordinate 178,812, forward strand.
TTCAATGTTTTTTTTGTAAAATTTTATTTAAATTATGATAAAAAATTTAGACTTATTTATAAATAAAAATATTCAAGAGATTTATTTGAAAATGTACAAACACGAAACTTGTAATTTTAAATTTTAAGTTTTCAAACCTTCAATCATTTATTCGTAAAATTTAGTTTTCAAATAAATAAAACTAGGACTTATTTATAAATAAAAATATTCAAAGGATCTATTTTTAAATATACAAATATTAAACTTATAATTTTAAATTTTAAGTTTTAAAACCTTCAATGTTTTTTTGTAAAATTTAATTTTAAAAATGATAAAAATTTAGACTTATTTATAAATAAAAATATTCAAGGGGTCTATTTGTAAATATACAAATATGAAACTTGTAATTTCAAATTTTAAGTTTTAAAATCTTCAATATCTTCTTCGTAAAATTTTATTTAAAAAATAATAAAATTTGGACTTATTTATAAATAAATATGTTTTAGGGGTCTATTTATAAATGTACAAATATTAAACTTGTAATTTGAAATTTTAAGTTTGAAAACCTTCAATGTCTTTTTTGTAAAATTTTATTTTAAAAATGAGAAAATTTTGAACTTATTTATAAATAAAAATATTCACGGCGTCTATTTGTAAATGTACAAATATTAAATTTATAATTCAAAATTTTAATTTTAAAAACTTCAATATTATGAAATTTTATTAAAAAATTGATAAAAGTTGAGCTTATTTATAAATAAAAAAAATTTGAGGAGTCTATTTATAAATATAGAAAATATCAAACTTGTATTTTAAAATTTTAAGTTTTAATACCTTCAACTCTTTTTTGTTAATTTTTTTTAAAACTTATAAAATTTTGACTTATTTATAAATAAAAAAAATCAAGAGACTTATTTGTAAATTCATAAATATAAAATGTGTAATTAAATTTCTTATGTAGGATTTATTTATAAAATATTTAAAATATTTAAGATCCTTTTTATAAATTTTCATATAAAAAATATTAACATTTGGACTTTTTTATAAATAAAAAAAATTCAAGGGGTTTATTTATAAATATACAATATATTAGGGTTTATTTATAAAATATTTAAAATATTTTAGCTCCTTTATAAATATTATTTTAAAAATATTAACATTTGGACTTTTTTATAAATAAAAAAAATTCAAGGGGCTTATTTGTAAAAATACAAATATTATGATTTATTTATAAAATATTTAAATATTTCAGCTCCTTTATAAATATTTTTTGAAAAATATTAATATTTGTACTTTTTTATAAATAAAAATATTTTAAGGGTTTAATTGTAAAAATTACGGAGGGTAAAATTAAAATTTTTGAAGAAAAATTTAATTAAATAATAATTAGAAGGGTGTAGGTAAATATTTTGAAAAAAGGAGTGGCATAGGTAATTACGAAAATTCCGGAGAGTTTTTTATAATTACCGGATATTGCGGGGATATACGTAATTAGCCCAAAAGTAAATAATGCAGTGCATCAGTGTGCTTCCAAAAACATACCATTGACCTGAACAATTTCTTCAAGAGATTTATAAATGGCCGAATTGCAGCCTGCTCCAATAGCACCCGCTGGGTTCCAACTGAAATAAAGATATAAAAACCAAAGTAGGATTATTAACTAGAAAGAAGCTCAACCTTGATTGTTTGCAAACAAAATCAAACTACAAGCTAGAAAAGTTGTGGATTCTTCATTAAAGTAAAAAACATACAAACTACAATGCTTCCAAGAAACAAATCTCACAAGTAACTTGCGAAGGTAATTATAATATGAAAAAACAACCCTATTTTAAGTGTTATTTTCACAAACTGTATTTGTTCAACTAAATTCTTTTATTGAGAGATAAAACTGACAAAGAAATTAGTTTATTACCTGAGCTTGTATGCCAGAGGGTTATTTGCAGCTGATGGTGATTGGAGTCCACCGCAGTAAGACGTGGAGGACTTTACTTTGCCCCTTTTGATGTGTGTTTGGTTGATCATCTTCATTGCCATCATATGATCTTAATGGCAAAAATTATCAACCTGTCAAAGGGTTTTATGCATACTCCACCATATTTCTTATTATGCAGTACATTCACCCATACAAAGGTAATTCTCAAATCCTTCGCTGCATTCTAACCCAGCTTTGACCTACAAGTATGAATCCAAAATGATATTAGAGTCCCTAAGTCAAGTTACCAGATATAACTTGTCAATAACATCTTCAATAATATTATTTTGTCCAAGATTACAATTTTCTAAAATACCTTGAACCATTTCCATCTCATAGCCTATTATAATGTCAGGTGTGATGAATTAGTCCTACATCGGATATTAGATAAATAGAGTTCAATAGATATAGTGAAAAAGACCCATATTCCATGAAATTGAGCTTTTGGGATGGTTTGGTATCCAGCTCACTATATGGATCTGGTTTGACACTCTTGTGGCTCCCCAACAAGTGGTATCAGAGTTTCAGGTTCAAAACTGTGCAAACTTTTAAAATCAAAATTACCGTGATAATACGACTGAATTGAGTCACATGTTAGTCTCATAGTAAAAATCGGCGAAAAGGCGCGGGCGCTGGCGCGAGGCAGGAGAGAGGGCGAAAGCGCAAGGCCGGTAAAGGCGCGGGCATCAAAGGCCGTTGCGAGGACATGAGTCGTACGGTAGAAGTGGTCGAGTAAAAAAGTTCTTGATTAAGAGTGTTAAATTGATGTGGTCAAATCACACCTGAAGGGGGAGATTGTTATAATGTCAGGTGTGATGAATTAGTCCCACATCGGATGTTGGATAGATAGAGTCCAATAGATATAGTGAAAAAGACACATATCCCATGAACTTGAGCTTTTGGAATAGTTTGGTGTCGGCTCACTATATGGATTTGGTTTGACACCCTTGTGGCTCCCCAACAATAGCCAATCATGATAGTTGGTTCCTTTGTAAAAAGGAAGAAGATTGCTTGACCAAGTGGTGAATATCTAAATTTATGCTTGCCTTATTTGAGAAAATAAAGAGTGCTCATCATTATGGTAGAAGACAGTTATGATTTTGTTCTCGAGAATAATTATGAGAACTCATGCATCAGTATGGAAAAGCTTGATAGAAGAACTTGCAGGTTAATCTGATTAAAAAAAAAAATCATAGGTGAAATTTAAGAAGCTTGAGGCTTCAAAATTCAGTAAATCGAATAGACTTTTCAACCTATTGGGAAATCCTTCTAGTGTTCCTCCATGGAAGGAAAACCTTCACTTAAAAATAAACAAAGTAAGTCTGCAAAAGTCTTCTGTTGGAATCTTGTCCAAAGGAAATCTATAAGAAGAAATGAGCATATTTCTATACCTATCCCAGGATCCAGGTCCATGTCACGAAGAATTGTGACACCAGCATCCTTTGCCTTTTGATCTAATTGTGACATGGAATCATCTATATAGCTTGCAGTCACAAGATGCTTTTTATCCTGGAGGAGAAAAAAACATTATGAGTCTAGTTCAGTACCATTGGTGGAAGTATGTGAAGTGAAGAGCTTCCTATATACCCAAGGGTTAAAAAGGTTAACAGCTTCATATCTTCTTGCATTAACACTTGGGTGTAATTTATATTTTTGGGTTTGAAATGGAATTGTTCTCGCAATTCTTGCCTAGTTGTACACAATGACTCATGACTCTTCCAGCTTTCTCATTCTCAGTAAAATTTGTAAACTTGATCATATTTCTTAGAATAATAAATTCCTTCATTATAAACAATACAGGGATTCCTTAAGTCCTTATATCCAACAAGAAAGACATGTGGAAACATATCTTTCTATGGCATACCGCTCTTTAGTGAATAGGATGAGAACATATTAGCATTTAAAAAGAAAATTGAATACCTCTATGCAGGCAGTTGCTATTGTAGCATGAAAACTAGGTGGCAATAAGCTTAGCACAACTTCAACCTGTAGAGGAAAATGTGTCAAAAAGAAACAAGAAGATGAACAGTAATAGTTTTCATAAAGAACAACAACATTGTCAAACCTCTCAAGTTATTGTTATAAGTAAAAGAAGTTAATACTAAGATGTGGATCCATCTCTCTAGCCTATGATGCAACAAAACCAAAATGAACTGATAATCTCTTCTTCACAGCAGTTTCTTACCAATTTCACTTTTAGTTGGGAACATAACATGCCTGTGCTATTTAAGAATATTATGAAGCCAAGTACCACACACAGATTAGAGGGTACTTCTTATATATAAGTGGCACAGGGAAAAAAAAAAAACTTGAGTAGTGATGGTGCAGAAAAAGATGGTACCTCTGAAATATGCCTACAGAGGCCTGTGTAATCCATAAGATCAAGTTGAATAGCTGTTGTATTTGGTATACCTTCAATTGTCTACATGCAAACACGAAGGTCAGAACTTTAAAGCTATATACCATAATGCTGGGACAATTTGGTATAAGATAATAAATTTGCTGACTTACAAACAAAAATTTCAAGATAAAGTAGCTCAAATGCAAATCATGCCAACACAAACCCTTTTATCATCATTTTACAGAATCACCAGAAGATGTACATTAATTGCATTAGTTGAATTTCATATTTGAGATTCTAATTACAGAATGTTCTTATTGCAAAAATACCAAATCAGATCTGCTTCTGTCTTGCATAATTTGTGCCGCATGACCTTTATTTTGAAAAATAGAGTGCTCCATAATTCTATAAAATTTCTCCTGATCAGCATCCTCTCATGACCTGTTGGCAATAACACAGATCCCAACATGGCATTCTCCAGTTGGTTAGTGCAAATTCCCTACCTCGATGACAAGATCAAGCAGCTGGAAGCAACAGGTCATCCTCAATGATAACGCTAGTTTGAAGGAAAAAAATGCAAAAAAAAAAAAAAAAAAGAAGAAAAAGTCTAGTAAGTTTTTTATGAAATTGAATATCTTTACCAGCACAATCCTGAGACAAGATAAGACCAGAAGTAGCATGGGAAGGAAGTAGCAACACCTGTCATTTAGTGCACGATACTCTCCATACCAAAGCAAGACCTCCATTTCTCCCAAGAGTCAAAGTCTCAAGTTATTTAACTATTTATATACATCTAGTACCACCACTGACAGCTACTAGGACAAATCTTTTTTGGTAAATAACTAGAACTAATACTACATGTATAATATATACCTAACAGAACCATTATGCATAAATAAAATTATAACTGGAATTTTTTAAAATCCAACTATATGTAGTCCTATCACATAACTAACATTTGACCATCTTATTGTCCTTTCATAACAACAGCTGATATGCAACAAAACTAGCGCTCTTTTTAGTTCTTCAAAGCTTATGCTATTCAATATCTTTTAGCCTATCCTTTTTCCATATAGAAGAACAGAAGGAAATGAATTCTTGTGTCATACCTCTGGGCATCTTTTTGGTAGAGAGATGCCACGATAACTCGAAATTCTTCAATTTCTCCAAAATCAGAAATCTTGCATTCTTTAAAGAAATGACCCCAAGACACATTCAAAGCTGATGCTAAAAACTCAGCAGCATCTCGAAGTCACCTTTGACTTCTACCATGCTCTCAATCACTACCCCGACCTTCAAAGACAATTCCTTTTCCTTTCATACTGCATCCATCTTTACCGCTCGTATTTGCAAGGCAATTTAGGGAATCAATTATTTGATTTAAGATAGCATTATCATCAGCACAAACCTGTAGAAGCCGTAAAGAACAATTGTTCAAAGCAAGCATTAGAAAAGAACAAAAACACAATTTCCCCCGACTCAAACAAGCAAGACGATGAAAAAGCAAAGTGCACAGACACAAGCATACCTCGACCTCAGAATAAGACTTCGCATTTGAGGTTTGACCCACTTCTCCTGCAGCTTCGATTATATCCAAGGCATCATTGATGAGAAACCAATCGAACAAATGCCCACTAAAAGATACAGGCCAATAAACTTCTGTGGTTTTTCAATTATCATAGTACACAAAAAGTCTGTATTATCATTGTTGCTGATGCCAGATGGCAGCGTCATATTTGTACGTGCATGTAGTGTGTTCCCCCATGCTGTTGTGGTCCACATTCCACAACCAATATTATACTTCATAAATCTAAACTGTTAATCTAAATTGAGCCGTGTGGGTTGCAACTTCATGGTATGATTTGGAAGCCAATGGTTAAGATTCTCAGTGGGTCATGAGTTGCGTGTGGTGGGTGGGGTGTGGACCATGATAGAATTCCCTTAATTTGATAAATTGCTTCATCAGTGGAATACTGAGGGAAGCAGATAAAAGCACAAGAGCCTACCAAAATGGTGGTACTTCTTACCGCAATTATGGTTTTCACAATTTAGTAATGAATCACTGCAATGGAAGAACAACGTATTTACTTTTAGTGTGGAAAGCACAACTAATGAATGATATTAACTTAGCAAAACCGTTTGACACTACATCATGCTAATTATTTTTACAGTGAAAAGAAAAATCAAAGATCCATCGGAGATGAGAGAGAGATAACAATGCTATTCCAACAAAACTGAAATTGCAGCACACTGAATAAATAAAAGTGACATTTCATCAAAGTTATTATTGAGCCTTGTGGAGGGATTTTGGAATGTGTGTTTTTTTCATCATATTTAGGCAGGGTATGCCAGAAAAAGCTCAAGAGTCATAAAGGCTGATCCTAGGGACTCTGTCTTGAATGGGTCTACCATACTTTAGGTCCACAAAGGCCAAAATATTTAGTTTACTGCCTTTAATATATAGTGTCCACACAAAGTTACTACCAGTCTTATAAAAGTGGAAAGACTTTCTCCATTCCAAAACTATCTTAATATATAGACTTGCAGCAAAGAACATGATGACAGTGGGAATCTAATTTGGTGCCAGTTTCCATATTTGGTCATATGCATCAGTATGACAAATTGGTTCAACAATAGAATTTCCACTTCTCATTGAGTTGGAATGGAAAGTAGCAAGAACCCTCAATGGATAGACAGTAGACCAAGGCAAGCTTGAACATGGGAAATTGCATTCCTCTTTGGCTTTCACAATGAAAACAAACAGTAGAAACCAAATCATGATCTTATCAATAGAATATAATTAAGAGAATAAGTTGAGGGAAACCTTGAACTTCATGCCTGACTTAGTATCCAATTAGGTATCAAAAAAATGGAGGAAACAATCAGAAGCTTACTCTGAAGAATTTCTCATCCTTCGGATGTATTCAAACAAGGAGGTAAGTTCTCCTCCATGAGCTATGCAAGCTTTTCTCAAGTGAGAAGGAAACCCAGTTAAGTACTTCGTTGAAGCCAATATAGCAATAAATCAGGACAGTTTATCTCCAAAATGTTGAGAAGCCTTGTCAATTAACATTAAATAGATGTAAGAAAAGAAGTGGTTGTTAATCCTTCCCAAAGAACCACCAAACCTATCCATCAAAAGTAGCAAAGAAAAAAGATGATATCCAAAATGGTAAATGAAAAATGCATTTACAGGAGTCTTTACCTCTTTTGAAAACTCCATTGAAAGATGTTGACAGCAAGGCATAGGAGGTCATCACCATTCATGTCATCATGGTACGAATTGGTTGAAGGGTCATACATAACAACCAACTTAGTCATTTACAAAAAAAAAAAAAAAAGAGAGAGAAACGCTTTTAAAGTTCATAGTAACATTAGAAAGCTTCAAATATGACCCAAGGTCCAGCAAAATCACTATATTCTCCTATGCTTGCCAACAAAAAGGCCACATGCCTTTTTCTTAGACCCTATTTCTCCAAAATTTTCTGGATTTATGATCAACTAAAAACAGGTTTTATCTATTAAATAGCATCATGTAGCAACTTTGACAAAAATTTTATAGATAACATTAAAAGGTGAATATTTTTCTGGCTTAATATTTATTTAATTAGGCATGTTGTCAACAAGGAACAGAAAATAAAGAAAGACAATTCAAGAAATTAAACTATCTGACCTGTGGCACAATTCTAGGAAGTTTCAGTGAAATTGATAGAAATAGAAAAAGAAAAGAACAAAAACACTACTTGAAGAAAGGTTTTTTTATGGAGGTGGTTCTGTTAACAAATTCGATTGAACCTCCAACATCACAAGTTATATCTGCAATTCCAATAAGCGGGCATCCTTTCTTAATTAATTCTTGCCGCTGTGTGGTATTCAGCAATCTTGGAAATCTCTTCTCCCAATACATGCAATTAACTATGCGAGGAAGGGTAAGACAGCATAAATGAAGGAAATTTTCAATGGACAAACATATGGTTGAAGAATAAACAATAAGAGAGAGAAAGATATATGACTGGATTTAACTTTAAAGCATGAAACGGAAAGAAAAGCAGATAAGACAAACAAAATTCAAAAAATTCATTGGAAATAGCTAGCATTTGCAGAGAAGCAGATGTTTCACTGCAATTGATGTAATGTCTCGCTTCACTAGAAGTGAATAGATGGCCAGACATAAGTCCAAGGAACTTATTCTTCCTCTGGCTGACGTTATGTAATTGACACTGTAATTGACACTGTTTTGTTACTCCCCATTGTTTAATATAGTCCCCATTACCAAAAAAAAAAATGGTTGCTAGTTGCTCCAGGTTTTGTAAACCACTCTTTCTGGCTTGACAAACAACTTCATGAGGTATCTCAGCCCATCAGAAGGTCAAATCTTGGCAGGGAGTGCAGTAATACTACGCCAGCCTCAGTGTTGGTGTTCCATTTCTATCATCGTGGAATGAAATATAGGAATGAAGAGGCAAAAGACACAATATTATGTGACCTAAATGCTTTTGATGCAGAGAGACTATTAGCTGCATGCAACTATTTGTATGCTGTTATTTAAATTTTAAGAGAACTACTTGGAGAAAGGATGGAGCTCACTTTCTTGTAATAATGCTGAGACTGGTCTCAATTAACTGCTAATCCTGCAATGAAATACACCAAGAATGAAAAAATGAGAAGGACATGCTCCGCTACCAATCACAGATGCCTATGAGGCGATTTTTTCATGGGAAACTGGGTTATAGTGCTCTGGGTGGGCATAGTCGTCAACCTGAAAAAGAAAAAAAAGAAGCATTCCCAGAATTAATGACAAAACCTGAGGTAAATCACAACTCTTCTCTTCAAATTGTATATTTGGAGATTTTTCTTATGTAATGAAGCTATATCAGCAACATACATATACATAGAAAACCAATATGAATAAGACATGCAAATATTTACTACAGATCAGTGGAAAACATTATTTTTTTAAAGGAAAAGACAAACAACAGATTTTTGGAGTATGTAATAGCAAATAAACAAATGAGGAATAGAATACCTTGTCAAAAGTCTTCGTGGAATCCTTTGGTACAACCATGTCATGACAGGTGACAACACATCCTTATACTTGGGATACCCTCTTAGTTGACCGTGAATTATGAGCTAGATCTTCAGCCTATTAAAGAAAATGACATCAGTTCAATTGTCATATATAAAATAAAATAAAAAACAGGAATTGGAATATGATACAACTGTTCATTATCATGGTTATCAGCACAGAAGGAAAGCAAGAAGTAAACATGATGCAGGTGGACAAAGTTCTTCATTTCAATACATCTGTTTGGTACTTTTATATCAAAGCCATCTTAATAGTACAGTTGACATGTTCTTGATCCATAATGCAGCATACACCACTTACTAATGTATGTTTAGTAATGACTTCAAAAATTGTCTGACTGTATATGCATCATAACTGCGTATTTGAATCAGGGATGGATTTAGACATAAACAGATTATGCATTTTCCAAATTTGGATATGTTTTACATATGCATCTTCACTGGATCATTTTTTTTTTTTTGTTTTTTGTTTTTTTTGCTTTCTTTAAATTGGATCAAACCTTTCTATATACATAAACATCATTATGATGATGTAGAACTTAGCACACTGAGATACCAAATGCACCCAAGGATCAAAACAGACTGTTGCACTAGTTCTGGAAACAGACGAGACAATAGTTTCTTTCTCCATGGTAAGAATGAATAGCAACTAGTAAGTTCCCATTTGTTTAAATCTCAGATGTACAAATTGGCTGAGTATTAAGGAGATCATTTTACATAGAGTGGATAATCACTTGTAACGTTCTAAAGCAACACTGCAGAAAACTACTGAAAGAAAGAATTCATTAACTGACAAAGGAAGAGCATTTCACCTGTGTGAAAAGCTCAGGAAGCTTGGCAGCATCCACAAAGGTATGAGGTCAGAGCTTAAATATCTCTTGTGCACCCTGGGAAACTACAAATTTAACATTGCAAGCACTGTAAGCATCTTCTTAAGTACAGATGATTGCAAGTCAGAGGCAACAATTACAATTTAAATATATAATTATACAATTTCCAGAACCAGTGAATACAAATACTAGAGGGCATATTTTAGATGGAAGACCAATGGTTGCTATTTCTTCTGCTACAGCAATCACTGCAGCCTTGGCAGCAGAAAGAGAAGAATACATATGAGATGCTCCCAGAGACAGAAAAGGTATCAAAAACCCAAGACTTAAATAACCTGGACATTAAGAAAAGAAGAAGTCAACTATTTTTTTTGCGATTAAAGAAGCATCTACTTTTGCAAATAATTAGCTGCATTCATGCATTAATTACCTGAGATTCCAAAACAACGAAATTAACAGGAAATTCTCCTTTTTATTTTCTCAAAAATGGATTGACAATGTTTTAGGAGGATGATTTCATATTTTTATCAGGTTTTAAATCATGCTCAAATCCAAGCCTGAAAATTAAGATGGTCAAACTCCCTTACACGAAGAGATTAGGGCACGTATACTGTCCGACCCCATGTAAGAAATCTATGAGTCCAGCTCTACCAGCAAATTTCACAAATGCAATCATCCTTTTTCCATTATCTCCAACAATAAGTTCATAGTTATACAAGCAAGTATCCACATGTCAAGGAAACTACTCATAATCAGTTACACTTAAAATCGAAACAATGGGACAACGAAAGAAGCATGCATTAGTCAGTAAATTACTTTATCCAACAGAGGCATGTTTTCTCCCTGGGCTTTGTGGGTGTGGGAGAATGTTGTGGAAAATATCGATGTCCACCTCAATTCACGATATAGAGGAAGAATAGAAAAGAGGAAAAGATAGCACACAAGAGATATATGTGGGGAAGACGATCCAGAGGATATTGTATTGATGAGAAGAGAAAGAGAAGATTACAACGATGGAGACGAAACTCCAATATGACCAACTCTCACAAAAGACTAAGTAGCCTAACCGTCACAAGACGTATTGAGAGTATTAATCTATATATCTCTCTCTCACTCTATATTGAAATCCTTACATCAAATGGTGTATTTATAGATGTGGCCTAATGATATTTGAGTCAAAGTAGAAGACTGACTCAAATAAAACTTCTACTAATTTAAGTCTTATAGTAGAAGATAAATCTAGATAAAGATTAGGCCCACTAAATAACTTCCTAATATAATTAAGACTATCCGGAAAATCCGGATTCGAGACACCATAAAGCCAACAATCTCCACATTGGCTCGAATCATCTTATTCTCTTAATTTGAATCTTCAATAGATGTCTTTGCCATTTCCTCCTGGAATAGGATCAACGATCTTGAATATTGATTAAGTCCAAACTGAGCTTGAACTTGTCAATCGGAATCACCTTCATCAACATATCTGCAAGATTTCTTGAAGTATGAATCTTTTGTAAAGAAATCTCGCCGTCTTCAATAATGTCCCAAATAAAATGAAATCGGATATCTATATGCTTTGATCTGGCGTGGTACATTTGGTTCTTCGCAAGATGTATGGCGTTCTGACTGTCACAAAAAATAGGAAGAACATGTTGAGAAAAATCAATTTCACTTGCCAAACCTTTTAACCATAGAGCTTCTTTGACGGCTTCTGTAGCTACCATATACTCAGACTCTATTGTAGATAATACTACAGTTGACTATAAGGTACACCTCCAACTAATAGGTCCTCCACAAAGAGTGAAAAGATAACCAGTGAGGGATCGACGTCGATCAAGGTCTCCAGCATAGTCTGAATCGACGTAGCCAATAATTTTGGCCTCTTGCACTGTGTTCCTGTCGAAACATAAACCAATATTAAGAGTACCTTTGATATATCTTAATAGCCATTTCACAGCCTGCCAATGCTCTTTTCCTGGATTTGTCATGTAACGACTAATAACGCTGACTGTTTGTACAATATCAGGTCTTGTGCATACCATAGCATACATTAGACTTCCAACAACACTTGAAAATGGGATGTTCTCCATGTATGCATGCTCTTCATCTGTAGGACATTGTTGAGCTGAAAGCTTGAAGTGAGATGCTAAAGGAGTACTAACGGGTTTTGAATTCTGCATGTGAAAACGAGAAATAATCTTCTCAAGATACTTGCTCTGTTTGAGCCATAATTTTCCATGCTTTCGATCTCGATCAATCTCCATATAGAAAATCTTCCTTGCAGCACCTAAATCTTTCATCTCAAATTCCTTTTTCATTTTAAACTTTAAATCATTCAGTAGAGATATGTCTTAAGTAGCGATAAGCATATCATCAATATAAAGAAGTAATATAATAAACGAATTATTGGCATGCATCTTAAAATAAACACAGCAATCATGTTTGCAGTGGATGAAATCTTATCCCATCATAAAATTGTCAAACCTTTTATATCATTGCCTTGGAGACTGTTTCAAACCATAAAGTGATTTGTTCAACTTGTAGACAAAATTTTCCTTTCCTTCTTGGATGAACCCTTCAGGCTGTTGCATAAAAATTTGTTCTTCTAATTCTCTATGCAGAAAGGCAGTTTTGACATCAAGCTGCTCTAACTCAAGATTATGAAAAGCAACTAAAGCAAGTAAAAAACGAATAGATGTGTGTTTAACCACAGGAGAGAAAATTTCATTAAAGTCAACACCCTCCTTTTGTGAATACCCTTTTGCAATTAAACGAGTCTTGAATTTAACACCATCTATCTCAGAGAAATCCTCTTTCTTTCGAAATACCCACTTGCAACCAATTGCTCTTTTACCTTCTGGTAATTTCACCAGATCCCAAGTATGGTTCTTTTGAAAAGAATCCATCTCTTTATTCATAGCAACTTGCCACTGAGAAGAATTCTTATCCTGTACTGCTTCTTTATAGGAAGAAGGATCACCATTGTCAGTAACTAAAGCAAAGCTACCATATCTTCAAAACCATACCTCTTAGGTGGCGTTATTTTTCTTTTGAATCTTTTGAAGTTGAGAGTTTTCAGAACTTGATTCTTAGAATTTTTCTGATAGTATGGGCATAACCTAAATATTTTCTTCTGAAGGAAACTACATGCTCCACCTCCACTGTAAGTAATATCATTGGATCTTTCTTGATAGATTTTAGCATACATTTTCATCAATACTAATGTCCCTCTCTCAATAATTACTTTGAAATAGTGGAATCCCCTAAACGAGAGCCTTGACGCCTTGGCATAACCCAGGAAAATACACTTTTTGGAACGTGCATCTAACTTAATCCTTGACACAACATGTACATAAGCAGGCAACCAAAATCTTTAAAGAAGAATAATTTGCAGGATGACCGGCCAATACCTCTTTCAGGAGCTTGCAATTAATTGGCTTGTTTGAGAGAGCGGATCACGAATGAAGCATGCTTTATTGATTGCGTCGAATCCGAAAACTTGTATCAAGATTAGCTAGCCCTGTACTGAGCATACTACGTGCTTTCGGCCACAAGGTTTTGTCATCCTTTCAGCACACACAAACCATTTTGTGTGAGGTTTTCCTGGAATGGGTAAAGTGGCGTTTGATGCCTTCAGCTTCACAGAATTTGAGAAATTCTGTTGATTTGTACTCTCCACCATTATCACTTCTGAGGTATTTGATTTTTCTACCAGTCCTTTTTTCAACTGAAGTTTTCCACCGTTTGAAAACAGAAAACACTTCGACTTTGTGATGCAAAAAATAAATCAACACTTTTTTGGAAAAGTCATCAATAAAATTGACAAAATAACGAGCACTAGATTTTGATGGAATAGGAGAGCACCACACATCATAATGAATATAATCAATTAAGCCTTTAGTGTAATGAATACCGGTATTAAACTTTACCTTGGACTGTTTACCATAAAGACAATGCTCGCAGAAATCCAATTTGCATGAGTTGAGGCCTTTCAGTAATTTTCTTTTGTTGAGCTCACTTAAACCTTGCTCACTCATATGACCGAGACGCATATGCTATAAGTGGGTCATATCAGAAGAAGAAGTCTGAGAAATTGTTGCTCCACCTGCAACGATTTTTCCTACTAACTCATACAAATTTCCATGCTTTAGGCCCTTCATCACTATCAATGAGCCTTTAGCAACCTTAAGAACTCCACCTTCAGCAGAATACTCATAACCAACAGAATCCAAAGCACCCAAAGAGATTATATTCTTTTTCAAATCAAGAACATGTCTAACATCAGTAAGAGTTCTAATAATATTATCAAATATCTTAATTTTGATTGTTCCAATTCCAACAGTTTTGCATGGATTGTTATTACCCATCAAAACCAAACCACCATCATAGGACTTGTAGTCTTCAAACTAATCCTTATTAGGATACATGTGGTAAGAACAACCAGAATCAAGAATCCAAATATCATGGTAACGATCAAAATTAGAACTAATAGAGAGAACGTTACCCAAATTATCATCAGAACTTCCTTCAACAACTGACACTTGTTCTTTGGCTTGCTCTTTAAATTGAGATTCTCTTTCTTTCTTTGCTTTGAGCTTCTAACAATCTTTAATTGCATGTCTCATCTTCTTACAATACCTGTAATTTATTTTTTTGGATTTGGATCTAGAACGACCTGTCCTTGATTTTTCTTTGGTACGACCTCTGACAATTAATGCTTCTGAGTGTGATACATCCCCTCACACATCCCCTCCAATCTTTTTCAAATATTCATTAGATAGAAGGGCAGTAGAAATATCGTCAAATTTCAAATCCTTCCCATACATGAGAGTAGTTTTAAGATTCTCAAGAGAAGGAGGTAAAGACGATAATAAAATAATTACCTTGTCTTCATCTTCAATTTTAACATCAATGCTTAACAATTGAGAGACAAGTTTATTGAAAGTATTAAGATGATCAACTATATTCGTACCTTATGTCATTCGAAAATTGAAGAGCTTCTGCTTTAAATAAACTCGATTTGAGATAGACTTACTCATATACTGTTTCTCCAATTTTTTTCATAACTCTGAAGGTGATGTTTCATCAAGAAACGGATAGAGTACCTCATCGGTGAGACTAAGGATAATTGTGCTATGTGCACTAGCTTTCTGGTTTTCCCAGACACTTTCAACGACATCTTCAAGCTTGACGTCCTCCAATGTATTTCTCAATCATTGTTGAGTAAGAATTGCACGAACTCTTGTTTGCCAAATAGGAAATCCTTGCTTTTCATTGAATTTTTCTATATCGAACTTCGTAGTAGACACATTGAACCAAACTCTGATGCCACTTGTTGCGGAAAATATCGATGTCCATCTCAATTCACGATATAGAGGAAGAATAGAAAAGAGGAAAAGATAGCACACAAGAGATATATGTGGGGAAAACGATCCAGAGGATATTGTATTGATGAGAAGAGAAAGAGAAGATTATAACGATGGAGACGAAACTCCAATATGACCAACTCTCACAAAAGACTAAATAGCCTAACCGTCACAAGACGTATTGAGAGTATTAATCTATATATCTCTCTCTCACTCTATATTAAAACCCTTACATCAATGGTGTATTTATAGATGTGGCCTAATGATGTTTGAATCAAAGTAGAAGACTGACTCAAATAAGACTTCTACTAATTTAAGTCTTCTAGTAGAAAATAAATCTAGATAAAGATTAGGCCTACTAAATAACTTCCTGATATAATTAAGACTATTCGAAAAATCCGGATTCAAGACACCATAAAGCCAACAGAAGAAGAAAGCATAGGCTCTATTCGGAAGAATCATCTCCAATTGCAAAAGTAACCAATCAAAGTCAAATTCTTCAAGTTTCATATAGTGAATAGATGGAAAAAAAATTTGAAATTTTGTGGTCTTGAGACCTTGGGTTGTTTAAATCAGATATCTCGCATCCAACATCCTCGTACTGGGAATCATGATGAATGCGCTTTGCACTGGGTTGCACAATGATTCGGTCGATAAATAAAATTTGGACTTATTAATAAATAAAAATATTCAAGTCTATTTTTAAATATACAAATATTAAACTTGTAATTTTCAATTTTAAGTTTTAAAACCTTTAATGTCTTTTTTATAAAATTTTTTTAAAAATGATAAAAATTTAGACTTATTTATAATAAAAATATTCAAGGGGTCTATTTTTAAATGTATAAATATTAAACTTGTAATTTTTTAATTTTAAGTTTTAAAACCTTCAATATCTTTTTTGTAAAATTTAATTTTAAAAATGATAAAAATTTAGACTTATTCATAAAATAAAAGTATTCATGGGTCTATTTATAAATGTACAAATATAAACTTTAATTTCACATTTTAAGTTTAAAACCTTCAATATCTTTATTTTGTAAAATTTTTTTAAAAAGATAAAAATTGGACTTTTATAAAAAATTATTTTAAGGGTTTATTTACATATGTACAATATTAAACTATAATTTTCAATTTTAAGTTTGAAAACCTTCAATGTCTTTTTGTAAAATTTTATTTTAAAGATAGATAAATTTTGAACTTATTTATAAATAAAAATATTCACGGAGTCTATTTATAAATGTACAAATATTAAATTTGTAATTCAAAACTTTAATATTGTGAAATTTTATTAAAAAATTGATAAAAGTTTGGCTTATTTACAAATAAAAAAATTTGAGGGGTCTATTTATAAATATAGAAAATATGGAACTTGTATTTTAAAATTTTAAGTTTTAATACCTTCAACTCTTTTTTGGTAAATTTTTTTAAAACTTATAAATTTTTGACTTATTTATAAATAAAAAAAATTCAATGGACTTATTTATAAATTCACAAATATAAAATTTGTAATTAAATTTCTTATGTAGGGTTTATTTTTACAATATTTAAAATATTTAAGATCCTTTTTATAAATTTTTATATAAAAAATATTAACATTTGGACTTTTTTATAAATAAAAAAAATTCAAGAGGCTTATTTGTAAATATACAAATATTACGGTTTATTTATATAATATTTAAAATATTTCAACTCCTTTATAAATATTTTTTTGAAAAATATTAACATTTAGACTTTTTTATAAATAACAAAATTCAATGGGCTTATTTGTAAATGTACAAATATTCCGATTTATTTATAAAAAATTTAAAATATTTCAGCTCCTTTATAAATATTTTTTCAAAAATATTAATATCTTGTTTTTTTATAAATAAAATATTTCAAGAATTTATTTGTAAATATTTTGGGAGAAAGAGTGGGAGTGAGAAAATAAATTTTTAGAAATTTAATTATAAAATTATGGAAGGTAAAATCGAAATTTTTGGAGAAAAATTTGATTAAATAACAATCAGAATGGTGTAAATAAATATTTTGAAAAAAGGGTAGTGTAGGTAATTACGAAAATTTTAAGAGATTTTTGGTAATTACCGAAAATTCCGGGGGTGTACATAATTAACCCTAATTTTACTAAATCCTTGGTTGGCATAAACAAAAAAAAAAAGACACTTCTCTCGAAAGAAGATGACGAAAAACAAAAGAGAGGAGGAATTTGTTGATTTCCCACTCAAAACCAACATCATAATAAAGGAAAATCAGATCAATTACCAACCACACAAAGATTAGTCAGGAAAAAGTTTACAGAACTCCAAACTTTCTTGCACAAAGAAACATTCGCGGACTACACGAGATCCGTTGAAAATAAAAGCCTACACTGATTCAGACCATATATTATGCGAAAAACGATTGAAAAATGACCGATCCACGAGTCGACGCTCCGTGGCTTTCTCGAGATTCCTCGTTCCAGAGTGCAAAATCTTGGCAGAAACTAAAATTAATCAAGAGAAGGCAGATCAAACCGCTGTGCGATGAATAAATTTAGTTCTATATTATCTCATTTCCTTTTTATAAAATTCATATTTTTATTCACTAAATTTTAAATTTTAGAACTTATACTCGTAACTTATGTCTTGAAATCCAAAATTTTGTCACACGGCACTCGATGAAAAATGGTGCGTGACCATATTGTCCTGTCCGCGCGTGACTCGAGCCGAAATCCTTCAGACTTCGGGCCGCAAAAGCAAACGGTTGGCTTACCGTTGGATGCAGGTTGCGTCGTCCTCAGCCGATGGTGCTATTCCACGGCCGATCACTGACTTTCTCTAGTGCTTATCATACATGCGGATGAAATTATTTCGCACTTTGTTGTCATATCACAAATACTACTTGTCAAATCAGTCTGCCAGCTCATCTTTCATATCTGGACCTTCATTTTGAAGTCAAAGAGTCCAAAATCACCCTGGCTTCCGCATTAGTGACAACAGAACTGCAGACTTGAGAGCCTGAGAGTTCTCTTTCAGTTCGTCTGACAAAAAACCAAAACGAAAATCTGTCTTTTAAGCAGAAAACAAACAACTTTAGACTCCAAGACAGTTCTTCTGGAACCTGTTTCAGAAGTTGTTGGCAGCGTGGTAGATAAATGAGCTTTTCAATCTCAAAAAGCAGGGCAACAGACGCACCCACTATCTGCTATTTTTCAAACAGAGAAACCAACAGAATCTAGATTCAATAATGACAACAAATCTTGTCCATACAAAAAGTGTTTGCACATCAGGAGGCCATGATAGTTCGAGAGTTCCAAGAGTTCAATCCAGGCCAAGCAGAATGGGTGAATCATAAGAACAGGCAGTATGACACTACAAACGCCACACGCTGTAAACAATCTATACAAATCCTTGCACATGCATAATTCTCTGATAAAAATCATCTCTTCTGAACCAGCAACCACATGTCAATATGTGTGTTTCTTTACTATTGCAAGTCACAGCTGAAGAAGGGGCAAGGCCATTATGGCACCAAGGATGGATACAAGCAGCACTAGTAGCCATAATGGCAATCTCTTCCTCTGCCTCCTGTTTGGAGCATTATAAACGGGCCGTCTATCAGTGCCTTCAAGCCGAGTGCCCTGTTCATGCACTATAGCAAGAGCAGACTCCAGGCACTCTTGCACCTGCTGATCAGATATGGACTGCACTCGAATCTGTTGTTCCTTGTATTTCTCTACGTATTCTGGAAAGAGCTTTCTGAAGTTTGGGCAGCTTTTGCTGTTCACATGAAGAACAAACCACGTCAGAAATGATGTAGAGTCAAAGAAAAATACACCCGTAAATCACAAAGTTACATGGGCTCAAGTGAAAATGAAAAAAAAAATATTGATCAAGCGAATTTTGTGTTCACCCAGAGAGGGAAATGCCATTTTACATCTTTGTCAATTCTAATAGGAAGCCATAAACCATAACAGGCAAACATATCAAAGAAAACAACTTTCTAAACTTTTATAGAACTTAATTAAGATTTTATTTGTCACAGCCACCAAAATGTTTAGGCAATGTCATCGCTAGTTGGAGTCCAAGCTTGACTAATAAAAATATTAACCTAGATTTGAACATATTGGGCCTGTTTGGATGAGGAGGGGTAGCTCATCAGCAATTATTATGTAGCTAATCCTTGGATAAGGTGGGCTATGTTGGGGTTATACCCTATTGCCCCATTGGACTGGGTTAGCCACCCGCAAAGCAACACCGGCTTGTTTGGCATTAAACAACCAAACAGGCTCATCATGGATCACAAATGATTACAAAGTGGAATCCTCCAAGTTATCATGATATTTACAAAATATCATTAACAAAGTAATAGTGCAAAAATGTAGATCAAATATCAAATAATAAATATACACGGGATCAGAGCATTGACCTCACATAATTGTACTCAAGTGATGCCTTTGCAAGACGGCGCCTTTCATCATCAGAAGTCTTAACACTGCCAGTGGTTTGACCATCATCCATCTGTATATGCAAAAGATTTGCTAAAGAATGAAACTATAACCATTCAAGAACTCAATAATTTCAATTCTCAGATCTTTCAATGAAACACGTGGTTTAATATGCAACAGTAATTTTTGAAAGACAGTCACAGATAAACATTATCATGAATTGCAATAACCAATCTTAAAGTTGGAATTAGAGATAAACATCAAACACTCACCATGAAGGAAAGAAGTCCTGTAAGTATGCTGCACCCAAAAGCTAGATAAGTTAGTAGCAAACTTAATTCATCAACTTGATACATGAATATGTCTCAATAAATAAGTAAAAATTTTCCCTCGCAAAAAAAAATAAATGAGTAAACATTGAATTCAAATAAGAAACAGGTATTGCCTCAACAAACCATTTCACAAGCAAATCCAAATGAGATAGATAAGAATGAAGAAGGTTTTCTAACTACAACCTAGCTGTGTTCTTCTGACACAATTTAATGCATCTGGGAGAAAACAGCTAATAAATTCAGGTACAAAGAAACAATTTTAGTTTTTGAAGATATTTTAAATGACTGGAACTTCCACTCTCTTGTGCTGGTCATCCATACCTTGAGACTGACCAAATTGGA
Source organism: Trichopus zeylanicus subsp. travancoricus (assembly GCA_005019695.1). NCBI lineage: Eukaryota > Viridiplantae > Streptophyta > Magnoliopsida > Dioscoreales > Dioscoreaceae > Trichopus > Trichopus zeylanicus. Next base: position 199,488 of record RXID01014704.1, read on the forward strand.
TTCCATGTTTCAGGATGAACTGAAAGACCATAAAAGTTAAGTTAGAGAATAAATTAAAATTTAAAAAAAATACACAAGCATATGAATGCTGGAAACTTACAGTCGCTCATTGATAGACAAATCTTCTTGTGTGGGGCAAAACGACCACTGGGAGTTATCATGCTAACAGAAGAGCAGATACTCCATGAGTTGAAAAAACCAAATGTAAATGCATCAGATCAGGGCTTACACTTCATACATAACTACCTGATACTTGGGGGCTTATATGGATATTCAGGTGGGAATTTAATCTTCCCGTAGTAGTATCCACCTTCACAGTAAACATAAGGAAAATAAATAAATTACACCATTCCAAAATACAAAGCTATATAAAGAGAATAATGAAATGCCTGTAGCTTCAGTTACCTGCATAAGGAGTCCCTTCACTTCCCTCAAGTACGTAATCTGAAACAAAAACACATGACAACAATTTAATTGGACAGTGTACAATGTCAAAGCTGAGGACGGAATATACACTAAAATCAAGTTGGTCAAGGGATTCTTGAATCCAAAAATGAGAAAATTGCACAAGAGTGACATCCTAAGAAATAACAGAATTTGAACTGGAACTATTGTAAGCAAATTTAAAAGATAGCAAAAAGAATCACATCAAAAAGATGTTAGTCACCTTCCAAATGCTTTAATTAAGTAGGTAAAGTTATTTAGCATTGATAAACTTCCATTTTGTTCCTAACAAAGAAATTGATGCCACGTCTCTCTTATTGTGATTGATAGGCTTGAGAATACTATTTGAGCTTGATTACTACCAAAAATCAGAAAGAAAAAAAAAATATTTGAACTTGACACCAAATTATATGAATATTCACATTAACCTAGTTCGTGTTACCAAAAGCAATCAGAGAAGGGTCTAACATGAAAAATATGAAGCATTAAGTGTAAATGTGAAATTGAATACAGTTTACTATGAAATACCAATATAACCATACAAGTATTGGACAATTATACTCACGCCACTCTAGGATGTCACTAGGCAACGGGCGTGCTACAACCTGGGGAACTGGCTCCTGTAAATTCGTAAAATGGCTTTTAGTTGGCACAAATCATGGAAAGGGATTCCTTATTGAGAAAAATGAATAAAAATAATTTTATAAGCTTATCAAAATCCATCAATCATAAGGAAATGCAGAATACACTAAGAGTATAAGCTTCTGTAGAGCCTAAGAAAATATACAAAGGCATATACAGTTAATCAGGGCCATGTTTAAGTCTTGCAAAATAAGAAATTTGAGCCTTTCAGGTCCACGGAAAGCTGAGAAAACAGAACCAATGTGTCCAACATGTACTTTACAATGAAATTGTTTGGCAAATGAGTGACATGATAGACTAAAAGAAAGCCATATACAACAGTAGCCATTATTCAAGTTTCAAGTAAAGATCATTACAAACTCCAAAATTTTCCATACTGATAATAGATATCCCTTTCTTTCAGGGAAAGTAAGCATGTTTCCTCAAGAATGAAGAATATGATTGTGCAAACAGATTAGCCATCAAATATTTGTTAAATCAACTGGGCACTCTACCACAACAATTAGTACACCAATTCATCTTTCTATATTACTATGGGAAGGAAAACAAAATGCCTATCACCCTCAGGGAAGGGGACAATTCAAGTCTTACTAAGGCTACTTTGGGAGTCGGGAAGTCATGTTTGTGGTCATGTGCAATGGATGTATCAAGCTCTAGTGTATAAAAATATGCATCACAAGCACACAGTAATTATTCCAAACTCTAAAGCACCTATAGAAATTCTTCCCTCTTTCATCTTCAATAAAAGTTTTTGCACTAAAGTTATTATCTTGAAAGAGCACAAGTGATGAATGTTTTCCTCAAAATTCCCTACAATTTTACCCAATAGAAGGCATCTTGTATGCATGCTTCTGTACACAACGCCAAAACAATCATTGTAAAATTATCTAAAATGTTTGCAACCTTTCCTGTATTTTGCATGAGCACGAATTCTACCAATTCCTTTAACAATAGAATATCACGAATAGCCATATAATAATCAACACAAAGCTCCCACAGTGCCCGAGTTAACTTGCCTTGCAAAGTGTATGATATTCCTTTTGAAGTCGTTTAACACAGGCCCTTTCTGCCATTAGAAATGTCCTCAGATATGGACACAGAGATGGCTACTTTTTTACTCCACACTCAAGCTTTAACAAGCCTCAGCTGTGCTTCTGGAAAACAACTGGCGCACATCAGGAAAACCCTCATATTTTCTGTACTATTAACCATAAATGATCATCAAGAAAATGGATGTCCAGAGACATTGAATAATGTAACAAGGGGGGAAACCAGATTGTAAATAAATAAAGAGCAACACAATGTTGGTTTATTCTCTAAACATTATGCAATTCTCCCAAAGGGATATAATTAACTCGTAAATTCCCTGATCCTTTTAGCTGAAGCTTACAGAACTATGAAACAATTATCAGTCTGAGAACTATCCAACAAGAAATCAGACTTCATAAAATTGTGGATGCAAATGGGACCCCAATGTAACAGTTTGACAGAACAAGAAGGTGGACCACTCAAAATACATACCTGTGAAGAAACTGGTTAGCAAATTGAAACGTTCACCCATCAAAGAACTATTAGCAGCACTAGTGAAAAGGTAGTGACAGGTTAAGTTTGACTTATATCGGGAAAACATAATCAAGGACCCAACAAGAGTTAAGTCCTCCTATCCTTTACCTATGAACAGTGATTCATGCATACAAGCTAAACCTCCAAAAAGGGGAATTTTGATATTTCCAACGCTCAAAACTGCTCCAAAATCAGGACTTTTATCGCAATCAAGTTATCTAAGAAAAAACCTAAAATTGATCGGCCTCCTCTCTAACGCAAAGATCTCCTAATAACCACTAATTCCATATCTTAATTTCACGAAATACCACATCTTCTAGATATCACGCATCTTCTCTTTCCGTCAATTAAATCCATGCACGCCACAGATACATCGATATAGAAATGAAAACAGACCAATCTTTTCTCCAGAAAACAATAACTAGATCTATAGCCTGCAAAATAGAAGTTCAATAGGAATCGGACGTGAAAAAAAATCAGAGAATCACAGGCGAAAAGAACGATGAAGATGAAGAACCGAAAAGCATGTAAATTACCTCGAATTTGTCACGAATTTGGCCAGAATAGAACAAAGAGTCAACGAATCGAGCAGATTCGAGGGGTTCCAATTCCAAAATTCAAGCTTTCTCCCAAAATTGATAAAAGCTTTCCGGACCGAAGCAACAACGAAATCTCTTCTTCACGTTCGACGGGGGCTGAGTTTCTCTTTCCTCGGACTGATAAACGCGTGGACGTTTTCTCGTTTTTGTGTTAATTGCAAGAGACTCCCTGCAATTTTATAAAACTACAAGTTTGTCCGGAGATCTCCACCAAAATTTTAAATTTCGGTTTCCCAACCAAAACCAATACGCTTTAATAGTGCTGTACATTCCGTCCAAAATGGATTCGAATTGAATAGAATAAATTGAATCCAAAATTTAATTTTAAAAATTTAAAAATCGAATCAAACTAAATATTACAAAAATCGAATTAAAATTAAATCAAAATATTTCGATTCGGTTCAATTTAAACCAAAAATTAAAATTTTAAATCAATTTATTTTTTGACTTAAACCCTAAACCAAAATTAATATTGTGTATATATATAATTCAATTCGGTTCAATTTTTATAATTTTTAAAATTAAAAATTGAAATCGAAACCAAATATTGAAATTTTTAATCTTAAAAATCAAACCAAATCTGTTATTCGATTTTGGTTCCATTGGTTTATTCAGTTCAAATCGAATAGTGCATAAATCTATGCTTTAATTATTTTCGTCGTTCTGATTTTAGTTAAATTATTTTTAATTTTTTATGACTAAAAGACTTTAAATTTTAAAATATTAATAATTTTTTTAAAAATCTATATACATATATTTTCTAAAAATTAGTAAATAAAAAATTTGAGTAGAAATTTACTTAAAATATGAAGAAAAAAATTATAATTTTTGTGATCCAAATTGAAATCATTACGACCTAGGATTGAGATCTTAATTATCTGGACAAAAATGCTTTATGATATAAATATAATATATAAAATTAAAGAATATATTTTTAAAGTTTGAAATCAAAATTAAAATCAAAATATTTCTGATTAGTATGAAATCAAAATATTTTGGTTAAAATTTAAAACCTTGATCTCTCCAACAAAATCTTATGTTTGTAAATTGTTATTGGGTCAATTACATATAACTAGTCAAAATCTTATCAAATTTTATATTTCTTCTCTAAATTTCAAAAATTATATATAATTTTTAAAATCTTATCAAATGCTATATTTCTTCTGAAAATGTTAAAAATATATATAATTCTTTAAAAATTTGCCAATTTATATATTTTAAATAGGGCTAATTACGTACATCCCCCTTCGTAATTTCCGGAATTACCCACACCACCCCTCTTTTCAAAATATTTATCTATACCCCCTGATTGTTATTTAATCAAAATTTTCTCCAAAAATTTCGATTTTACCCTCCGTTATTTTTACAATTAGATCCCTAAAAATTTATTATTTATTATTTAACTTTCAGATATTTGCAAATAATACCCTCAATTATTTTGATTTATAAAAAATCTCCCAAAATTTTCAGATAAATTCTGCGCCATTTGCATTGTAGCCCTAACTCGCCTCTGCCCCGCGTCATCACTCTGTCGCTCCCCTGTGCAGTCGCTGCCCCCGCCCCCGGCGTCGTCGCGCCGGGCCGACACCCCCCACCCCACGACCCCGCGTAATTTTCGGAATGACCCAGACCACCCCCCTTTTCAAAATATTTATTTATACCCCTAATTGTTATTTAATCAAAATTTTTTCCAAAAATTTCGATTTTATCCTTCATTATTTTTACAATTAGAACTCTAATAACTTATTATTTATTATTTAACTTTCAGATATTTGCAAATAACACCCCCAATTATTCCGATTTACAAAAAACCCCCCCCGAATTGTTCAAATAAATTCTGCGCCATTTGCACTGTAGCCCTAACCCTGCTCTGCGCCCACTGCTCTGCCCCACGCCACTGCTCTGTCACTCCCCCACGCAGTCGCTGCCCCCCGCCCCCGGCACCGTCGCTGCCCCGCCAGTGAGAAGATCACCGTCTCGTCGCTGCCGTCCGTGAGCAGATCGGCCTCCCTCCCCCCCCCCCGGAGGCCGACGAGGACGCCTGACGGAAGAAGGGGGTGGCGGCTCTCAAAGGCTGACGCGATGGCATGCGGGCGCAGACGGCCGAGGCCTGGTGGCGGTCTCGGGCGTCTACGCCGCGTGCCCTCACGCCGGCGTCTAGGAGCCGCCCCCCCTTCCTTCGCGGTCGAGGCCGGCGAGGATGCGCGAAGAAGAAGGCCGGGGTGGCCGGCGCAATGGTGCACTGGCGCGGACGCCCGAGGCCGGGTGGTCTCGGTCGTCCGCGCCGCACGCCCTCACGCCGGCGTCTGTGAGCCGCCCGCCGCCCGACGGCCTCGAACCCCACCACCACCAACCCCCCCCCCCCCCCCGGTGCCCGCGCCCGCGCTCGCCCGCAGGACTGCCTCACTGCCTCAAACCACCCCCTACAGCTGATGGCCTTCGCCTCCCCCCCCTTCCCTTCTTCTCTCCTGCGCACCCACCCGACTGTCTCGCTGCCTCAAACCGCACCCTCCCACCAGTAGCCGTGGCCCACCTCCTCCCCCCTTCTTCTCTCCTGCGCACCCACCCGACTGTCTCGCTGCCTCAAACCGCAACCCCCCCGCCCCCGACCAACCCCCTCCGCCCCCCACCCCCACTCTCCAGTAGCCGTGGCCCCCACCCTCCCCCCACCCGCACAATCCCTCTATTTTAATTTTCTCGATCCTCTATCTAATTTTTGATGTTGTCTATTTATAGATGTTTGATTCGGAGAATCTTATATAATTAGTGTTCCGTTATGGAGGATATTGGAAGGAAATAGAACATACTCAAAGAAAAAATTATGTATTTGATAGACATAAATTTTTATTTGTTGATACAAAGAAATACATATTTAGAGAGTTATGGACTGAAGCTTGTAAATTGGTTAAGATAAGGATAAATGAATTACTTGTGATCAAGTATTTACTTCCAAATAGCAATTACAAGTAACAACCTATGATACACAAGAGAAGAAGATGACATTTTTTGATTCTTCCCGTGCAAAAGAGGATAATGGCAAAGAGGATCTTGGGCAGATTTTGAATATTTCAATAACATGTAACTATAATAAATTGGTTATTTATTTGAGTATGTAGTTCTCTCTGTGGAAGGTTATCATGTGTGCATACCATCGATCCAATTTGTTGGCTTTGATTTTATAAATTGTCAGTGCAGACTGAAAGATTTGTGAGGGTGCTTCTCGCATAATCAATTGTCATTTTCTTGTTTCCTTCTCATTGAAAATATATTTTTGTACTAAGGAGGGCACTAGCGATCTACAGAAAATTAATGATGTAAGACATGTTGTTATTCAATCCCTAAGATTAAGTGCTTGTACGATTTTAATTTTCTCAATAATAACACACATCATATTTGCTGCAATTATAATAGAACAATAGCACAAAGAATTCTGAGACCTTGTCATTGCAATTTTTCCTTCCAATTTCATTTTTTTCAATTTAAATATAATTATAATTTAAATTAAAAAAAATAAAACAGGTTTAAATTTTCGATTTTCGGTTTAAAATTTCAAATTACAAGTTTAATATTTATACATTTATAAATATACCCCTAAAACATATTTATTTATAAATAAGTCCAAATTTTATTTATTTTTACAATAAATTTTACAAAAAAGATATTGAAGGTTTTAAAACTTAAAATTTGAAATTACAAGTTTCATATTTGTACATTTACAAAATAGACCCCTTGAATATTTCTTTTATAAATAAGTCTTAATCATATTTAAAATTAAATTTTACAAAAAAGATATTAAATGTTTTAAATTTTAAAATTTCAAATTACAAGTTTAATATTTGTACATTTAAAAATAGACCACTTGAATATTTTTATTTATCAATAAGTCCAAATGTTATTTATTTTAAAACTAAATTTTAGATATAAATCATTGAAGGTTTGAAAACTTAAAATTTAAAAGTACAAGTTTCATGTTTGTATATTTTCAAATAAATCCCTTGATTATTTTTATTTATAAATAAGTCTAAATTTTTTATTATGTTTTAAATAAAATTTACAAAAAATCCATTGAAGGTTTCAAACTTAAAATTTACAATTACAAATTTAACATTTGTACATTTAAAAATACACTCATTGAATATTTTTATTTATAAATAAGTCCAAATTTTATTTATTTTATAAGTAAATTTTACGAATAAGTTATTGAAGGTTTGAAAACTTAAAATTTAAAAATATAACTTTTATGTTGTACATTTACAAATAGACCTCTTCAATATTTTTATTTATAAATAAGTCTAAATTTTTAATCATATTTTAAATAAACTTTTACAAAAAAGATATTAAAGGTTTTAAAAATTAAAATTTAAAATGACAAGTTTAATATTTATACATTTAAAAATAGACCCCTTGAATATTTTTATTTAAAAATAAGTCTAAATTTTTTTATTTTAAAATTAAATTTTACGAATAGACTCATCGCCGGACCCTCGTCGGCCGGTGTTCGCGCTCGCGCACCGGCTTTTGGCGTCCGTGCCCGCGCATCACCACCCTCGCCACTGTCGCTCGCCGCTTGTTTATAAATATTTGGACTTTTTTATAATTAACAATATTTCATGGGTTTATTTGTAAATGGTTTGGAAGAAAATCGTTTTTGTAAATCGGAATAATTTTGGGGTGTTATTTGCAAATATCTGAAAGTTAAATAATAAATCAAAAGTTTTTAGGGGTTTAATTGTAAAAATAACGAAGGGTAAAATTAGAATTTTTGGAGAAAATTTTGATTAAATAACAATCGGGGGGTGTAGGTAAATATTTTGAAAAGGAGGTGGTGTGGGTAATTCCAGAAAGGGATAATTACCTATAACCCCCTATAATTAGCCTTAATTACCTACAACCCCCTGTAATTTCCGGAATTACCCACACCCCCTTTTTCTCAAAATATTTACTTACACCCCCCAGATTGTTATTTAATCAAATTTTTCCCATAAAATTTCGATTTTACCCTCGGTTATTTTACAACTAAACCCATAAAAATTTATTTTTTATTATTTAACACCCCGAAATTCGGTTTTTTGTAAATAACACCCTGAAATTATTTCGATTCACAGAAAAGTCCCCGAAATTCGGATTTTTGCAAATACCACCCTGAAATTATTCTGATTTACAGAAGAATCTCTGAAATTATTGCGACGGCAGTGAGTGTGGTGACGTGGGGGGTGCGACGCCGGAGACTGACGGCAGGAGCGGAGGCCGAGGCCGGCGCGCCGACACGGGGGCGCGGACGGCCAAGGCCTAGGCCGTTCGCCCCCATTGCCGGTGCACCGGCCTTCGCCTCGGGCTAAGCACGCGGGAGTGGACTACCTCGGCCTTGGCCGTCCGCGTCCGTGTGCCGGCGCGCCGGCCTCGGCCTCCATCCTCGGCAAGTAGCCGCGGACGGCCTCGGCCTTGCTCGTCCGCGCTCTCGTGCTGGGGACGGAGGCCGAGGCCGATGTTCCGGCACGCATGCACAGACGGCCAAGGCCAAGGCCATCCTCCCCGGCGTGCTGGGGACGGAGGCCGAGGTCGACGCGCTGGCACGCGGGCGCGGACGGCCCGAGGCCGAGGCTGTCCGTGCCTGCATGCCGAGCCCGAGGCTGTCCGTGCCTGCATGCCGAGCCCGAGGCCGAGGCCGACCCATCAGCGCGCCGGCAGCGGCGCGGACGACCTCGGCCTCGGGCCGTCCGCGCCCGTGTGCCGGTGCGCCTGCCTCGGCCTTCTTCCCGCGTGCTGAGGCCTTCCGCGCCTGCGTGCCAGTGCGCCGGCCTCGGCCTCCATCCTCGGCATGCGGGGGCGGACGGCCTCGGCCTCCATCCCCGACACACGGGCGCGGACGGCCACGCCTCGACCTCCGTCCCAAGCACACGGGCGCGCCGGAGAGCCAGCCTCGACCTCCGCTCCTGCCGCTGGCCTCCAGCGTCGCCACCCGCACACCGCCACGCTCGCTGCTGTCACAATAATTTCTGGGACTTTTCTGTAAATCAGAATAATTTCGACTTGGTATTTGTAAAAATCCGAATTTTAGAGACTTTTCTGTAAATCAGAATAATTTCGGGGTGTTATTTACAAAAAATCAAGTTTTTAGGGGTTTAGTGGTAAAATAATCGAGAATAAAATCGGAATTTTTTTGAGAAATATTTGATTAAATAACAATCAGGGGGGTGTAGGTAAATATTTTAAAAAAAGAAGAGGTATAGGTAATTTCGTAAATTACGGGGGGTTATAGGTAATTAAGGTTAATTATAGGGGGTTACAGGTAATTATCCCTTCTAGAAATTATGGGAGGATATATGTAATTAGCCCTAATTACGAGGGTGTACATAATTATCCCTTTTAAATATCTGTCTTTTCGGCCTTGAAAATTTGACACATGAACTCGAATCGATTTGGTTGATTCGTTTCCTGTGATCCAAAGTTTTACACGATTTGATAATTTTTGATATTTTATTTACAAAATTTCTATGCTCTAATTGATTTTCTCACATTTTAGTTCTCTTTAATTTTCATTCATGGAAAAAATGACATTTAATCTGTAAAATCTGACTTGATCATAATTTTGTCATTTTTAATAACCTATTTGTAAAGTTACATATTTTGAGAATTATCTGCAAAGAAACTGTATTTTCTCCTATAAAATCTTTTAAAATCTGATCTTCAAAATGTATTAAAAATCATGAGGATTAGTTCGCCAAAACTTAATATTCAGTTGCAATTGATGCGCATTTAGACTTATTTGTGAATAGGGCTATGCATTTGGTTAAAACCATACCGAACCGAACCAAATAAATTGAACTGAAATTTCCAAAATTTTGAAATCCAAAACCGAACTGAACCGAATAGTATAAAAACTGAATCAGAACTGAACCGAAATATTTCGTTTCGGTTCGGTTATAACCGAATTGCAAACCGAATTTTTACAAGAGCCTGTCTGGATGAATCGATCTGGTCATTTGCATAAGGGAAAAAAAATAGTACAAGATATACATTATACATACCTTGAATCGGTGAATCCCTGACCCTGAAAGGCTGATACTCAGTCCAATTGCAAGTTTGCAAATTGCAACCCAATAAATAATCAGTTAATCTCAGTATCTCACATGCCATACTGACACAACAGCACAAGCAGGAGCAAGACACTTCAAGACTTCAAGTGAATCAAGTATTTAAGTTGCAGGAGCAGTAGGAGGCTAGGAGCAGTAGGCAGTAGTAGCAGGACAATGTATAGTAGCAGTCTAGCAGAAGCGGACAAGCTGCAAAACACTTCAACAACTCAACTTCATGTAGCAAGATACTTCAAGACTTCAAGTGAATCAAGTCTTCAATTGTAGGAGCAGCAGGAGACTAGGAGTGGCAGCAGCAGGACAATGTATAGTAGCAAACTAGCAGTCTAGCAGAAGCGAGCAAGCTGCAAAACACTTCAACAGCTCAACTTCATGTAGCAAGATACTTCAAGACTTCAAGTGAATCAAGTCTTCAAGTTGCAGGAGCAATAAGAGGCTAGGAACAGCAGCAGCAGGACAATGTATAGTAGCAGACTAGCCTAGTCTAGCAGAAGTGAGCAAGCTGCAAAACACTTCAACAGTTCAACAGTTCAACTTCATGTAGCAAGACACTTCAAGACTTCTAAGTTCCAAGTTTTCAACAGTTCAACACTTCAACTTCATACTTGCAGGAGCAGTCGAGCAACAAGACAATTTATATTATATAGTAGCAGAAGCTAGCAAGCTGCACTGCTGCAAAACACTTCAACAGTTCAACTTCATGCTTGCAAAGTTGCAGGATAATGTACAGTAGTAGGACAATCCTATAACTCTATAAGGCTATAATATCATTCTTACAAGTCAAGTAACTCAGCATCAGCAAGTTGCAAGACAATAATTATAATTATGTGGTTCAGAATAAATATGATCAATTCAATAATCAGTTAGCATTTGAACTTTGAAGGATTATATCATGCCAAATGGTCCATTAAGAAAAGCTTGAGAAATCTCCTGTAGTCCCGTGTACAGAAGTAACAGAACAGAAGTCAGAACTTCCAACTTCCAAGCAGCATAACATTACTAGGGTGAAACCAAAGAAGGAGACAATCGTCTAATCAGTCACTTGCCCACATGCGAGCATAGCATATGGCAATGAACCAATGATTCAACATCTTCATCGCCTCAAACAGCTTATAAAAAATTCAACAAATATCATTAAAAAAATCATAAAATAATTCCAAGAGGGTCATACCGTCATATTCGCCTTTGATCCATTGTCAAAACCTAGCATCCCTCTCTGGCTCTCCCCGTGCGCGAATGGTAGGTAGTGGTTGTTTTCACAGGCCATCCAAACAACCATGTCATTGCTACAAAGTGAAGAGGACGAAGCCAGAGTAGGGGACCATTGGAACACCTCTGCATCAAAACACCAAAGACAAAAAAACCTCAAATAAAAGCAAAAATTCAAGAGGCTCAGATGGCTTTGATGCATCATCAAAAATGAAGATGCCTCCCCTCATGCATCAACCTGCTCCTACAAAATAATAGTTGGATACATACCTGTCCATGGATAGTTGGATCATATTGTTGAACCTAAAAAACATAGTAAAATATCATCACAGTAAAAGCAATTATGAAAATATCAGGTAAGTAGGTAACTGGGTAAGGAACTAAGGATTGTAAGATCATAACTTCACACATGCACTGATGTTGTGATGCACATGAATGATAAGGATATATAAGAATGAATCTGCAAGAGATGACCATAGAAAATTAGAAATATGAAAAGAAATGCATAAAAAATAAGTAAGCATATTCAAACCTTAAGATGACTTCTCAAAATTCAATGGTTGTGACATCCAATTTCATCTTTGTCAACTCTGAAATAAAAAAATCATTTAATGATTATTTGATCATAATAAAGAAATATTCAATGTAATAATAAAAATATTAGCAATGCAAATCTTACCCTCTTGAATCTTTTCAAGTTCTTCCAAACTTTCCTTAACATTGATTTTTGTTTTTGAATTTTTAATCCAATCTTGAGTGCAAATGAGAGCTTGTATTAGTGTAGGAGTCAAAGAGCTATGAAAATGATCAAGTATGCACCCTCCTGTGCTAAAAGCTGATTCAGAGGCCACTGTAGAGATAGGTATAGCTAATATATCACGAGTCATATGTGACAGAATAGGAAATCTGTAGCTATTCACTTTCCAGAAGCCCAGAACATCAAAGTTTGGCTCATTTTTTTCAAGATCCTCTGACAAATACTTGTCTAGCTCAGACTTCATTTCATCGCCCATGAAACTTTTTCTATGCTCAGCAAATAGACTACTTAAGATGTACTTTCCTGATTGCTTTGGCATACTTGATCCTTCACCAGATGGCATTCCTCCCGGCTGTAGTCGCATCTGTACTCTTTAAACAAATCATATACAACTTCACGCAACTTTCTCCTCATCATGACACCTCTTTCACCTTCATACATTTTTTCAACTCCAAACTCAACATATTCTAACTTGCGTCTTCGATCAAAGACAACAGGAACAAAGAGAAGTATATTAATCTTCTTTGGTCATCCCAATACTTGTCATATTTGCCTTTCATCATAACAGCCATATCTTGGACTTTTGTATCACTGCTGACTTTCCACAGATTCAAAAGAAGGTTAACTTGACAAATTTCATCAAAAAATAAATTACTTGTAACATGCATAGAGCTAGAAACTCGAAGAGTCAACTCATAGAAATGCTCTAAGAATGTAATAAGTCGTCTAACATTCTGTCAGTCAAAAGACAGAGGAGTTCCATCTTCATTATTAAGCTAATGACAGAAATTGCTATCTTCCTCTTCAAATTTTTCAAAAGCCCTCTCAAAAGTTTGAGCTGCTTCAAGCATCATATAGGTGGAATTTCACCTTGTGGATACATCCAAATAAAGATATTTTTTGCTTTCAATTTTTTCAATTTCCACACATTATTTTAATCTCTGCCATCTTGCTGAAGAATATATCACATATTTAACTACAGATCTAATCTGCCATCTCTTTCAAACCATCTTTCACCACAAGATTAATGATATGTGCTATGCAACGCATATGAATATATTTTTCTTGTGCCAAACAAGTGCCCCAATTCAAAAATTTTTTCTTCAAATAGGAAATAGCAGTATCATTTGAAGAGGCATTATCAACAGTGACAGTCAAAACATTATCAATTCCCCATTCAGACAGACATTTTTCAATTATTTTTCCTATAACTTCACCCTTATGACTTGTAATTTTGCAAAAATTCAAAAGTTTTTTTCTTCAAGTTCCAATCAATATCAATATATTGTGCTGTGATGCATATATAGTTTATGTTTTGAATTGAGATCCAAGTATTAGTGGTCAAACAAACTCTCTGTTTGGACTCTCTGAAATATTGTTTCAACTTTACCTTTTCATCATAGTAGAATTGAAAACAGTCTCTAATCATAGTCCAACGTGAAGGTATTCGAAATCTAGGACAAGCTTGAGATATAAAGTATTGAAAGCCTTCATGTTGCACAAAATTAAAAGGCAGTTCATCTACAACAATCATGTATGCCAATGTTTTTCTAATTTTTTCTTGATCAAACTTCCAGCTAGTTGGCACAGATTCATTTGCTACTTCTTTCTAAATAGGTTGCATAACAAGTTGTGTTTGATGTGTATCAATATTATATGGATATTTCTTGCATTGATTCATGTGATATCTAAGAGAAGAAGTACCATTTTTTTTTGAATCACAAAAGAATTCATTACTACAGTAGTTGCATCTGGCTTTGGTTGACTTGCCCGACTCTGTGAACTTTGTGTAATGCTCCCATACAGTTGATCGTGCTGCCATTCTCTTTCTTGGCATTAGAAGCTTTGTACTGCACGTTGATGTATTGCCCTCGTTTGAAACTTCGATAGCCATAGGCGTAGAACTTTCCTGAGAAGCAGAAATTGGCATTGGACTTGGAATAACTGGATTTGTGTTTGAAAGCTGCTGACTGTCATCCTCGTTCAACATCTATCAATAGAAAAATACAGAATTACATATTAAATCATATGAAATCAAAAAATCCTAATTTAATTTCACAAAATTCAACCCTAACCTTGCAATTTGATCCCGATGATGCCGTTGTAGAAAAATGAGATATTGAAGCTCAGAGCCTCGAAGGCTAGTCACAGAGAGATATTGAGGCGTCGAGAGTCAGAGCCTCAGAGGAGGAGGGGGGTCCGGGGGTGGACGAAAGTGATGCCACCGGGGATGAAGGAGAAGAAAAATCGGGAGTTCGGAACTGAGGATTTACTGATCTAACAATAAAATCGTATGAAATCAAAAAACCCTAATTTAATTTCACAAAAAATCAACCCTAAATTTCATAATTTCCGAAATACTCTCAACTTGCAGCTTAATCCGTTGTAGAAAAATGAGAGATTGAAGCTCAGAGCGTCGACCAGAGAGATATTGAGGCGTCGGGACTCAGAGAGTCAGAGCCTCAGAGGAGAGGGGGGGGTGGTCTGCGGGTGGACCGTGGACGAAAGGGTTAACAATAAAATCGTATGAAATCAAAAAATCCTAATTTAATTTCACAAAAAATCAACCCTAAATACTCTCACCTTGCAGCTTAATCCGTTGTAAAAAAATGAGAGATTAAAGCTCAGAGCATCGACCAGAGAGATATTGAGGCGTCAGGACTCAGAGCCTCAGAGGAGGAGGGGGGTCCGGGGGTGGACGAAAACGATGTCACCGACACGGCGTAGCACCGCAGCTGCAGGGATGAAGGAGAAGAAAAATCGTCAGTTCGGAACTGAGGATTTACTGATCTAACAATAAAATCATATGAAATAAAAAAACCCTAATTTAATTTCACAAAAAATCAACCCTAAATTTCATAATTTTCTAAATACGCTCACCTTGCAGCTTAATCCGTCGTAGAAAAATGAGAGATTGAAGCTCAGAGCGTCGATCAGAGAGATATTGAGGCATTGGGAGTCGGGACTCAGAGCCTCAGAGGAAGAGGGGGGTCCGGGGGTGGACGAAAGCGATGTTACCGACATGGCACAGCACCGTAGCTGCAGAGATGAAGGCGCAGCACCGCAGCGGCAAGAGCGAGAGCGGCGAGAGCGAGAGTGATGAGAGTGAGAGGTGATCGGGAATTCAGGATTTAGGGTTAGGCCTGAAATGAGAGGCGAGAGCAAGAGCGGCGAGAGCAGCGAACCGCTCGTGCTGATAGCGATAATATATAGGGCTGTTTGAATTGATTAGTCCAAAACCGAAACCTATTGGCAGTATACAGGTATATATATAATTCGGTTCGGTTCGGTTTTTACGGTTTTTCAAAATCAAAAACCGAAACCGAATCGAATTAAAATTTTTTTTTTTCAAAACCGAACCGAACCGAATTGGTTATTCAGTTTCGGTTCGGTCGGTTAATTCGGTTTTGACCGAATAATGCACAGCCCTATTTGTGAATGTAAAAAATTATTGGAATTTTTCATAAAAATTAGGCTAGTATTTAGGCTGAAAATTCATGTAATATTGGGCTACAATTTCATAAAAATGTTGAACTAAAATCAAGCTAAAATCAGGCCGTAAATCTATGTTAGAGTTAAGAGAGATTTGAATTTCTGAATTTGAAAATTTTTAATTCAAATGTTGGAACTAAGGTCCTCGGCACTACCTGGCGCCAAAATGGAAAAGTGGTGCCAGCGGTGCAACGCCACGTGGGATCACTTTTTCTAGTTATGGCAGTGATTTGGTGCACGATCCCTCTGCGTATCGCCTCCGAAGCAACATTTTAACCACCAAAAATAGCATGAATGTTTGCCCCTTGACATGCAAAGCCACGCGTTGAATCCGTTTGGGAATAAAATTAGCTGATTAGCATCAATCAAACCGATTTTAACAATTTTCAGATCCCCTCATTTTGGAATAAAATTTCATTCATTAATATTCTTTAACCTGTAAGTAACCCATATTTTAAATCCTAAGAGAGTGGAGGAAGAAAATGAGAGAGCAAAAAACAAAAAGATAAAAAAAAATCATCATTAAAGAGAGAATATCAATGAGAGGATGTTGAAGGACACAATAAAAGAGATAACAATAATCGTAGATATGGAAGTTCTCGTGAAAGTTCTATTGATTGATAATATCAACTAGATTTTTTTTTTATTATTCACTTCAGTCTTCTTTTTTATTTTATTTAGCATTTGGATTAGAATCATTTAGCATCTAAACTCTACTTCACCTCTCTCTTTCCATTTTTATTTTTATTTTTTGTTTTTCACAATAGTTTATAATCATCACTTTTATTGCATTTTAATTGTTCATCCTTAGTGAATTAGAAAGGAACCTTTGGGTTCTCCTCTCCTATAGCAAAAAATAAGCTTCCACCATTTCTTTTTTGTCTTTTGTTCACTTTTCTAGTAACATGATATTACATCTAAGAAACTTATGATTTTTTTTTTTTTTTTATGTTATAGGTACACTCGAAGACAAGACCATTAGAACGAATACATTTTGTGTTTAGTAAGGATTCTACAAAATTTTTTAAGGTTTTCACATGTTTCATAGGTTGAACATGTAAACTATATGAAGCATGTGTAAACACGAAGAGGGATCAAATTGAGATGAACCCAAATCAACTCACAGTGCCATTAAAATCAAAACCAAATTAAAACCAACTGGAAAGACCTACACTTATTTTTCCTCTAAATTTAAAAAATTATATATTTTTTTTCTTGAGTTAATGAATATATTTGCCACTAATATCCTGCTACGTGCTGGTTTGGGTGTCCAAGAAGAGTGGCTGCATTCATCACTCAAGGAGGCTGGACATGGCATCGCAGCCAGTAGGCAATGGAGGTGTTCGAGAAAGGTCTCAGAGAGGAAATGGATCTGAGCAACCGCCGAAACGACAGCTTACAGCTTTGCTAATCAAAGGTCATAGCTCCAACATTGAGGAATTCCCCCTGCAAGCATTGCTTGCCGTCACCAGTGGCTTCTCCGATGAGCGTAAGGTCGGCTCCGGTAGCTTCGGCATGGTCTACTGTGTCGTCCTCAATAATGGCCGTATCGTCGCAGTCAAGCGCTCTCTGCGTTGCCCACCTCAACATCCAGTCTCACCGTCACCCGCCGAAAAATTGAAGACAGGGAGCTCGCCGGCGACCACCTCCTTTCTGGTAAGACAATTTGTTTTTTCAGTAGCGGGATGGGATCCAAACACCTCCAATAGAAACAAAGTTAATAGTACTACAAGTGCTCTTGTTCATAGTGTTGTTCATGGTTCTGTTCATGATGCATCGGTTGTGGAATCTATTGGATGCAAGTAGATGCAAGTTGCATGACCGTGGATTCAAGTTGTAACTTGTTTGTTTATTTTTTATAACTAAAATTAGCAGCTACGTTTTGTTAGTTAGTTTAGACACTTTAGAGTGTGATGTATTTTATTAGCTATAGGATAAAAATAGTGGTGCACATGTGAGTGTCTGCTATGATTTTTTTCAATACCGAAGTGACTGTGAGAGAGATTAGCATCTATTATATGAAGTAAGAGTAAGCATTCTGTAAATAATGTGCTTAAAATTTTTTCTTTAATGTGTTACTATTGGTTTTTCGTTTGCAAAATACTGTGAGTTTGTTGTTTTCCTTCTATTTTAGGCTACAATCATATTCAAAAAGAAAATAAGAAATTTTTTTAAATTCTGAATTATTATATGTGTCATATATAGAATTATAGTTGCTAAATATATAAGGTTTATAATTTTGTATTATTAGAGTTTATACAAAAATTTGGGTTTGCTAAACTGCCAGCTAACAAATCAACTAACAAATCTCATATGACTATTAGTTTATTCTTGTTTTTCTTTAAGGCAAATGCCCAAGTTTCGTATATAGGTAAATTCATAACCAATATTTAGATATATAATATAAAATTTAGAGCAATTTATTATAAAAATATTATTATTTTGGTCTTTAAACAAAATAACTTTAGTAATAGGAGCTTAAATGCATAAATTTATATGCAAATTAATTAGTAAATCAAGAAATTTGAAAGTTTTGTAAAAAATAGTTATTATTTGTTAATAAATTTATGCATAAATTCATTTTTTTTATTTTTTAAGTTAAAATTTTATGTGAAAAATAGGTAGAAAATTGAGAATATTTAAATTAATGTAAAAATTAATTAGTAAATTGAGAAATATTAAAGTTAAGCAAAAATTAGCTAGTATTTATTAATAAATTTGTCCAAAAATAGAATTTTTTTTATTTTTTAAAAGTTAAGTTTTAATGTAAAATTTAGATGGTAAATGGAGAATATTTAAATTTTTGTGAAACTTAATTAGTAAATCAAAAAATTTTGAAGCTATCTAAAAATTAACTATTATTTGTTAGTAAATTTGTGCAAAAATAGAGTTTTTTTTATTTTTTAAAAGTTAAGATTTTATATGAAAATTAGGTAGTAAATTAAAAATATAAAAATTAGTCAGTAAATTAGGAAATATTAAAGTTATAAAAAAATTAGCTAGTATGTATTAATAAATTTATGCAAAAATAGATTTTTTATAGTTTTTAAACATTAAGATTTTATATGAAAATTAGGTAGTAAATTAAAAATATTAAAATTAATGTAAAAATTAGTCAGTAAATTAGGAAATATTAAAGTTATACAAAAATTAGCTAGTTTTTGTTAATAAATATTTTACGAAAATGGAGCTTTTTATTTTTTAAAAAAACAAGTTAAGATTTTATATGAAAATTAGGTGGTAAATAGGGAATATTTAAATTTATGTTGAAATTCGCTAATAAATAGAAAAATTTTGAAGTTATGCAAAAATTAGTTATTAAATCGAAATTTTTTTTGCTTAATCATAGGTAAATTTTTTTCACCATAATTTGTGCTATTGTTGCTAGTCTTCCCCTATTACTGCTACTATTATTCATCTATTTTTGTTACTCATTTGTTATTTCTATTTCTGTTATGTTTCTACTGATGTTGTATTATACATGATTTCCAAGCAAACCACACAACGATCTACTCCTGATGACAATAGCACATGGTAACACTATGAATAAATAGATGTAGGTTTTCGATAAATTCATTGCGAATGGTGCATTCGTATGCTTTGTTATGAAATTATAAAATTAAAAGAGCATTTAGAAGGAATAACCGACTCAGTTTGAACCTATGAGAAGATTCTGAATGAAGTGAGGCAAATATTTTGGGCAATAGTACAAAGTGGTAGAGAATATAAAAAAAATGATAAGACCAAAAAATTACGTATCGAATAGAAACTTTTCAGGTGTTGTAATATAGATCCCGAGTAAGTTTCTGATAATGAAAACAATAATAATCAGGTTCAGGAAGTAATTCGCAAGAATTAAAAATTGTACAAGAAAACTCAAGATGATGCTGGGCCTTCCAAGACGGTTCATGATCACCGAACTACTACTTTCAAAAAACAATGTACATAGCGACGCATAGCTACTCTGTTGGGAGTTAAAGGAGATTTTTATTTTTTTGACATTGAGTCTAATCAATATTTCTCCTATTGACCTATTTATATTGAAACCAAAAGATAATACTCAACTAAATTTAAGAACAATATCAAGTGATTTTTAGAAAGCAAAATAATGATAGAATAGGACAGTATCTAAATTTTTTTCTATAATCATGCTCAATTTCATTTAGCAGATGACAGTTACTATCATGGAATGATACATACCACTTAAGAGGTTGGCCTAGGTGTTTTTCCACCAAAAGGCTATGAGATTTCTGAAAAATATTTGGGTTTTGAAGTTGAAAAGATGTCTACTTTTATACAGACCTTTCATAAATATTGGGATAAATTTGGGTGTATCTTGATATGTAATGGATGAAAGGCATAAAACAATAAAGATTTGATAAAGTTTTTAGTATATTATCCCGAAGAGACCATTTTTTAAAAAATCAATTGATACATCAGCGGAGTCAAAAATTGATAATTTCTTGTACCATTTGATTGATAGTGCCATTGAGGATATTAGCAAATCAAGAATAGTACAGATTATAACTAATAATGCAACTTTGTTGGTATATACTGGGAAGAAGTTAATGCAAAAAATGAAATATTTTTTTTGGGCACCTTATACAACACACTCTATTGACTTAATATTGAAGGATATGAGTAAAGATATTAATATTAAAAAAAATTATTGAGAAAAGTTAGAAGTTGACGTCATTCATTTATAATCATATTTGGTATCTTAAATTGATGATAAAAGAAACACGGGGCTCAGAGATTATCAAAGCAGACATTACTCAGTTTGCTACACAATTTATCTCTTTAAATTGTTTATATATCTATCGACAGACGTTAAAAAGATTATTTACCAGTGAAGAATATGACAAGTATTATTTGAAATTGAAACAGTTAGAGAAAATTCTTTCTAAATAATTTTACAATCAAGTTTTGAACGAACAATTTTGAAAATCAGTTGAGAATGTAATTTAAATCTTCAATCCATTAGTTAAGGTACTGCGAATTATTGACTCAGATAATCATTCGTAGATAGAGTTCTTATATGAAGCAATAGAATGAGTAAAATTGTAGATAAGACGATATATAGAAATAATTGAATTTCATAAATAGGAGAAAATTATCGACCGTCGTTGGGATAAAATATTATCTAGAGATAATTATCTTCAGGATAATTAAGTAAAGGATCATTTTATATCACTTTATTAAGTTATAATGATAATATTTGTTATTAATATCTAATCATATTGTAGGATACTTTTTGAATTCAATATTTTAATATGTTGATAATGTCAATAACAGTAATATAATTTTCAAAAAGTTACATAAGGTAATTGAGAGGATAAAGTTAGATATAGGGACAAGAATATTGACATTACACATATTACATTTTAAATCATTAATTTATTTTTTTACATAATTAAGAAAATTTTTAATTTGAGTATGTCTATTAAACCGGCAAATGACTTCAAAAATAAAGTCAAGGTCTTGGCACAAAATAAACAATTGTACATATTAAGGGTGATACTTGTGGTATAGTTGATATTCAATAATAATATGTATTTGCTAATTTAAATTATATCAACTTTTCAATGATTTTTTTGATAAATTATAGCTAGATAGTGGAATAATTATGGTTGGCATGTAGCAGCTAATCTTGTAAAGATAGCAATTAGAATTTTAAATCAAACTATTTCAAGTTCATAATGCGAGAAGAATTGAACAACTTTTGGATTGATTCATACAAAGATGAGAAATAGACTTAAAATGAAAAAAAATGGAGAAACTTATTTTCTGTCATTATAACATGCGTTTAAGAGTCTGAAATATAAATAAGAACATCACCAGAGGATAAGATAATCAACTTTTTTACTATATTGGAAGATGATAATTCTCTAACAAAGTGGATTCGAGAAAGAGAAGAATCTATTTTAAATCATCTTCAAACACAAAGAAGCTATTTACCATCTTTTAGACAAAGAATCAAAAGAAAAAGATAACAAAATGGAGAATATTATTGATACTAGTGATAGTAGTAATGGTGGTACAGCTGGTGAGGCCAATTTTCAATAATCACAATATGAAGACTCGTTTTTATCTTTTCCAAGACATGGAGCAAATAAGTTTATTGACTCTAATTTATATAGTGGTTATGTACCACAATATTAATATATTTCACATGATAAACAAGATAACAATCAAGATTAACAAATAATACGTGTTCTACCTACTATGACAGATATCATAGCGGGATGTCTTCTTTCAATCAAGGATATCATCAATCAATCCACGATCATGTGACTTCGTACTATCCGCATGCTGAATAATACTATTAATCACAACTCCATCGTATTGATAAAGATGACGAAAAATACTAAGCTCTTTAAAATCTGTCTTGAAATAACATGTTGTTATAAGATGTGGTTTATACTACCTATGAAATGATATTTTTATTATTATCTTAAATTGATATTTTTGTGTTATATTTATAGTCGGTGTGCATATAATATTATTATAATTTTATGATATTCAAATTTAATGTCTCTATGGTTTATTTTGTACTGTAATTATTTATCTACTTCATTATCACATTTTCTTATAGTATTTTTTTTCAATATTTTCTATTATCTACTTTATATTCATGAATCCTAATAATTATATGATATTTTTAAAAAAATAGATAACAGCAAATTCTAATGATTATATTACAGTTCTAGACTAAATTACGCTTGAAGCAGGAAAAATAATTGTGTACATTTTTCATAAAAAACTTATATTTTATCGCAGAATATTTTCACATTCGGCTTATGATATACTTGGATAAGTTTTAATTGAACAGACATTAAAAGAATATAGAAAAATAAATGATCAAATTTATCGTGTCTCTCATCAAAATTCACTTAACGCTATCAATCAGTGTCTTGCTATAATTACCCTTGAATACTTTCGCACAGTATGATATTTATTTCTTATAGATTATTGGACCACTTTTACAATGTGTTGTCAATGAATATGGTTATCATTTTCATTTTGGACATTCAATGTATGGTTATACTTTAGAACCGGTAACACGAGATCTGATGGAGCTAATTGTTCTTACTTGTATGCCTACAAATACTGGCCCTAATCATTCAAGTATTGAATTTGTAATTTCATACTCAGATGTTCCAAACTCAACTGATGATAATTGTGATAATGATTAATTATTTTACATTATAATTAATAAATTATGTATGTGTCAAATATATTTTAATGATAAGTTAAATTTTATTATATTAATTTTTAATTTTTAATCATATTCATATTATTTCTTATGTATTTTCTATTTTTTTATAGAGTAATATATTAAAAATAGACTATACAACTGATTAACAATCAAAATTAATTTAAATTAATTAAAATAGTGTTTAATTTTATCGTAAAATTAATTATAAATTTTTTTAAAATTTTTAATTTTTTAAAAAATATTATCATATTTTTAATTTGAAATTAAAGTAAAAAAAATATAATCAAATTATAATCTATATATAATTAATAAATTAAAAAAATATTTTAACCGAAATAAAAATAAGAATAATTTGGATCAAAATGTGTCAATTTTTCTGACAAAACTGAATCTGAAACCAAAATTCAAAACTTTACTTAAAACTGACCGTCTGCCTTACACTGGCGTTTATTCTTTTGCAATTGACGTCCCCATGCGCCCGCAGCCGAGATCGTGCAACAGTTTCCCTCCCCCATTCTTTTGTCCAGGTAATTTTTTTCTTTTATTTCTACGCAGTGAGATTTGAACTGCTGCACATTTATTATGACACATGAAGATAAAGCGCAAGAAGAGCGACGTTCACCTCCTCAACCACAGCTGCACAAGCACTCAACATTCCATCCAGTACTCAAGATAATACCAATCAATCCATATTACCACTGAAGATTCAGAAACTCAAACAATTAATTAATATTGCACATCAACCATACATGGCACATGCCGCACATCAACCAAATTATTAATTAATTAAATTCCTCATTGATAATGCCACTAGTCTCCCCCTACAACTACCACACTCACTGCATGCTAGCTCTCCCTCATTCCATCTTTGCTTTCAAGCAACCCCCTCAATTACCACCGCCAACCCTCAAACCCTTATCTTTAAATGCTCATCCCCTTCTGCTCCCACGCGCTTTCTTCACTCAACTTTCTCTCTTCCCTCTCTCTCTCTCTGTATTTATATAGTTCCTCTTGCTGAGCTACGCACTCTTGTCAGTGGAAGAACAAACAAGATGACAATGTGGACGTCTTTCGCTCTTCTGCTTGCCTGTTTCTTCCTCACGGGCGGCTCGGCAGCGGAGACGCCTGCCACGGCGTGCAAGAGTTCCTTCTACCCTAAGCTCTGCAGAGCCATTCTCCAGCCGCTTCGCTTCCCGTCAGATCCATACGAGTTCGGGGGCTACTCTGTTAAGCAATCGCTCAAGCAAGCCCGCAGGACTTCTGTGCTTCTCGACCACTATCTTTCTCACGGCCGCGGCTGGGGTGGCGCTCGGGGAGTTGGGGCTGGCGCGTTGGCCGACTGCCGAGAGCTGTCGGCGCTGAACGCCGAGTACTTGAAGGCGGTCCAGGCCGAACTCTCCCTGGGGCGGTTCGTTCTGAGCCGGGAAGGAATCGAGCGAGTCAAGGCGCTGATGAGCGCGCTGGTGACCAACCAGCAGACTTGCTACGACGGCCTGGAAGATTCTAGAAGCTTCCCGGAACTTCAGGGGGCGTTCTCCGACGAGGCCCGGCTGTACGGCGTGTCGCTCGAGCTTGTCTCCTTCGCTCTCGACCGCAACTCTGTCGGCTCCAACTCGTCTGCAGGTGAGATTTTTTTTATTTTCATTTTTTAATCACAATGTGCCTTGTGATTCGTGGTAGGCAATTTGGCCTGGTGTCAGAGAGACACGTGGTGAGCTTGTCGAGTAGCTTCCGCTGGATGTGGGGCTGGGATCAGGGATAGATGCATGCAGTCTACCCGATAGACGCGATTATTCTGATCATCAAGCTCTTTATACCCTACGTGGCCCTTTTGCTTTCGTTATTTGCCCTAAAGAAGAAAAAGAAAGATATGCCAGCTCACCTGCCAGCAGGATATTTTTGTTCTTACTCACAAATAGTACCTTGCGGACGTCGTCATGAGCTACAGAGCAATAAAGCAATAAGCACTCGAGAAGCACTCTTAGCAATAAAGCAAGCTTTTATATGTAATTAAGTGACATCATGAAGATGTGGATTTGTTATGATTTTTTAAGCAGGTGTTAATGCGGGAAGAAATCTTCTTGAAGGGAACCAGGAGGATGTGGTTCCGCGAGTGAACCAGTCGATGACGGTGGCGAAAGATGGGAGCGGGAACTTCATGGCGATCGGCGACGCGATCACAGCGGCGCCGAACAACACGGACGACGACGGCGCCTACTTCGCGGTCTTCATTGGCGAGGGCATCTACGAGGAGAACATCGTCGTCGGGAAGAACAAGCGGAACCTGCTCTTGGTCGGCGCCGGAGTCAATAGGACGGTGATCACCGGGAATCGCAGCGTGGTGGATGGCTGGACTACGTACAACTCCGCCACCTTCGGTCAGCTACAACAATACTTGCTTCTAATTTTTAATATTTCCATGTGACAAAATGAAAATTATGAACCTCACCAACTTTTAATGGTTCTCCAAGCTTTCTTACAAATTTATCTCTATCTGTCCATCTTTCTGCAGCTGTGCATGGAGAGAGGTTCATAGCGATCAACATCACGTTCGTGAACACGGCCGGGCCGGAGAAGCACCAGGCGGTGGCGGTGCGGAATAGCGCCGACCTATCGAGTTTCTACCGCTGCAGCTTCGTCGGATACCAGGACACGCTCTACGCGCACTCCCTGCGGCAGTTCTACCGCGACTGCGACATCTATGGCACCGTCGACTTCATCTTCGGTAACGCCGCCTCCGTCTTCCAGCACTGCAACATCTACGTCCGGAAGCCGCTCGCCGGCCAGTTCAACGCCATCACCGCCCAGGGCCGCACGCACCCCAACCAGACCACCGGCATCTCCATCCACAACTGCACCGTCACCGCCGCGCCGGATCTAGAAAGCAACGTCAGCGACACCAGAACATTCCTTGGACGGCCGTGGAAGGAGTACTCGAGGACGGTCTACATGCAGTCGTACATCGGCGGCGTCATGGAGCCGCTCGGCTGGATGGCTTGGAACGGGAGCTTTGCCTTGAGCACATTGTACTACGGCGAGTTTGAGAATTTCGGCCCCGGTGCGAACACGAGCCAGAGGGTGCAATGGCCGGGATACACCCTCATGGACGCCGACGAGGCCGTGAACTTCACTGTGTATAACTTCACTACCGGCGGTGAATGGTTGCCTTCCACATCCATTCCCTTCTCCGGCGGTCTACTTTAGGAGAAGACAAGCTGAGTTAAGTAGTTAGCTAATTAAGACGGATTATAGATGATTTTTTTTTTCGATTTCATTCAAATTGTAATCTCCCAACATGATGGAATTGCCTCAATAAATTGTAAGTTCAGTTTCATCCACATATGACAAATGTTATAAGCCGTTTTTTAAAATTATTTTTAAATAATTTAGTCTTAAACCGGGTGATCCAGGCTATAAATTGTAAAATTTGAACAGATGTAGATCAATATAATATTTTCACCCGTTTTGTTACTGTGACGTCCCGAACCGAAATTTAATGATTTAAAAACATAATAATATCGTATACTTATGAAATTAAAATCTCCTAAATATATAAGACTAAAAATTTAAACCTATACATATAACAATCCATAAAATTATATTAATAACTCTCTAAAATAAAACTTGATAATATCATATAAATTATCAAATTATCTTATCATATTCTTACATATTTTTTAAATATTAAAATAAATAAATTTAATTTGAATGTACACTTTACTTTATAATCAACTAATACTCAAGACCTCACATCTGATACTCAAATCTACATAGTATATAACTTCAATAATCAATTCTAAATAAAATCAAATCATTACACAGATTCAAAACAAATATCACAAATATAATTTTTACTAAAATTTAGTAAAGGCAAGATTGCTAAATCCATCAATAAGGATTTATCATATAATTATAAATTAAGTCAAAAAAAATTGACTGGTGTCTTCTATACGAAACACGAAACAGTGAGCTCACACACAATAGTGACCGAAAAAAAAATATAAATTGGCACACTTGAAACTAATGGTTATAATAAAGGTTAAAAATTATCCATAAATGAGTTTTGTTAAAAATGTGTTGTTATTCTGATACCCATGAGTGACATTGAGATTGAGTTTTATAGAATACAAATATATATCAACATGATCATTATTATTTTCAATGGTGAGGTCAAAACAAACACCCTTATCGCCCTAATAATTGAGCCAGAACAGAATATCATTATTACTCTTAATCACTAGGTCAAAATAGAATATCATTGTTATCCCTAATGATTGAGTCAGAATAGAATGTCATTATTACCCCCAATGACTGGGTCAAAATAAAATACCATTGTTATATTCAATGGTTGAGCTAAAACAAAATATCATTGTTCCCTTCAATGATTGGGTTAAAATAAAATATTATTATTATCTCCAATGATTGAGTTAGAATAGAATATCATTATTATCCCTAATAATTGAGTTAGAAAAGAATGCAAGTGGGAGACAACCAATCAAATATAAATCATAATACTAAGATATAGAATATTTAGAAATTATATAATTTTTATTCATGATTTCATGTATAATTTTTTAAGTTCAAAATAAGGTTAGAAGGTAAATAATTATTTTTACAAATCATATACATGATTTTCACGTTCAAATACAATAATCCAAATAAATATTAAAGGATAAATAATTTTTTCATAAATTCACATGTATATTTTTCACATTTTCAAGATAAGCAAATATATCATAAATATAAGGCAAGATATAATACTCAAAAGATTTTCAAAATATAAAAAATTATTTCAAGGTAAATATATATCAAATATTTATAGTTCATAATTACCCAAAAATTCAAATGTCAAACTAAGTTGTTAGCTTAATATTATCGGGAGTCATTCATTCTCTTATTTAATAGGGAGTTATGATCAATACAAAAAGTAACTCAAGCATTTGCTTTCAGACCTAAAGCATAAAAGTAAAATTTACTCATCGAATATTACAATTACAACAATTATTCACAAATGTATTAACTAAATTTTCTAATCCGACTAATTCTTTTGACCTTACTCTAAGGCCTACTAACATCTAAAATTATTACACGAGATTTGGTTAATAACACATGTCACAATAACTTATTTTTCATATCAAATCTAATATCATAATAATTCTAGAATTAAAGCTTATAGTATAAATAACTAAACTCCAAAATATGAACATGAGTTTCAAGATGATTACATTAATGTATCTCGAGTTGTATAAATTAAGACAAGCCCAAATATTGATCAAGAGCATGTGACATAATAAATTTATCTTAACTTCATGTCCGATATGAATCAACCATAATAATCCCAAGATCAAAATCTATAACATGTATCCTCTTGATAGTAAAGTCAATGTGTTATGTAATACAATTTATGATTATATATTATATTATAATTTCTAATACATAATATTAACTAAATAAAATTAAGATACTAGTATTATTTCTAATACTAAACACAAGATTCCATTGTATGAATTGAGATTGTAGTTTTAAAATAATCATATCACAATTTATTTCATAACGCTCTTTAAATAGAATCAGAAAAATCTTTTCATATACCAAAAATTCCAATATCAACAAGTCCAAAACTTACTAATAATATTAAGTTAAATTCGATATCAAAAACCATACTAATAACACTAATATTTGTTTAAAAAAATATAATAGTTTGATCTCACAAACTTTAACTCTAAATGAAACCAATAACATAAAAAAAATCTATATTTATAAAAATCTAGTAAAATTTAAGAAATTTATAATTAGACCCAAGCTTTTTCTTTTTGGGATAATTACGGGTGACCCCCGTAATTAGCCTTAATTACGGTTAACCCCCCGTAATTTCCGTAATTACCCCCACCCCCCTCAAATTCGCCCATATTTACCCACAGCCCCCTGATTGTTATTTAATCAAAATTTTACCAAAAAATTCCGATTTTACCCCCGTTATTTTTACACATACACCCCTAAAAACTTATTTTTTATAGTTAACCCCTCGGATTTCGAAATTTTACAAATAACACCCCGAAAGAACTCAGATTTACAAAAACGTCCTCCAAATTTGAATTTTTGCAAATAAACCTCCGGAAATTATTTCGATATACAGAAAAGTCCCCGAAATTCGGACTTTTGCAAATAACACCCCGTCACGCGGCCGGGAGCGGAGGAGGAGGCCGGCAGGCCGGCCGCGGGAGCGGTGGCGGCGGCGGCGGCTGGAGCGGAGGCGGAGGCCGGGCGGGCGGCAGCGGAGGTGGAGGCCGGCGGCTGGAGCGGAGGCGGAGGCCGGGGCGCCGGCGCGCCGAAACGCGGGCGCGGACGGCCACGGCCGAGGCCGTTCCTCCCCCGCGTGCCGGGGACGGAGGCCGAAGCCGGCGCGCCCGCACGCGGGCGCGGGCGAGGACGGCCACGGCCGAGGCCGTTCCGCCCCCGCGTGCCGGGGACGGAGGCCAAGGCCGGCGCGCCCGCACCCGGAGGCCGAGGCCGAGGCCGTTACGCCCCCGCGTTCCGGGGACGGAGGCCGAGGCCGGCGCGCCCGCGTGCCGGGGACGGACGGCCTTGGCCTTGGCCGTCCGCGCCCGCGTGCCGGAGCGCCGGCCTCGGCCTCCGTCCCCGGCACGCGGGGGCGGAACGGCCTCGGCGTCCGCCTCCGCTCCCGCCGCCGGCTCGCCGGCGCCCCGGCCTCCGCCTGCTTCCCCGGGCGCGGGCGCGGATTTTTGCAAATAACACCCCGAAATTATTCAAATTTACAGAAAAGTCCCCGAAATTTTGATTTTTGCAAATGACTCTCCGAAATTATTCCGAATTACAAAAAAGTCCAGAACTTTCTTATATAACCCTCTTCTTCCTGTGGCCCTAAACGCATCTGCGTCGCCGCCGCCGCTGTGCTCTGCCGCTGTCGCAGTCGGTCCCTACGCAGCTGCTGCCGCGCTGCCCTGCCGGCTTGCGGTCGCTGTCCGCTCGTTACCTTGCGAAATACAGTGAAAGTTTAAAAATTTCAAATTTCAAATTACAAGTTTATTATTTTGTACATTTAAAAATAGACTACCTTCAATATTTTTCTTTATAAATACGTCCAAATTTTATTTATTTTATAAATAAATTTTACAAATAAGTCATCGAAGGTTTCAAAGCTTAAAATTTAAAATTACAAGTTTCATATTGTACATTTACAAATAGACCCCTTCAATATTTTTTTTATAAATAAGTCTATATTTTTAATCATATTTTAAATAAAAATTTATAAAAAAGACATTTGTGTTTTTTATATTTATAATTATAAATTTAATATTTATAAATTAAAGAATAGACCCTCAAATTTTTTTAAAAAATAACTGTAAATTTTTTTTTAAACTAATTTTTACTATTTTTTACATTTAAGAATAGACCACCTTTAATATTTTTTTATAAATACGTCCAAATTTTATTTATTTTATAAATAAATTTTACAAATAAGTCATCAAAAGGTTTCAAAGCTTAAAATTTAAAAATATAAGTTTCATGTTATACATTTACAAAAAGACCCCTTCAATATTTTTTTTATAAATAAGTCTATATTTTTAATCATATTTTAAATAAAATTTTACAAAAAAGACATTAGTGTTTTTATATTTATAATTACCAATTTAACATTTATAAATTAAAAAATAGACCCTCAAATTTTTTTTTAAAATAACTGTAAAATTTTTTTAAAACTAATTTTTATATTTTTACATTTAAAAATAGACCACCTTTAATATTTTTCTTTATAAATACGTTCAAATTTTATTTATTTTATAAATAAATTTTACAAATAAGTCCTCGAAGGTTTCAAAGTTTAAAATTTAAAATTACAAGTTTCATGTTGTACATTTACAAATAGACCCATTCAATATTTTTTTTTATAAATAAGTCTATATTTTTAATCATATTTTAAATAAAATTTTACAAAAAAGACATTAGTGTTTTTTATATTTATAATTATAAATTTAATATTTATAAATTAAAAAAATAGACCATTAAATTTTTTTAAAAAAATAATTCTAAATTTTTTTAAAAACTAATTTTTTACAAAATTACGAAAACTCTCGCTGGAGATGACATGACGGCGCGCCCGACGTGACCGCCGGCACGCGGCATCTGACCCGGCCTCCGACGCAGCGCAGCTGCGAGACAGGACGCCGAGGACGTTCCGACCCCGCGTGGCGGGGGACGGATGCCAGACGTGCAGGCCGCACCGGCCACGCGGATACGAGGTACGGACAGGCAGGGCCGTCCGTCCCTGGCACGCGGGCGCGCAGTGACCTCGCCTCCGTTCTCCCGGGCACGCGGGGAGGAAAGGACTTTCGGCCTCGGCACTAAGCGTGCGGGCGCGCCCGGCCCTGGCCTCCGTCCCCCGGGCACGCGGGGGCGGAACGGGCCTCTAGCCGTGGCCGTCCTCAGCCGCCGCCCGCGTTGCGGAGCGCGTCGGCTTCGGCCTCCGTCCCCGGCACGCGGGGGGCGGAACGGCCTCGGCTGTGGCCGTCCGCGCCCGCGTTTCGGCGCGCCGGCGCCCCGGCCTCCGCCTCCGCTCCAGCCCGCCCGGCCTCCGCCTCCGCTCCCGCCCGCCCGGCCTCCGCCTCCGCTCCGCTGCCGGCCGCCGCCACCGCTCCCGCGGCCGGCCTGCCGGCCTCCTCCCCCGCTCCCGGCCGCGCGACGGGGTGTTATTTGCAAAAATTCAAATTTCGGGGACTTTTCTGTATATCGAAATAATTTCCGGGGGTTTATTTGCAAAAATTCGAATTTGGAGGAGGTTTTTGTAAATCTGAGTTCTTTCGGGGTGTTATTTGCAAAATTCCGAAATCCGGGGTTAGATATAAAAAATAAGTTTTTAAGGGTGTATGTGTAAAAATAACGAGGGTAAAATCAGAATTTTTTGTTAAAATTTTGATTAAATAACAATCAGGGGCTGTGGGTAAATATGGGCGAATTTGAGGGGTGAAAGTAATTACGGAAATTACGGAGAATTAACCGTAATTAAAGCTAATTACGGGAGGTCACATAATTATCCTTTTTTTTTTTTTAGCACTTTCACAATTGTTGACTCGAATAAATTCCATCGAGTTTTGACTCGAATCCATAAATTATAAAATCATGATTTCGCGTTTTATAAGGAGATCAATTTAGCTCGAGTTGTTGTAATAAAAAAAATAAATTTACAAATTCTAGCTCGCCAAATAAAAGACAAATCAGCCAGATTGGAATTTCGTCTCACTCGCTTGGAAACGAAACTTTTGGAGTTGACCCATTCCAAATCTTTAGAGGCCGTAAGTTCAAATGGAGAGCCTTGAAGCTCTCCGCACCTTCTGTTCCTTCTCCAAGAGAAGGCGACAAGTATAAAAGAAGCATTCCCTTCCCTTCTCCATGCCTTCCCTTTCACCGCCCGCGTTGCAATAACAAGGGAGGGAGGCGCCACCCGAGAAAACTGTGTCACCATGTCGGCCTTTCAGGATTTCGGGCCGCTCACAGAGCGCCGGAAGGCCGAAAGGCAGCAGAGCCGCCGGAAGAAGCTCATGATAATAGGCACCACCATCGCCGTCCTCTCGATCATCGTCGTCATTGCTGCCATCGCCGTCGTCCACTACTCGAACACCGGGAAACCCTCCGAATCCAACTCCAACTCCAAGTCCGCCGCCGCTAAGAGCACCACCAAGGAACCCCCCCAGTCCAACAATAAATCCGTACAGCTGATCTGCTCCTCCACCGATTTCAAGAAGACCTGCGAGTCCACCCTCTCTAAGGCCGCCAACGCCAGCACCACTGATAAGGGCCTCATCAGGGTGGCCGTTGACGTCGTCGTGAAGGAGGTCAACAAAGCCTTCGACCGGCCGGACTTGTTCAAGTCCAACAATCCCAGGGTGAAGAGCGCCGTCGAGGTCTGCAAGAAGATGCTCAACAAATCCCGGGACGAGCTCAATGATGCGCTCAACAAACTGGACGTGGAGAACATGCAGATGCTGCTCCGCCACCGCCGCGACATCAAGACCTGGATCGCCGCCGTGATGGCCAACACGGAGACTTGCATCGACGCGTTCCCGAATGGAGATTTGCAGAAGAAGATGAGGGAAGGGATGAAGACCGCGAAGGAGCTGACGAGCAACGCCTTGGCCATCATGCAGGAGGGCGCCTCGCTGCTCTCGGCTCTCAAAATCCCCGGCTACAGTGGCCGCGAGCTCAGGGAAGAGGAGCCATTGCTCCACAGCGACGGGTTCCCGACTTGGGTCCCCGACCACGAACGACGAATGCTCCGGGATCAAGCCAAGATCAAGTACACGCCGAACGTGACCGTGGCCCAGGATGGAAGCGGCGACTTTCGGACAATTACTGAGGCGCTCGAGAAAATGCCACAGAAAAGAGGAGGCTCCCGGTACTACATTTATGTGAAGGCCGGAGTGTACAAAGAGTACGTCTTTGTGACCAAGGACATGAACAATGTCACCATGTTCGGCGACGGGTCGAGGAAGACAATCGTCACCGGAAACAGGAACTATGTCGATGGCACCCCAACCTTTTTGTCTGGAACATTCAGTAAGATATCAAACTCCTAAAAATTTTGCCTTTCGCATTCGAATGAGCTTGATGGAAGAACTTAACTCCTTTTCTCGGATACGACCCAGTTGTGGAAGGAAAGAGCTTCATCGCAGAGAACATGTGCTTCCAGAACACGGCGGGGCCGTTGAAGGAGCAGGCGGTGGCACTGCGAGTGACCGGCGACTTGGCCATCTTTCTCAACTGCCGGATAGAGGCATACCAGGACACACTTTACGCGCACTCCAACCGGCAGTATTACCGTGGCTGCGTGATCGCTGGCACCATCGATTTCATCTTCGGCGACGCCATCGCCATCATCCAGAACAGCGTCCTCACCGTTCGCAAGCCGGCACCCAACCAGCAGAACATCGTTACCGCGCAGGGCCGCACCGACAAGCGCGAGGACACAGGCCTCGTCATCCACAAGTGCCGGTTCACAGCTGAGGAGGGCGCCGAGACGTTCCCCAACTACCTGGCCCGCCCATGGAAGTACAAGTCCCGCACCATCTTCCTCGAGAATGACATCGGCGCCTTCATCAACTCCGACGGTTACGTCCCCTGGCCCAACGCCGCCAACCACAGCGACACCTGCTTCTACGCAGAATACAACAATGTCGGCGCGGGCGCCAACAAGTCCAAGCGGGTAAAGTGGCCCGGCATCAAGAACATCACCAAGGAAGAGGCCGCCTTCTACACCGCCTCCTCCTTCTTGGACGCCGGTGATTGGGTCAGGAAGCAGAATGTCCCCGTTCAGCTGGGTTTCTTTCATTAACGAACTCAGGGCGACGACACAGAGAGAGATAGAGAGATAGAGAGAGATTAATCTCGTATTTAGCATCCACCCAGTACTGTTCTTGCTTCGTCTGATTGAGTTGGAGGACTTAATTGCACGTGTTTATGAAAAAAATCCTACTTCTTTATACAAAATCATACTTCTGTTGGATCTGTAAAAATGATTGCATGCCATTTTTCGTCTAAAGAAATAATTCAACCAATATTTCGGCCAATTTATCTAATATTTCGGCCAATTTATCTTGTATTCTACTTTGTTTCATCACGACTCATATTCTTCATCAAAACAATCAATAGTCACGAAACTCAATTTATTACAACCCTGTCTCGAACATAAATCAGATCCCTTGAATGAAGGTACAAGAACTGATTAAGCAGAACAAAAAATTGGCGCAGAAACGAATGATCAAGAACAGCTCAAATACCAGATTTGAAGGGCAAGCCGGCTTTTGGAATCCATTTGTTGCCTCCGATGAATGAACCAACTGTGAACTCGTCAGCTTGCTTGGAATTCATAGTCCTCAATCCCTTCCATTTAACCTGGATCTTCGTGGACGCTCCGGGGCCGAAGTTCTGGTACTCTCAGTAGAATATGGTGTCTGGAGTCGAGTTCCCAGTCCAAGGGAGCCACCTTGCTGGGTTGATGAAGCTGGCGAGCATTGACCTCATATACACAGTTGTTGAGTACGGTTTCCATGGCCTTCCGAAGTGTACCTTCACTGACATCAAGTTGCCGGACCGCCAAATAGTGGAGTTATGAATCTGTTAGCCCGGTGGCCTAGTGGATCCGGACCGGTAGACAGATAATGGAGTTTATAATTGACATCCGGACCGGTGGATAGATAATGGAGTTTATAATTAACGATAATTATTTTTAATGTTATATCGATAAAATATCGAAATTGAGACTCAATTAAATATAATAATTATCATAAATCGAATAACAAAGTTTTTTTTAAAAATTAAGAAAAATAAAATTTTGGGATCAGATGGGTTGCGGATCACAAACGTCAAAGATAATATTATGTTTGGTCGGAGATATTACATAATAATATCAGAGTCACTGCATACCTCTTGATCGGTGTGTACTAACTCAGTGAGTACACTGAGTCTTTAAGAAGGGAAAATTGTTAGGTCTGATAATATAGTGGGTTAGTAGATAAATAGTAAATGAAAGAAATTCATGGAACATGCCATTGATAATCCAGAAACATTCATGTCAGATTTTTGAGAAAAATAAAGAACACGGAAGCGTACCTGATTCCATTGGGCAGATTGAAGAAACCTGAAACCCGATCAAGTCCACTGCGCACCGGTTGCAAAGAAGGCGAAGTCACCGGAGGCGGTGCTCAGGGAGAAGATGGCAACGCTGGAGGAGTTAGGTTATGGGAGGAGGTCTTCTGACTGTTTGGAATTTGACGACTGATGGATGTCTCTCAGGGTTTTTTCAATCCCTCTTTCTTTATATACCAAATTCCACAGTCAGGGACCACACTAATAAATCTTAATGGGTTAACCATACCCATAAATCTTAATGGGTTAATTGTTAATCAGTCCATCAATAATTAACAATTAAACCCCAGGAATTCTACACATTTACAATTTAACCACCACACTTATATTTTAGATGACAAGGACCCTAAATTAAATAGATCACATCAATTTGGTCCTTATACCATATAATAGAAATATATATACAATAACTTCATGCAATACATGTACGTCTACATGTCCTTATGCATAAATGTACATGATTTATAGTCCAAATTCTAACAATCTCCCACTTGGACTATATATATATAACCATGTATATATAACTTCTATTGTATATACATCTCTACATGTTTAATGTGTACACAACTAGAAAAGTCATCTAAACCGATTCCGTCCATTAGTCTCACTAATACAAGGACCAAAGAGGCAGTCGTTGCTATTGTTTGCAACTAAACCCACATTAATCTCATGCATCAATTTAACTAACTGACATAAATCAAGTGTGGATGTGTAGCATGAAAATTACATGTAATGTGATCTGCACATGCCTATTTCCAACTGGTCCAACTTTAACCAAATGACATCAAAATTCAGAGTAAACACTGAAAACTGAAAATAACTGAATAATTTATTAATGTCATGACATTAAGTTCAGTATCAAGCATAAATAAAAACACAAATTCCCACTAAATCAAATGGCATCAAATGCAACAACACCCATATTTGTAACATGATCATGAAAGGCCTTGGGTGCTAATGCCTTAGTGAGCAGATCTGCAATCATAGAGTTTGTTCCCACATGCTCAATACTAATGAACCCACTCTGAATTCTTTCCTTCACAACAAGGAACTTAATATCTATATGCTTAGATTTTGAAGAGCTCCTGTTGTTATTTGAGTACAAGACTGCTGCTCTACTGTCACAGTGCAACTTAAGTGGCCTTTCAATGCCATTAACTATTTGCAGTCCTGAAACAAAGTTTCGCAGCCACATAGCTTGATTAGATGCATCATGACAAGCTACAAATTCAGCCTCCATAGTGGAAGATGCAACGAGTGTTTGTTAGGCACTCTTCCATGAAACTGCACCTCCAGCTAGCAGAAAAAGATAGCCAGATGTCGATTTACGACTGTCTTGGCATCCAGCAAAATCGGAATCAGAAAACCCAATGATGTCAAGTCTATCCGACTTCCCATATGTGAGCATTAAATCCTTTGTGCTTTGTAAGTATCTGAAGACTCTTTTGGCTGCTACCCAATGTTCTCTTCCTGGATTAGCTTGATATCTACCAAGCATTCCAACAATATATGCGAGGTCCGGACGAGTGCAAACCTGCGCATACATCAAACTCCCTACCGCTGATGTGTAAGGAATATTTTCCATAAACTTGGAATCAATATCAGTTTTGGGACACTGGTTTAAACTGAATTTATCTCCTTTAGATACGAGGGTATCATGTGGCCTGCAATTTTGTATGCTAAATTGTTTTAATAGACTTTCGATGTAACCCTTCTGTGATAATCCTAAAACTCCTCGTGAACGATCACGATGAATTTGGATCCCTAATATGAAGGATGCTTCACCAAGATCTTTCATTTTAAATTGTTCCGAAAGAAATTTCTTGGTTTCTCGAAGCAGTTCTACATCACTACTAGCAAGCAAAATATCATCCACATATAAGATTAAGAAAATAAATCTACTCCCACTGAACTTATGGTATACACAATATTCAACAGAGTTCACTTTAAACCCAAATGAGAGAACAATCAGATGAAACTTTTGATACCATTGACGGGAAGCTTGCTTAAGCCCATAGATGGATTTCTTAAGTTTACAAACCAATTGGCTAGATTCATTGGAATCCAACCCCTCCGGTTGTAAAATATAAATTGTTTCCTCAATGTCTCCATTAAGAAAAGCGGTCTTTACATCCATCTGATGTAACTCAAGATCAAAATGCGCTACAAGTGCCATGATGATCCTAAAAGAGTCTTTCGAAGAAACTGGAGAGAAAGTCTCGTTATAGTCAATGCCTTCCTTTTAGGTGAATCCTTTGGCGACAAGACGAGCTTTATATCTTTCTACATTACCTTGTGAATCCCTTTTGGTTTTGAAAATCCATTTACAACCAATAGGTTTTACACCTTCAGGCAATGAAACAAGATCCCAAACGTCATTGTCTTTCATGGATTGCATTTCCTCACCCATGGCATTAATCCACTTTTGAGAGTTGGAACCATTGACTGCTTCATGGAAGGTGAGTGGATCCTCTCCCTCTAAGCCAATGTTATTCTCATGTTCCTGAAGAAAAATAACATAATCATCTGAAATTGCGTTTCTCCTTTCTCTAGTGGATCTTCTTAAAGGCACAGGCTCTTCTTGAATTTGAGTATGTTGAGTTTGATCCACATTTTCCTCATGTATAATGGATTGAGGAATAACTGGATGATCTTGATGAGTTGGAAGTTCAGCATTGTCTTGGATTTGTACTGGATGTTGTTGAATCATGTTAGGAATGAAAGCTTGATCATGATCAACAACTACTGCAGGAAAAGGAATATTTTCCAACTCCTCCTCAAACACAAAACCTTTAACATTATCTTCCCCCCCAAACTCAACATCCTCAAAGAACCGAGCATTTCCCGTCTCAAAAAAAAAATGTTCTTGTTTTAGGATCGTAGAATTTAAATCCCCGTGATCTTTCAGCATATCCTACAAAATAACTACTAACAGTTCTTGCATCCAGTTTCTTTTCATTTGGCTTATAAGGCCTTGCTTCAGCTGGACATCCCCAAACTCGTAAGTGCTTTAAGACAGGTTGCTTACCCGTCCATAACTCATAAGGGGTTTTGTTAGCAGCTTTTGTAGGAACTCTATTGAGAATATACATTGCGGTCTTTAATGCATCTCCCCATAGTGAGTGAGGTAAAGTTGTACGACAAATCAAACTTCGTACCATATCCTTAAGGGTTCTATTTCGTCTCTCAGCTACACCATTCATGTTCGGAGAACCCGGCATGGTGTATTGAGGAACGATCCCACACTCACTAAGAAATCTAGCAAATGGACCTGGACGTTGTTCACCTGATCCGTCGTACCTTCCGTAGTATTCACCACCACGATCAGATCTTATAGCCTTAATTGATATACCATGTTGGTTTTCAACTTCGGCTTTGAACAACTTAAAAACATCCAATACTTGTGATTTCTCATGAATTAAATATAGGTAGCCATATCGAGAGTAATCATCTATGAATGTGATAAAATATTGTTGACCATTCCTAGAAGCTGTAGGGAACGGTCCACAAATATCTGTATGTATCAAGTCTAAGACTTCCTTAGCTCTCTCAGCTCCTATTTTGCTCTTATTTGTAGTTTTTCCCTTTATACACTCAACACAAATATTATGATATGAATCATCAAGTTTTTCAAGAATTCCTTCTGACACAAGTCTGTCAATTCTCCTTTTAGAGATATGACCCAAACGCTTATGCCATAATTTAAAGGAATTTTCAAGTTTAATTCTAATTTTCTAATTTTACAAGTTTAATTCTAATTTTCTATTCTCAAAAACCCAACATGAAATTTGGCTCTGATACCACTTGAAAGAAATTCATGGAACATGCCATTGATAATCCAGAAACATTCATATCAGATTTTTGAGAAAAATAAAGAACACAGAAGCGTACCTGATTCCATTGGGCAGATTGAAGAAACCTGAAACCCGATCAAGTCCACTGCGCTCCGACTGCAAAGAAGGCGAAGTCACCGGAGGCGGTGCTCAGGGAGAAGATGGCAGCGCTGGAGGAGTTAGGTTTTGGGAGGAGGTCTTCTGACTGTTTGGAATTTGACGACTGATGGATGTCTCTCAGGGTTTTCTCAATCCCTCTTTCTTTATATACCAAATTCCACAGTCAGGGACCACACCAATAAATCTTAATGGGTTAACCATACCCATAAATCTTAATGGGTTAATTGTTAATCAGTCCATCAATAATTAACAATTAAACCCCAGGAATTCTACACATTTACAATTTAACCACCACACTTATATTTTAGATGACAAGGACCCTAAATTAAATAGATCACCTCAATTTGGTCCTTATACCATATAATAGAAATATATATACAATAACTTCATGCAATACATGTACGTCTACATATCCTTATGCATAAATGTACATGATTTATAGTCCAAATTCTAACAGTAAAGCCTGTAATTGACAGCAGTTATTTTTAGTTTCATATCAACAAAGTGTCAGAGTTGATATTAGATTAAATATAATGATTGTCGTAAACCCAACAATGAGGTCTTTTTTCACGGAGTTGGAAAAATAAAATCCTGTGGTCGGATAGGTCGCGGGCCGCATATACTCAAAGACAATATCGTGCGTAGTCGGAGACGTCACATAATGATATCAGAGCCACTTCATACTTTTTAATAAGTGTGAGTTAACACAACAAAGATGCTGAGCTCTTGAAGAGAGGAAATTATTAGGCCTGGCGGCCTAGTGAGTCAATAAATAGGTAATGAGACCTGTAACTGATAACAGTTGTCTTTAGTCTCATATTGATAAAGTGTCGAAATTAAAACTGAATTAAATATGATGATTACTATAAATCTAACAACCAGACCTTTTTTCGGTGAGCTGAGAAAAATAAAACTGTGAAGTCGGATAGACTGCGGGCCCCAATATCATGCTGGGTTGGAGACATCACAAAATCACAATAACGGTGTTTCGGTTGGGATCTGCCTTGCCCTAAGCAGTGACGGTGTCCTGCTGCCCGGGGATCAGGACTCTGGCAAAATGTTGCAGTTCTGGAGCACAGCGGTCGCGTTGCCAAAGATGATGTCGACCGTATCGCACATGTTGCATTCACAGTAAAACTGAGTGGACGTAGAGTGTTTAGTGGTAGGCATCGGATAAGCATTGGTAGAACATCGACTGGTCGGCATCTGACATGATTGCCACGACCTATTGCTTCTACGGCCCCGCCGCGTTCGGGAATCCCATGTCTCTAGCAATGAACCTCTTGCCAAACATCGTTGCAAAAATTAAAATCTCAAAGAACTCCATGAGCAGTGGATTTGGGATTTTGGAGGATCTCATTGATGCAATATGGTTAGTATTTACCAAATGTGGCGCTTTGAAAGGTCCGCGTTTCATCGACGAAGCTCAAGCCGCCAAAAACTATGGTGGTGTCCATGTCATCGCCGACCATCATAATGTTCCACTTGTTCTTGTCGACCGTACAATCTCGTCACAAACCTCTCCTTTCTCTTTTTTGACGCTGCCTTGATGGTCTTGTACTTCCCGGCCCCCTTTTTTCCCACCACCGCATCGGCTTTCTTTCAACGATCCGAGCCCTGCAGTAGCCAGCTATCCTGCGAAGACAGCAATGACCAATCTTTGTCCAAGTCTATGTGGCCCATCAGCTTCTTGAGCTTGGCGATACCTATCAAATTATAAATTTTTGATTTGAATTGATTTATTTAAATTATTTGATTTTTAAATTTTTTTTATAAATATTTAATTTTATTTATAATTATATAGAATTTGGAAGGACTTTTTGCAAAATGCCAAATCAAAGTCGCTTATAATTCACGAAACACTAAGAGGGTGATAAAATTGAAAAAATTTATTAGTTCTTCTTCGTTCTTGTCCCATTCGAAGTCTTTTTTTTTTAATTTTTTCTTCTTTTCAACTCTTCCCATCAAAGAATGATAAAGATTCAAGGTTGATCAGTTAGAAATTGCAGACAATTTTAGAATTTTATTTCAGCCTTTGAGATATGTAAATTTATTTAATTCAGTTTTAAACTCATTTTCTCGCAGGTCTTACATCAAAAAGTAAAATTAGAGCCTATAATTGATATCAAAGTCTACTTTTGATAGTTGGTTCGTAAAAAATCAAATTATAATTTATTTTCTTTTGAATTTCTCGAAACCTAATTTGGAAAAATCAAGTTTTTGTCTCAAGTTTTAGTTGAAAATGGTATTAAATATTCTATTGGTATCCACAATTTTATTGGTGGAGAAAAATTCGAGATTGGATTCCAAAATTTTGATTTATGGTGAGTTTTCATGAATCCGTTGAAATTTTAAACTTTTTTATAAATTAAAATTTTAAAAGGGCTTTTATGTAAAATTACGGTTCAATATAATTCATTTTAATTAAATTGCATTTCGAATTCAATCTCAGTATGTGATTATGTTAGTCAAGATTAATTAATTTTAATTAATTAAGCTAATGATTATTTGAGTTAATAAAAATAAATTTTCATTATTATTTATTCTTGATTATATTTATGCGTTAAAATAACCAAATATTTTTCAAAGGATTTTAAGGTTATTTTAATTTATAAATATTATTATTCTGTATTAATTTTTTAATTTTTAATCAATTTGACCTAAAGGTTGAGTTGGTGTAAAGAAGAAATAAATATAGAATATTTTAAAAATTTATTTGTGATAATAAAAGGAAGCCAAAGCAGACTTTTATTATTTATTATAATTATTATGAATTTTATTGGCGAAATCTCGTGATTTATATTATTCTTCCAAAAAAGATAGTACAAGATCATAATTTAATCCCAATTCTGATTTTGCTTATGATTTATAGGACGTCGTAGTTTGTGTTAGTCTCCCAAAAGAGCTAATATAAGATCACAATGATAATTCCTATTTAAATCAATGGAATCATGGATTATTTATTATTGAAATGCATTTGTTGTGTATTTGAGCTATCCATTATAAAATTTGCAATATGAAATCTAATAATCAGCTCTTCAAGGTTGAGATATTGAATGGATCAAATTACTCGATTTAGAGAAGTGAACTAAAGGCTCATTTGGCATTTCAAGTTTTAACATTGCTCTTGATACTACTAAACTGTCTATTGGGTCTAACCAGTTTGAAAAATGACACATAACAGATAAATTAGTAAAACTGATAATCAGAAGAACAGTTTCTGAAATAATTCGTGTTAATTTGTCAGATATTTATTCTGCTAAAGAGTTCCTTCAGAGTATTCATGATAGGTTTGTTGGGTCATCTAAAGTCAAGAAATTATTTTTGACTCGCAAACTCCATAACACAAAATTGGCTGAGCATGAGGATGTTCGAGAGCATTTTTTGACAATATTTTTCAAAGGACATGAGTCAAAATATCTTGTTTGCTTTGAGTTAAATTATATTGATATTTCTCCTAATACATGGATTGTATATTCGGGATTATAAGTCCATATATCAACTATTATCCAAGAATTCCTGCATCTAAGGAAATCAGATGATCAGGAGAAGTATATTTTCATGGGAAATAATGAGTGAGCTGAGGTCATCGGTATTGGGGCATACACTCTGATTTTTCATGGTGGTTATACTGTTTTACTCTCAAATACAGTTTTTACATCAGCTATCAGGTGTAACTTACTATCTCTCTAGACTTATAGAAACTAGTTATTATTTTATTTTTAGCAAAAACTATGTATCTCTGATATATGATATTGTAATTGTTGCTACCGGTACTGTATCTGATAGTTTATATAAATTGCATATAAAACTTGAAATTGACCGTGTAGTACAGTATTATAACATTGATTCCAAATATATATTTCCTTGTGATCCGAATGTATAGTTAGATAAAAATTTTTCTCGTTTATGGCATTATCATTTAGGTCATATTTGTAGAGACAGATTAGAGAGACTCTGCCATGACGAAATTCTACAAAATATAAATTTTGATGATTTTGATATTTGTATGAATTATATTAAAAGTAAGATGATAAGAGCATCATTTCCAAAGGAATTAAGGTCTGATAATTTGTTAGATTTAATCCATACAAATATTTGTGGTCCAAATGGGGTAGCCACAAATACAGCTAGAGGTATTTTATAACATTCATTGATGACTATTCGCCATATGGATATGTGTATCTGCTATACAGAAGGTCAGATATTTTTGAAATATTTAAAGTGTAGAAAGCTAAAGTTGAAAATCAATTGGAAAGAAAGACTAAAGCTATCAGGTCAGATAAAAAATGTGAATACACTTCAGATATTTTTCCAAAACTTTTTACAGGAGCATAGAATTATTGCAAATATAATTATTCCAGAAAATGTAGAGCAAAATGGAGTAGCAGAAAAAAGGAACAGGACTTTGATGGACATGGTACATTGTATGTTTGTTTCAGTGAATTACCAGACTTTTTATGGGGCAAAATACTGAAAATGGCTACATACATTTTAAATAGAGTACCATTCAAATCTATTCCTAAAACTCCTTTGAGTTATAGCTTGGTAGAAAACCCAGTATAAATCATCTTATAATATGAGGCTGTAATACACAAAGTAGAATTACTTATCCTATTATACCAAAAACTGTAGTACGAATTTTAAGCTATAAGTTCATTGATTTTCTAAAAAGATCTAAAGGTTACAAGTTATATAATCCTGTTTAGGATTCCATATTTAAAAGTAGATATGTCAAATTTATTGAACAGGGCATATCTGTTACATAAAGTAAGAGGGAAAAAAATTTAAATTGAAGATGAGTCACATAGAGCTAAACAAGTTGAAGCACCCATGGCTATGCCAACCAGTTAGATGAAAGACCCAGAAGAATTCTTAAATCAGCTATATCAGTTTACTATGTTACATATTTAGAGAAAATTATAGATATGCATATTTAGAATTCAGATACTTTAGATGAAATACCTATGTTATTGATCACAAAAATGATGATCCATTGAATTTTTTAGAAGTCATAAGTAGTGAATACAAAATTCTTGTTGAATGCAATAATTG
The DNA here is from genome assembly GCA_005019695.1 of Trichopus zeylanicus subsp. travancoricus. Taxonomy (NCBI): domain Eukaryota; kingdom Viridiplantae; phylum Streptophyta; class Magnoliopsida; order Dioscoreales; family Dioscoreaceae; genus Trichopus; species Trichopus zeylanicus. The sequence goes on from RXID01014704.1 coordinate 244,175, forward strand.
AAGAAATTGACTCAATGCAAAAAAATGAGTTTTGATCTTTAATGCAAACTCCTATAAATTGTAAACCAATTGGTTGTAAATGGATCTATAAGAATAAATTGAAAGCCAATGGTGAAATTAACAAGTATAAAATAAGACAAGTTACTAAAGGATACACTCAAAGAAAAAGAATTGATTATAATGAGACATTTTTTTCATTCTCTAGAAAAGATTCATTAAGAATCTTTATAGCATTGGTTACACAATATGACTATGAACTCATTTAGATGGATGTTAAAACAGCATTTCTGAATAGAATTCTTGAAGAAGAAATTTATATAATTCAGACAAAAGGATTTGTCAGAAAAGGTGATGAAATAAAAGTCTGTAGACCACATAAATCTATTTATGGTTTAAAATAAAAGTCTCGACTATGGTATATTAAATTTCATAAGGCAATTACAAAATTCGGCTTTCGAAAGAATATGCCTAATAATTGTGTACACTTGAAAGTTAGTGGGGGTAAAGTTCAAATATTAATGTTATATGTTGATGATATCTTATTGACTGGTAATGAACTGAATTTTCTCAGAGAAACTGAAAAGATATTGTCTACAGTCTTTGAAATGAAGAATCTTGGTAATGCTTCATATGTCTTGGATATTAAAATATACAGAGATAGAAAGCATCGATTGTTTGGGCTTTTTTAGGAGACATATATTGGTAAAATTCATCAAAAACATGGTATAGAAAATTATAAAGCTAGAAAATTACCTATAGTCAAAGATGATAAGCTTAATCTTCAGCAATATCCTCATAATAAAATTAAAAGGCGGGAGATGCAGAAAATTTTCTATGCTTTAATTGTTGGCAGTTTGACGTACTTGATGATTTGTACCTGTTCAAATATTACTTTCATTATAGGACTTCTTGGCAAATATCAGAATAATCTAGAAATGACTTATTGCAGAGTAGTTAAGAAGATTTTTCGTTATTTGAAAAAAATCCAAAATTATATGCTCTTATTTGATGATTATAAATCATTAAATGTTATTAGATATACAAACTTTGATTGAAAAGGATGTGAGGATAGTTTGAAGTCAACATCTGGATATGTGTTTACTTTAGCAGAATGAGTTATTTCATAGCGTAGTATGAAATAAACTACTACTATTTTGTTAATTATGGAGGCATAGTACATACCTTGTTGTGAAGTTAGTAAACATGCTATGTGGTTGAAATATTTTCTTTTTGACCTCCAAGTAGTTGATTATATTGACAGACCAATGCAGATAGTCTGTGACAATAATGCAACTATATCTCTCGCTAAGGATGCTAGATGTCATTCCAAAGTAAAGCATATTGAGCTATAATTTCATTATGTCCATGAAAAAGTTCAAAAAAAAGGATATTATCATTTCACGAAACTCCTCTGTAAGTAATCTGACCGACCCAATGACTAAAGGTCTTGTGGTGAAAATATTTAAAGAGCATGTCAATCGTATGGGGATAGTTTGCAAAGATGATATCATGTTTTGATCGATACATGCATTTTTATCTATTTATATTTTTTTATCAGAAAATATTACTTTTTTCATTTGAATTGATTCCATTGATGTGTTTTCTTTTTAATCTTCTGATTTAGAAGATGAAGTCCTTGAGAATCTGTGGGTCCTTAGGTAGATTGGCGATGACCACATACATGATGACCTAGTAATCATGTGCAGGTGATTTTTGAAATGCTTGAGATGAAGGTATGACTAAGCATTATATCTATTTTGTACCTCTTACTTAGATGAAGTGCATTAGTATTTGTGGAATGTACTCAGTAAAATTTGTGTATCTAAATAATGTGTTTTTGAGAAAATCACAAAACGAATAAATCGTCAATAAAAAAAGTATGAAAATTCACACCACCGTTATGTTTTATTGTATGCCTTAGTCCATGAGCACATTATTTATACTTATGTTTAATGTTATTCAACTCAACTGATGTATTACTTTACTTGTTTTGACATGTAAACAGTTGGTATATCATTAGCATACATCCATCCATTGTTGAAAATGTATGGGGACTATTGAGAAAGAATGGTATAGTCCATTGTCTCTGAATTGTACAATTAGGATCTCATGTGAAAATTATTTTCTCAAAAATTATTTTCAGTAGACATCTACTTATATATATATAAATAAATATATCTATAAGTCAAGTGGTGGATTCTTAGTCATGTGGCCTTCTAGACTGTTTATTAATTTATTTTCTAAAATAAGTTTGATTGTGCAATTCGGGTCAAACAGTTTGAAAATATAGTGAGTAGCTCAAGTTTGACTATCTGATTAATATTTGTATGACAATGGATAACAGTATAGATGAAACCAAATTTTATATGTGTGTGCTCATATGAGTGTTTTGTGATGGCGGAACGTTTTACAGTATACCCAGCATCTGGTCTCACCTTGAGATTGTCTGGTTGGAGAAGAATAAATTTTATTAGACTGAATCCAATTGAAAATCTAGATTTAAATTAATTTATTTAAATTATTTGATATCTGAATCCTTTTGTAATATTTAGTTTTATCTATAATTACAAAATTTTGATTTTTAATTATAATGAACTTAAGGGTCTTTTTGCAAAATGTCAAATTAAAGTCCATTATAATTCATGAAATAGAGACAGAGTGATAGAATTAAAAAATTTTATCAATTCTTCTTTGTTCTCGTTTCGTTCGAAGTTATTTTTTTTATTTGAAATTTTTTCTTCTCTTCAACTCTTCCCCATCAAAGAGTGGTAAAAACTCAAGATGGATCAATTGAGAATTGTAGATAAAGATTTCATAATTTTGTTTCAAGCCATGAGATATGTAAATTTATTTAATTAAATTTTAAACTCATTTTTCTCGGGGATCTTGCATCAAAAGGCAAAATTAGAGCCTACAAAATTATCGACATTTGTGAAGCATTGACATTATTCATTCAAGATAAAGCACGAAAATTTGTATCAGCCATTGCAAGAGCTCTATTCATCGCCCTTCACTTCATGGGCTTTTTGTTTCAAAAAGGGTACGTTCTTGTTGGTTTATACACGTACAAGATTTTAGAATCTGAATCAATTTTGGAAGGAATAATTTGAAAATCAACAGGAGAAAGATGAAGAGTTTTAGTCTGAGGAAAAACAAAATAACACAAAGAAGACGATGGTGACGTTTGCTATAATGTGTTGGCTTAATTTTGTCTTGAATCTGGATTTTTCGGAAAGTCTTAATTATATTAAAAAGTAATTTAGTGAGTCTAATCTTTATCTGAATTTATCTTCTACTAGAAGACTTAAATTAGTAAAATTCTTATTTGAGTCAGTCTTCTACTTTGACTCAAACTCAGTTAGACCACATCTATAAATACCCTATTCATATAAGGATTTTATATAGAGTAAGAGAGAGAGACATAGATCAATACTCTCGAAATGTCTTGTGATGGGTAAGCTACTTAGTCTCTTGTGAGAGTTGGTGATATTGGAGTTTTGCCTCCATCGTTGTAATCTTCTCTTTCTTTTTTCATCAATACAATATCTTCTGTATCGTCTTCACCATATAAATCTCTTGTGTGTTATTTTTTTTTTTTTTATGTTCTTCTTCTACATCATAAATTGAGGTGAACATCGATATTTAGCACTACAAATGGTATCAGAGCTTCAGGTTCAATATATCCACTACGAAGTTTGATGCAAAAAAATTTCAATGAAAAACAAGAATCTCCTATTTGACAAGCAAGAGTTCAATCAATTCGTACTAAACAAGGATTAAGAAACACATTGGAAGACGTCAAGCCTGAAGATGTTACTGAAAATATCTAAAAAAATCAGAAGGCTAGTGCACATGGTACAATCATCCTCAGTCTTACCGATGAGGTACTCTATCCATTTCTTGATGAAACATCACCTTCAGAGTTATGAAAAAAGTTGGAGAAATAATATATGAGTAAATCTATCTTAAATCGAGTTTACTTAAAACAGAAGCTCTTCAATTTTTGAATGAGAGAAGGTACGAATATAATCGATCATCTTAATGCTTTTAATAAACTAGTCTCTCAATTATTAAGCATTGATGTTAAAATTGAAGATGAAGACAAGATAATTATTTTATTATTGTCTCTACTTCCTTCTCTTGAGAATTTGAAGACTACTCTCATATATGGTAAGAATTTAAAATTTGACGATATTTCTGCTGTCCTTCTATCTAATGAATATTTAGAAAAGATTGAAGGGAATGTATCACACTCAGAAGCATTGATTGTCAGAGGTCATAGCAAAGAAAGATCAAAGAAAGGTCGTTCTACATCCAAATCCAAAGAAGTAAATTACAGGTATTGTAAGAAGATAGGACATGTAATTAAAGAGTGTTGGAAGTTCAAAATAAAGAAAAAAAAAGAGAATCTCAATCTAAAGAGCAAGCCAAAGAACAAGTATCAGTTATTGAAGAGAGTTCTAATGATGATTTTGGTAATGTTCTCTCAATTAGTTCTAATTTTGATCTTTACCATGATACTTTGATTCTTGATTCTAGTTGTTATTACCATATATATCCTAATAATGATTGGTTTGAAGACTACAAGTCCTATGATGGTAGTTTAGTTTTGATGGGTAATAACAATTTATGCAAAACTGTTAGAATTGGAATAATCAAAATTAAGATGTTTGATAATATATTAGAACTCTTACTGACGTTAGACATATTCCTAATTTGGAAAAAAAAATTTGATCTCTTTTGGTACTTTGCATTCTTCTGGTTATAAGTATTCTGCTGAAGGTGGAGTTATTAAGGTTGTTAAAAACTCATTGATAGTGATGAAGAGCCTAAAACATGAAAATTTGTATGAATTAGTAAAAAAAACCGTTAAAGGTGGAGCAGCAATTTCTCAGACTTCTTCTTCTGATTTGACCCGCTTATAACATATGCGTCTCGATGATATGAGTAAGTAAGGTTTAAGTAAGTTCAACAAAAGAAAATTACTGAAAGGTCTCAACTCATGTAAATTGAATTTTTGTGAGTATTGTCTCTATGGTAAACAGTCCAAATTAAAGTTTAATACTAGTACTCATGACACTAAAGGCTTAATTGATTATATTGATTCTGATTTATGGTTCTCTCCCATTCCATCAAAATCTGGTGCTCATTACTTTGTTAGTTTTATTAATGATTTTTTCAAAAAAGTGTAAATTTATTTTTTGCATCACAAAGCTGAAGTATTTTCTGTTTTCAAACGGTAGAAAACTTCAGTTGAAAAAAAGATTGGCAGAAAAATCAAATATCTTAGAAGTGATAATGTCGGAGAGTACAAATCAACAGAGTTTCTCAAATTCTATGAAAATGAAAGCATCGAACGCCACTTTATCATTCCGGAAAAATCTCAATAAAATGGTATGGTTGAAAGGATGAACAGAACTTTATTGGAGAAAGCATGTAGTATGCTCAGTATAGTTAATCTTGACAAATATTTTTGGGCAGAAGCAGTTAATACAGTATGCTTCATTGTAAATCGCTCTCCTTAGACAGCTATTAATTATAAAACTCTTGAAAAGGTATGGATTGATGAACCTGCAAATTATTTTTCTTTAAAGATTTTTGGTTACCCTACTTATGTGCATGTCATCAAGGATAAATTAGATGCAAGTTTTAAAAAGTGTACTTTTCTTGGTTATGCCAAACGTGTTAAGGGTTATCATTTATCGGATCTTACTATTTTTAATATAATTATTGGAAGAGATGTAATATTTGATGAAAGTGTTATGTTAAAACCTCTCAAAAAAGGTCCCAGTAATATAATGCAAGTGAAGGTGGAGTATATAGTTCCTTCAGAAGAAGATATTCAAAGTATGCAAACTCTCAAGAAAACTCTAAGAATCAAATTTCTGAGAAGATTTCACTTCGACGATCCCAAAAAAATATAAAGCCACCCGAAAGATATGATTTTGAAAATATTGTAGCTTTTGCTTTAGTTGCTGACAATGGCGATCTTTCTTCCTACAAAGAAGCAATGCAGGATAAAAAAATTTTCCAGTGGCAAGCTGGTATGAATGAAGAGATGGATTCCCTTCAAAAGAATCATACTTGGAACTTGATGAAATTGCTAGAAAGTGAAAGAACAATTGGTTGTAAGTAGGTATTTCGAAAGAAAGAGGATTCTTCTGAGATAGATAGTGTTAAATTAAAAATCCGTTTAGTTATAAAAGGGTATTTACAAAAGGAGGATGTTGACTTCAATAAAATTTTCTCTCATACAGTTAAACACACATATATTCATTTTCTAATTGTTTTAGTTATTTTTCATAATCTTGAATTAAAATAGCTTGATGTCAAAACTGTTTTTCTACATGGAGAATTAGAAGGACAAATTTTTATGCAACAGCCTGAAGGGTTCATCCAAAAAGGTAAGAAAAATTATGTTTGCAAGTTAAATAAATCACTTTATGGTTTAAAATAGTCTCCAAGGCAATGGTATAAAAGGTTTGATAGTTTCATGCTGAAACAAGATTTCATCCATTGCAAACATTATTACTGTATCTATTTTAAGATACATACCAATAACTCATTTATTATATTACTCCTTTATATTGATGATATGTTTATCACTACTCAAAACATATCTCTACTTAATGATATAAAGTTTAGAATGAAAAATAAAATTGAGATGAAAAATTTAGGTGCTGTAAGGAAGATTTTCGATATGGAGATTGATCGAGATTGAAAGTATGGCAAGTTACAGCTTAACAGAGTAAGTATCTCAAGAAGATTATTTCTCGTTTTCACATGTAGAATTCAAAACTCGTCAGTACTCGTTTGACATCTTACTTCAAACTTTCAGCTCAACTATGTTCTTCTACAGATGAGGAGTATGCATACATTGAGAATATTCCATTCTCAAGTGCTATTGAAAGTCTAATGTATGCTATGGTATGCACAAGACCTGATATTGCACAAGCAATCAGCGTTGTTAGTTATTACATGACAAATCCAGGAAAATAGTATTGGTAGGCTATGAAGTGGCTATTAAGATATATTAAAGATACTCTTAATATTGGCTTATGTTTTGACAAGAACACAGTTCGAGAAGGCAAAATTGTTGCCTACGTCGATTCAGACTATACTGGAGACCTTGATCGACGATTATCCCTCATTGATTATCTTTTCACTGTTTATGGAGGACCTATTAGTTGGAGATGTATATTACAGTTAACTATGACATTATGTACAACAGAGTCTGAGTATATGATAGTTACAAAAGTCATTAAAAAAGCTCTATGGCTAAAAAGATTAACAAGTGAAGTTGATTTTTCTCAAAATGTTATTCCTATCTTTTGCGATAGTAAGAACACCATACACCTTATGAAAAATCAAATGTATCACGCCAAATCAAAGCATATAGATATCCAATTTCACTTTATTTGGGATATTATTGAAGACGACGAGATTTCTTTACAAAAGATTCTTAGTTCAAAAAATCTTGCAGATATGTTGACGAAGATGATTCTGATTGATAAGTTCGATTTTTGTTTGAACTTGATCAATGTTCAAGGTTATTGATCTTGCCCCATGAGGTAATGGTGAAAACATCTATTGAAGATTCAAATTTAAAGAAGAAGAGGATTTGAGCCAAGGTGGAGATTATTGGCTTAATTGTGTCTCGAATTCGGATTTTCCGGAGAGTCTTAATTATATTAGGAAGTAATTTAGTGAGTCTAATCCTTTTTTGAATTTATCTTCTATTAGAAGACTTGAATTACTAGAAGTCTTATTTGAGTCAGCCTTCTACTTTGACTCAAACTTAGTTAGATCACATTTATAAATATCCTATTCATATAAGGGTTTTATATAGAGTGTGAGAGAGAGACATAAATCAATACTCTCAAAATATCTTATAATAGCTAAACTACTGAGTCTCTTGTGAGAGTTGGTGATATTGGAATTTCGCTTCCGTCGTTATAATCTTCTCTGTCTTTTCTCATCAATACAATATTCTTCGGATCATTTTCGTCACGTAAATCTCTTGTGTATCTTTTTTTTCTTCTTTAATATTCTTCTACATCGTGAATTGATGTGAATATCGATATTTAACGCTACAATAATGCATGGTCATCATGCATTATCTATAGTGAAAGATGGTGTCTAGTAACCTATAATTATCATATAAAATCCATATGGTTTCAGAGTTTTTAAAAATAAGAGACAAGAATATCCGCATCACATGATACAACGATGCCTTCAGCAAAAGGAAAGGTCTATATGACTAACCATTCCATTCAAAACTGAAATATCAGAAATGTTTTTTGTTGCAAGGGCAAAACTTTCCTATATGTTTTGATTAATATGGAGTATGAATATGTTCAAAAGTATACAATTATTGGCTGTAGATGCTAAAACCATTGAACGTGCTGGACTCTAAGAATTGGAACCAAGACTTCCAACCTAACATAAGAAAATATTATGATTTAGAGTTTTGCCACTTTCCAGTCGGATCCGTATGATTCTACGATTCTATGATTCTATCATTAGTGGGCTAATGATAGTCGACTATTATGGATGCTAATGTATTAGCGCCAATATTCGTTAATTGATGGCGTTAATACATTACCGCCACCAATATATGACCTACAACCCACGCTAACCAAGCGTCGGACTGTTAGTCCGGGTGTTGGGACTTCTTGTTATAGTTCTTTTCTTAACAGAATAAAAAAGCTAGAGATATCAGTCCACAATACGCAATAAATTTAGATGAAAATCCTTTATTGCCATTGATAATATTTGTCATGTCCTTATATGTAATCGTAGTTGGGTACCTTTAAATGTACGTCACTAGAAAATGAAAGATGGATTAGCACACCTAACATACCTCCCTTAAGCACTATAATTAATTGTACGTATCCTCCGCTACCGAAAATTCGAGGAAGTTTTTTCTCTAAAAGAAGAGGGGTGTAACAATTATGGGTTGACTCCCTCGAGCTGCTGTCTTGCTTCCGGACCGGAGGGGCCACTCTACCAAATCGCACTATTAAGCGATCTTAACAACTCTTACACTGGGAAGAGTCTTAGGGAGGCATACCATAGAGAGTAGCACAAGGTAGCCATGAACTCAATTAATAAGCGCAGCGCATGCATTGATGTTAAACCCTGTGATCGGCAACGGAATACATATATCATTGTGGTTATCGTCACATGTCGCTGGAACGATGCTTAGTGTATTGTTTTTACTTCTGTGATGGTTATCTACTTAAAAGATCAATCAGTTGCTTGTGTCATTTCCTTTTTATGTGCAGAAAAGCTTGAATCTTGAAATAATTTACTTCCTTGATATTCCTATTTTTTACCTCAAAACTACATTCTAATTAACAATTTGTAAACGTATTTGAAATTTCTTCTTCCGTGGGTCCAAATATATTCCTTTTTCACTGTTCTTCTTGCTAGTGTGGTAGAGAATATTCAGTGACATGGAGGACAAGGAAGACTAGAAGCTTTTGATCACTTCTTTTTTATGCATGAAGATAAATATTCAACATTTTGAGCTACTTCCCATGGACCCATCTCCTATTAATGCAATGCATTTTTTTTTCTATATAATCCCCTACAACTAGGAGAAGTATAGGCATCAAGCACCTCAACCCTCTTCCTCCCTCACTTTGTCCCTTTTCATACTTCATACAATGAGCATTTTCTCAAATAATGCTTTTATTCTCCTTATGATGATCCTATTAACAAGTACACTAGAATTAGCCACAAGCTTAGAAGGTTTTTCTTCTTCTTCTTCTTCTTCTTCTTCTCACCACAGCTTCAACATGATCACCAAAGCCAGCACCATGCCCTCCTCTCCTTGCAGGAGCATGCCATACCCAACCGCCTGCGAATCAGCGCTTGCCTCCGTTGCCAGAGCCTACACGAAATCCCCGGAGGAGATATTCACTACCACCGTCCAGTTCGCCATGAATCATGCACACTCTGCTCGTGCCATGGCCTACAACCAAACCCTCGAACACCGAAAGCACGCCCCTGACAAGCCCACCGCCATGGACGACTGCCTCGAGCTTCTCGACATTAGTCTAGACCAACTCAAAAACGTCTTGAACTCCAAGAAGGCCCACGACATCCAAACCTGGCTCAGCTCCGCCCTCACCAACCAAGTGACGTGCTGTGAGAGCCTGTCAGATGTCGGGGCGTCGTCGGCCGGCAGGGAACTCATGGATGCGCAGGCTCAGATTCTGATGCAGCACATTAGCAATGCTCTTTCACTTCACGTGCCGGCCAATTACGGCGGCAGCGGAAACATCGGCGGGCGGAAGTTGTTGGCTGACAACGATAGCGACGGGTATCCAACGTGGCTGTCAATCGGCGACCGGCAGCTTATGAGTGCCTCGCCGGATGACATCAAAGCCGACGCGGTGTTGGCGCAAGACGGGAGTGGAACGCATAGGACTATCAGCGAAGCCATTGCCTTCGTGTCTTTAGCGTCGTCGGGTGGCAGAAGTGTAATTTATGTGAAGGCGGGGACCTATAAGGAGAACGTCAATATTCCGACCAAGTACGAGAACGTGATGTTGGTGGGCGACGGCAAGGGCAAATCCGTCATTGTGGGTAGCCGGAGCGCGGGCGGCGGCTGGTCTACGTACAGCTCCGCAACTGTCGGTGCGTACGGTTGCGATTAGTTTTTCAAAATTTTCATTTTTTAAAGAAAATTTCGCTCATCTTTTAATGAACATATATTTTCTTTATTTTTAAAATTACCTAAAATACTTAATAATTTTTCTAAAATGTGTTACTAGATATAGAAAGGAAAATGGACAATCGCGTGGTTGGCACCACAGTTTTCCCCCTCACGAACCTTATCTGAAAACTGAAAAAAAAAAAATAATGCTTTTTTAGTTAAGAAACAAGCTAATAGTGTCTAATTATTATTATTATTATTATTATTATTATTATTATTATATTTTTGTTGTTATTTATGGAGGCAGCCGCAATGGGAGCTGGCTTCATTGCCAAAGGCCTGACCATCATCAACAGCGCCGGGCCATCAAAGCAACAGGCCGTGGCCCTCCGAGTCGGCTCGGACAGGTCCGTCGTGACCCAGTGCTCGCTGCAAGGCTACCAGGACACACTCTACACCCACTCCAACCGTCAGTACTACCGCGACAACGACATCTCCGGCACCGTCGACTTCATCTTCGGAAACTCCGCCGTCGTCATCCAGAACTGCTTAATCCAACCGCGCCGCCCGAACGGCGGCCAGTGGAACTCGGTCACGGCCCAGGGCCGAACCGGCCCGAACGAGAACACGGGCATTTCGATCCAGGGCTGCAGAATACAGGGCGCGTCCGACTTGGGTGGCACGCCAACATATCTCGGCAGGCCCTGGCAAAAGTATGCGAGGGTAGTTGTGATGCAGACGTACTTGGATAGCTCCATCAACAAGGCAGGGTGGGAGAAATGGTCAGGTGACTCAGGTGGCTTTGCATTGTCCACTTTGTATTTTGGTGAGTACGCGAACACCGGCCCCGGGGCATCAACTTCCGGCCGCGTCCATTGGCCTGGAGTGCACCCGTCGATCTCCTCAGCTGAAGCGTCCAAGTTCACCGTCGCCAACTTTATCCTGGGCGACTACTGGTTGCCGAGCACCGGCGTCGACTATAAAGCTGGCCTTTGATGTGGCACATTGGCTTTATCTATGCCCATTTGCTAACTGTTAATGCATTGCGGGCCTTGATGTTGCAATAGAAAGATTTGTTGAACCTGTCAGAGATACGTGTGACTGAAGATAAGATGATGATTATATTAAACAAATCAATTGTGTAGTTACCGATGTAACCAAACAATCTGTATTTGTATTTGTATTTACAGTGGGCTTGTTTGACATAATATACAAAACTGCACTAAATGATATTCCAATGTTTCTTTGAGAAAACTGATATTCCAAACTGTAACTTGATATAAGTATAGCAGTGCAAGTTAGACCATTTTCAGCTGAACTTCAATCAGAACTTATTTATATGTCATTTTCTTGCTATTAAGAAAATTGCAACCTGCAATTTCCGTTAATTCAGATATGTACTGACGTTTATAACGACAGGTTTTGAGCACTGTACACTACAAAAAAATGCGTTACCCTCAACACTCCCAAAGAAAAAGAAAAAAACGTCACCAGTAAAATCTACAATAACACTTTACATCTTTGAAATGATGCAAACAACTTGGATCCTTGACCTCGAGGAAAATTTCCCGTTGATGAGCCTTTGATATGAGCTTTGGCAGCAGCGTGGCAAGATGTGCACATTCGAACACCCTTAATTGTTCCTACGTTCTGAAAGCTTGGTGTTTTACTGAGTGCAAAATCAATTGCTAGTTTTTCACTGCGAGTGCAAATAACCTCTTCTTTCTCCTCCTCAACGTCAAGCTCAGCATCAGCAAAATGGAGCGGTATTGTCTTTGTTTTTACTCGTCTCAAAAAAATTATGCAAATTGCTCTAGATTACCATCCAACGACCATGAGAGTAACTAACCATATTCTCTCTTATAGGCTTCCTAACATTCAAGCCATCACTAGTCATCCCAATTTGTTCCTGTATATGCATTAGTAATCTGTGAATTTTATGATCTCCTGGACTCAATTCGATCAAATTTTCAGAAGCAAGAAGCGCTAGTTCGACATTTGCGTGAGCTCTGGCAGCAGTAAGCAATGCATTCCAGGCAGTAGAATCAGGCTCAATAGGCATTTTCTTGATAAGTTCAGCAGCTTCCCTGAGGCTACTGGAACGACCAAACAGATGGACCATCCCTGCATATTGGTCTAAATTTGGGGATAGGTGGTATTCTTCAACCATGCTGGAGAAGAGCCCCTTCCGTTCCTTCACCATCCCAGATAGACTATAAGCAACGATGATCCCAGTAAGAGTGGTACAGCTCAGCTTAATTCCTTCCTCCTTCATCTGATCAGAAAGACCTAGCGCAACCTGAGAAGATCCATCCAAAACACAACCTGCAATGGTTGGATTCAAGGGGATAAGATCCCCTTATTAAATACCATTCGAGCACTTTCTAAATCACCAGATTAGAAACAGCTGTGTCAGATTCTAAGCCACCACGATCTATGCAAGTATGGATCTCCTTTACCTTCCATGCTGATACTAAATTCGCACAAGCTGGAAGAATGCTCAAGATAGGGACTGAATTGGGCGTTACTGAAACCAGTTGCATCTGCCGAAATATCCTCAGTGCATTGTCCACTTGACTTTCTGCAGGTTCCAGCAATAAGAGCACTCCATGATGCAGTATTCCTTCTGACCCCATCTTTCTCCATCCTGTTAAAGAGTTCTATGTAGCGATGTCAAAATGGGTCGTTGAGTTTGTTATGCATCATATTTGGCATAATCTAAAATTTACAATATTTGGATCATATTTACACGGTTATATGTCAGACCATGCTGCCTGATGTCCCATTTATAATTCAGAGATCAGGCACGACCTAAGACACGATTGAATCGAGTAAAATATTACAAGCGGATTGGCATGGTCTGAAATTTTTTTTTAAAATCAAAAGTTTTATCTAGGAAAGAGCTTTTTTTTAGCCATTTCATTGAACAAATGACGGGCATCGTCCAAGCTACCGCATTTCGCATACATACTAACAAGCTTAGCCTCGACAAAGCGGTTGGAGTGCTGCACCAAGCCGATCGCGTGGAGTCTTCGGCCATCGGCGATTGAGTCCGAGTCAAGCTGTCCTGGAGGAGAGCGACGTACGTTCTCGAATTGAACGAGGAGCCATTTCTGAGGGCCAAGATGGTATCTTGGATGCTTCCATGGCGGGGACGGGGAGTTGAGTTGTGGCCTTTGGTCTTGTGGGCGGCGAGGTTGGAGCTTGGGGTGTTTTGGAGAGGGTTTGGAGGAAAGAGAAGAGCGGATTTGATTAGGGTTTTGGGTTTAGAGGAAGGGGATTGCAATTAGGGTTTTGGAATTGGAGATTTCCATGGCTGGGAAGCAGCCCTCCTTCGCCTTCACTCCCTCGTTTTTCTTTTTTTTCAGATATTAGGAAATTGTGAAAATTGGGATTATCCGTTGAAACGAGAGGGCGGGAGAGCAAGCGACAATGTGACGCCCTGCGAATGTTGTAACTTTATTGTACGCCAATATTAGGGTTGAATTTACATATATATACCCCTCTAATCCATTGAAATTGTGTGATGGGAATGCATGCAATTTCCCAATTTGTTAGGGGTATGAAAGCAAAAATATCTTTTTGTTAGGCTGTTTTCCAGAAAATGAATGAACTGTTTGCCTGGGTTTAAAAGGCGAACCAGAAGATCAAAAGGCAGTGTTCCAAAATGTAAGAACTTTTCATTTCTAACTTCACAGTCAAAATCTGCTCTGCTTCATGTAACTGCTTCTGCTCCTGCTTCTAGCCATTGTAAGCCAAGTGGCTCCAGCTGCCATTCTACTACCAAGAACACAGATGCTTCAGTTACAGTCAAACCAGAGCCTCTTGGCTCACAATTCAGTAGCAGTAACTCGGATTTGTTTCTCTCTATAAACCTGCCAAAATCTGAGAAAATAAGAGAAAATGAAAGATTTTCTTTCTTTTTTAATAGTTTTGCAGGCACGTGCATTACCAGGTCTTTGTTTCTTTCTTAAGTGTAATGTGACCCAAAGCTGCTCCATTTTATTTCCGGTATCGCCAATAAGCAACACTGAGAAATGCAACGGGATGAGAAAAAGAAGCATGGACATCTCTAGAGAGAGCATTCCCACCAAGTGGGTCGGTGCGGAGAGGTGGTTGACCAGCAAATCCTGCAATGAGTCACCTGTTCATGTAACAAAAGCAAAAGATCAATCCAAAAACCTGAATCAGAGTGGAGGATTTCACCTGAAAGCTTGTGAAGTTTCAAACATGCTGAGAGCGGGAGAAGAGAAGCTCCCAACTCTCCAAGAAGCAAGGTTACAAGATTTCATCACAGGATGAGATCTTCACACTAAAGTGAAGATAATTTTGTTCACAGGAATGGTTTATTTTCGTTCATCATCATTGGATGCTGACTTGAATCATGCTGAACTCTTCTATCCCAGCATATGAAACCTTATATACTTTTGCCACAGAGTTTCCTGCTTCTGATATGGTGCGCGAAGTTCAAGTTTGTTTTTCACCGCAGACGTTGTTTAGTTTCCGTGTATCTGGAGTTCAAATCTTCACGACTCCAATGCACAGGTGAACTCACAGATAAACTGGAGTCTAAATTACTCAAAATTCGATACTCCCAGCGTACCAAGGAGGGTTTACTCTGCAGGACGCTACACGACGAGCTCACGAAGCATGCACGAGTTCACTGTACAGATATTGAGACCAAAATGATTCCTCTTGAAAGTTTGATCACACCAAAAGAGCAGACGTCTATGAATTCTCCTTTGACACCCAGCACTCCATCCAACCACTGTGGCCATCTGGTGCTATCACAAACCGAGGTCAATATATCTACGCTTGAAAAACACCACATTGCCACGCTAGAGCTTACAATGGAGTTGAAATATTTGGTTTTGGATAAAAGAGCAGTAGAGGAAGATCTGTCAGAAAACTTGAGGAATAGAAAGTTCTATGGTGAAAGTGGGGAGAATAATTGTACCCAGAAAGACTGCTTTGGAAGACGAGAGGAGAAAGATCTGTATCAGGTAATTAACGCAGCCAAAATACCCCATTCTTGCTGTTCTATTGCTCTTACTTTTAAGTTTGAATTAATTTGGTTGGAGAAACCAAAACAAAGCAAAGATTCAAGCTTGGATAAACCACCAGACTGCAAAAGCGAAAGCAGAGCCTTGTAAGCTTCAGGTAAATGGCAAAGTTTTCAGCTGTTCATCCAATACATGACCTCAGAAATTCAAGTATTCTTAGGATTATTAATGGGTGCGTGCAGATCAAAATACAAAAGATGAGAGCAAAATTGGAACAGAAATTGCTGGAGAAAATGGCTGTTGTTCACAGAAAGGCTGACGAGTGGAGAGCAGCAGACAGACATCACGTTCACAGAAAATATTTAGAGTATCTGGTCAAGCTCAGAAACCTGAAAGCAGCATAATTAACACTTCCCTCACAAAATTGCCCATTAGATCAATGAAATCAACAAACCTTTGCAAGATAAAACAATCAAACTAGTGGGCTTGAGAACAATGTGGTTCTAAAATATTAAGAAAAATTCAAACTTTTCTGCTCCCCACTTCGAGGTATGTACTTCCAATCATTTATTGGTGATACTAAGGTAACATTAGAAGCATATGTCCTGTAAAATGCTCAATGGACAAAACTCCCTCTCATTGAAGTATTGCTGATCCGATATGCTCGAGTTAATCTTAACATCTCACTCAGAGTTGAGGGACAGTACATTGTCAAGATGGGTTTGCAAATCTGGTATTGCCACCATGCCAATGGATTGCATCTCTTGTGCTGAGTATTCTGATTTTACCAGCGATTGCAACTGTACATGAGCTTCTACAATGTTTGCCCTGTGCTTCAGTTAAACAAGTGATGATTTTTGTCAGAACCCCAAATTTACAAATATAAACAACAGCAACTCCAAAAACTCAAACGTTGAAATCTAAATTAAATATAAACAGCTCACTTGATGAGTTGATGAATTCTGTACATAAAGCTTCATTTTGATCATCACCTTAGACAACTCTCGTTGAACAGCCATGCCGACCTGTTTCAGCAAAATTGCCACTATTAGCACATGACTAGAGTACCAAAATGGCCTGTACTAAACGTACCTTCTGAATTAGCTCTGCTACTTTATCCGGAGTAGCAAATGCTTGACTTTTTAAGAGGTTTTGCAAAAACAGAGTCCACTTTCAGAGTCTGACTACCAGCAGATAGAGCAACTTTGACAGCAGTTACCTATAAAAAAAAGACAACTATCAGCCCTCAGAAAAACTTGTTTGATGTTGACTAACATCTTCTCTAGATGGTACATGAAAAGACAGGAAACAACAGTAGCATTCAAAAAACAGTTCCAGATAGCTAGTTCATTCAGAAAAGTTGGGCTCCGCATAATAAATTTTCAGGTTTTGATGGAATAATTTTACACTTTGATTTTTTTTTTTTCCATTAGCCATTACTCTAATCCCTCAGAGATTAGTTCAAAGATTGAGCCCACCTAATATATTGCCAACTCTACTCTTTCCCAGAGGACTAGGCTATGCTGTAGTTAAGTTCTCTTTAGTTTTTTGTTCTTTTTTCCATTAGCCATTACTCTAATCCCTCAGAGATTAGTTCATAGATTGCAAGCACACCTAATTTATTGCCAACTCTACTCTTTCTGAGAGGACAAGGCTATGCTGGAGTTGAGTTCTCTTTACCATCGAACTGTTCAAATACCACCATAGATTTTACAGCAAGCATATCTTCTACACACTGTTTCCTAGTTTTCTGAGCAAGTAATTATGTTTATAAGCATTTGACATGCTGTTCAACTATTTAAAACCAGCAATAGTCAAGTCACTTTCCAACAGATTTGCCCAGAACGTTGGGCTTTTAAATGAACTGTTT
This sequence comes from Trichopus zeylanicus subsp. travancoricus, assembly GCA_005019695.1. Classification (NCBI taxonomy): domain Eukaryota; kingdom Viridiplantae; phylum Streptophyta; class Magnoliopsida; order Dioscoreales; family Dioscoreaceae; genus Trichopus; species Trichopus zeylanicus. Next base: position 261,714 of record RXID01014704.1, read on the forward strand.
TTCTGATGATGGTGCCGGAATCATAGTAATTATTTATATATCATATGCTCATTTTACTCTTCTATGTAACGAGAACCACAATTGATCTGGCCTAAGCGTACCTATCACATTTAATGTGTTGTAATACAAATTGAAGTATTGAGCAGATATCTTCACCTACAAGTGATGAAACAAAATAAATATCTACTGCTTTAAACTGCTGTAAAGCATATTTCATAACCTTGATGAAAGTATTGGGTCCACAACTAATTTCGTAACTGACATAATGAATTCTTAGCAAGTTGCTTTGAGACTTTTCTCTAGCTTCTGGAAATGGGAATATGAGCCACATCAACTTGTGAATAAAGAACTAAAAGAGTAGCAAAAAAAACCAAGGAAGCACATCCAAAAAGCCTTACAAGTTCACAAGTTCATTGCAAACAAAAAAAAAAGGAGATGGATAATAGGCAATTGTCTCGCCTTCTTGGCATCAATTTGACTCTCTAGAACCCATGGGGAAAAGGACCTAGCTAATGAACTTGATCTTGACCAGTCAAATAGTGAGGCTTGACCTCTGAGGATCCTTCTCAGATGCTCCTGTAAATGATCAAGATAATAGAAAAAAATTGAAGTCCATATACAATCAATGGAGGTATAAAATGCACAAATTTCCATTGCTGATCACGCTGAATCCTGGATGAAGATTTGAAATTAATGAAGTTGAAGATACCGGAAGACTAACCTGCAAATGAGAGAAATCTAGCTCTTTGTGTGTGACAGAAAATTCAGTATCAAACGGCATAATCTGTAATGTATGACACGTAAGGGTTGTAATCGGCTCAATCTGCTACACCAAACCACTAAAACTACAACATTTTTATGCTTAATGGATAAAATAATTAGGAAAAAAAACCCACCTGTTCCCTTAAAATAAGGAAGTGCTTGATAAGGAAAAGCTGACTGTCCATTGGAGATGATCTTTTCACCATAGATTTGCTAGCATTCTGTTGGAAACATAACAGAAAGCAGTTATTGCAAAGGTCATAAAACACGATACAACACCTAAAAATATGTTTCAATTGTTCCTTTAGTAACTACATAACATGCATAAGCAAAGAACATTTACCTTGAGGTCTTTCTGAGACATAGTTAATAACAAAATGTGGTAAACATCTACAACTGGAATATAATTTTGTAAATTTGATTTCCTTCAAAAATAAAAAATAGAGGCCTCGCATGCACACAACCGTACGAATCTCAGATGACCACAAGTGAGTACAGTAGATTTGGAACAAAATGATATCCGAATGAGCTTGCCCACCGGTATATAAATGGAACAAAATTCAACAGCTGCCTGTAAAATCCAAAAGACAGTGATGACAGTGTTAAATAGGCATTCAATCTTATCAAATGCATAAACTTGGCAAGTCAAACTAGAAAACATGGATACCTGAGCTAAACCAGTAAAAACAGCAGGTTCCAGGCAATGATACAGCTTTGAAAGGCATGATATTGTCCTTTCCAATGAAGGGTACCGGCTTTTGAAAGCATTAGATTTGTTATCACCCCGATTAACAGCAAACCCCAGATTACAAAACCAAAGTGTCATCAAATCCATCTTGCAGTCTTCTGAAAGCATTGACACCAAACAACAAATCGAAAAAAGTTACTCACAACTTCATCTGTTGCAGACTTAACAACTCGCTCTAGCTTTGCTGGGTAATGCAAATCATCATCTGAAGGTCGGTAATTCGCAATCTGCCAAGGAAGACGAGGAGTAAAAAAAGAGTAAGTGAAACAAATAATCACATTATCAGATAGATGGGGTACAATTTGGATTTACCTCATCACGAATATGTGAGCGAGTACAAAAAATCAAATGCTTATGAATATCTGCTAAGATTCTTATAAATGTAGGACGTAGTCCTGCAAGTGAATCACCACGTCTATGTAGTTGTTCTCCTATAACTTCAACTCTGAGGATATCAATGAGTTCACACAATGGATCAAGGTTTGCTTCGTGTATAATTTTGGGGTGCAGAGTATCATATAAATATGTACACCTGGAAAATTTGATTTTGTGTATAAAAGATAATAAAATAGAGACCGAATCTCCTGTGTAGAAAAGTATGAGTGATTCTCCTGCTGAAGGTAAAAGCTAGTGCTAGGCTTTCAAGAAGCTGAAGTGCCTCATGCAAAGAAAACACCAGCTTTCAGGTATATTTTGAAGCTTTAGTGCTCAAGGTATGACTATTGACGGATAAGCATGACTTTCCACAACCACAGAATCAACTTCTAATTTGAAACCAATGTCAATGCACCAAACATTTGTTCAAGGAACAAGAATACTAGCTTACATAGGATCTATCGAAGAAGCCAAACTTGAGGCATCTTCTAAAGACAATGGGAAGAAGTGATGAAAAAGCTGATGATCAAGCTGACAAACCTGCTCTTATTACAACATGAATAAAATATTATAAAAATAGTAACTAAGGATAGAATAATTGATAAGTCTGTTCAGTTGACCATCCAATTGTAATTGAAACAAATACAATGTAGCTCAGAAGGAAACAAATACATAGTCTTTGTAGTCTGAGAACAATATGATAACAGCATCCACTTGTTGCTTTTTTTATGCTCATTCTCCAACTCGTCGAAGTACTTGAGCTTAGTTCGAAGAGCATCTGCAAACTCTATCAACCTTTGTTTCTCTAACGACTGCGAAAAACAGATTTTCAATGCCCATTATTGTCTGATTCTTACTCTTAATAGACTGATAATACAAGAAAGGAGACTCAAATTTCAAGCACTAAATAAAAAAAAACTAGTAAAAATTATCATACATGATCTATATACAAGTATTAATTAATCTTTCATGGTTTAGAGGATACGAATAAAGTTCAATTTTAGATATATATGACCCAACTAGAATACCAAATTTTTACAATCCACAAACTAGGTCAAGTAGTGACTTTTTTAAACTCAAGGAAACCACAAACTTTCATTTCCACATTTACTTGAACAATTTTGCATAACAAAGGATGAAAATATAGTGGAATTTACCAATCAGCAATATTTGTATTTTATGCCTCTAATCAGTCAGTTAAAAAGCAAGAGGATAAGGCCGAACACCATCTAGAAGAGTGCATAAAAGGATTAGTTTCCTTAAAAATTATAACATACAGAAAACCTTTAAAACTCATTCATCATCAAAATCAGTAAATGCATCGCAACAAAAAGAAGGAAAAAAAACACCACTCTGAAAATAATAAGCATAGTCTAACAGATGTCCAATAGTATGGAAGCAGTAAGGCATTAAAAGTTTGGGCAAGCAAGTCCCAGAACTTCAACCACCTAACCATGCTTTTAGCTGTCTTGAAGTACATACGGTTTAAGTTAGAATGGCAACAATGGAAAAAACCTGAAATATGGAATCAAGCAAGGTCCTTGCTTTTCACTAATGCTTTTCATCATTTAAAGTAAATTAAGCTACGACTTGGTTAGAATTACTTCACAAAGAGGCAGACAAAAGAGTGAAATAGTAGAAAACAGGACTAATATAGGGAAACATACCAACCGGTCACATGCATCATGCAAATTTTGTCTTTGAGGTCACTGTATGATGCAGTGACTGCAATTCACCTAGCAAGTCAAGGGTATCATCCACCTATAAAAGATAATATCATATTAAAAACATCTTCATAACAAAAAATAAATAAATAGATAAACAGAAAGGGGGTTCTTCATTTTTATTTAATAAATGATTAGTGCACAGGGAAATACAATCTCTAGGCCACCTTTTGGAAAACATACGACTACAATGCTAAACTACAAGGCAAAAGTATCTAAGGTTCCACACAAATCCGCTCCATCACTAAACACATTCCTCTTTCAGGTTCCACCATTGTGTCATGTATCAGATGAATACCAAATACAGAAACCCAACCAGCCCCATAATGAATGAACATCTCTCCTATAATATTTAAACAGATACTGCGAAGCCAAAAACCTACCTGCTGAAGGATTCCATCACATATCTGAATGCGTTTGTTCAGTGTATTGACATAAAGCTGATATTTCTCCTCTGTCTATCACGAAACATTGAGAAGTGATATTGAATCACGTGCATTCTCAAAAATTACAACATCAACGCACTGAATTGCATCACCAACCTCAGACTTCATAGCTGATTCCAGATCCTCAAACCATTTGTAGAACTGCAACGAAAAAAAAAACGAAAAGGAAAGAACAAGAAAATACTTGTAATCCATTGCATTCACAAGAAATGGTGATATTCACATCCAATCGGTAATTTCAAAGCACACCTGGTGAATATTCACCAGAACCGCATCCGGAGCTCCAGACTCCTCCAAGTTGGCACCTCTACCCGAAACCAGAGCGTCCCCATCCTCCCCGAGCTCATCTGCTCCTAAGAGGTCATCAATCCATCAGATCAACAAAATGCGTGATCCCAGATCCGACGTCAGTGGCCCAGCTCTCACTCTCCAGTTTCTGCAGTAACGGGCGCTCGGCGACGGCGTGGGCGAGGACCATCGCCGCCACCTGCTGCTGCTCCGTCAGCGGGGAATTCTGGAGACGAATATCCAAAGCCACAGAACCAAGACAAAGAGAAGAGATCCGAGGGACTTAGGGTTTGAGGAATTGTACATGCTCCCATGTGGAGGCGAAGTTGCAACCCTTGGACACGGCCCCGGACTTGGGGACGGCGGTGGTCGCCGTTAACGGAGATCGAGAATCGAAGGCCATGGATCAGTGATTCGTGCAATGGATAGCCGGAGACACAAATCACCGTTCGATTCGGGATCAAACAAACACAAGTCCGAGGTTAAAGACTAAAATATAAAAAATAATTTGATTAAAATTTTGGTATTTAGATATTAATATGGTTGGTAAATAGTTTAAATTTTTTAAAATTTTTTATACTTTTAAATATATTATTTATTGAGGTTTAAATAAATAAAAATATATATAATAATTTATTTTTTAAAGTAAAGTAAAAATATTACTGTTATTTTTTTAATATTTGGTTAGTAAAGGACAGGATAATCTTAATTTTAATCTTGAACCAAATACACCTAGAAAACAAAATTTGTCTCATGATTGTATCTCGATTTTGATCTCGAGGCATTATAGTTTTTTTTTTAACAAAATATGTGCAAGCCAACATATTCGGTTTCAATAGAGTGACTTCGAGTTTTGGCCCAAACTAGATGGAAAAATACGCAAAAAATAACCGGTGAGTTAGTCAGACGGTTTGCCTTGTTTTCTAATAAATAATGGGCGTCTACAATTCATTGGAAATCATAAAGATATTTCTTGGTCTATTTGACTTTGTCATAACAAGAGGCTAATTTAATTGGATCCCAACTCACCTAAATTTGAAGGATAAGATTGCAAGCTGCAACAAATACAAAGCACAATTTGATTCGGAATTAAAATTAAGGTCAAACTCAAGATTAAAATTAAAGTATAAAAAAATAGTTTGATTGAATTTTTGGTATTTTGATACTAATCTGACTAGTGAATAGTTTAAATTTTTTTAACCTTTATATTTATAAATATATTATTTATTAAAGTTTGAATAAATAAAAGTAAGTGCATTATGATAAATTATTTTTTAAAATAAAGTAAGATAATATACTTATCTTTTTAATATTTGGATGATAGGTTAGCCATAACAAAATAATCTTGATTTTAATTTCAAACGGCACCCTGATATTTCAAAACGTGTTTGGTTTGTGGACCGGAGAAATCTTGGTTATTTTTTTTACTGTTCCAAATAAATCATAATAGTTTTTTTACTAATATATTCATTATTAAGTATAATGATTTAAATTCCAAGAGTGTTCTAAAATTTGATCTTACAATTTTCATACCAATGCTTAGTTGTATTATATGCAAGATCTCATAAAACCCTGGAGTTAAAAATAAAAAACAAAAACTTTAATATTTTGAGGGGAAGAATGAGCTATATTCAATGGCAGTACGATAACAGCAAGGTATTAAAAACTGAGAATTCCAAAAAAAAAAAAAAACAAATAATATATGACCAGATAAAGAGCTAAAATACTATAGTGAAGATACACATCAGGTACAACACTTCCAGGAGACCGTAAAATCTGATACTGGCCGCAGCTGAAGAGGAACTTACTGGCGTGTGACAGCTCCTGCTCTGCCATTTTGACAAACAATTCACAAACTGAAAATTTGAATTGACTACGACAACATATAGGGCACAGAAAAGAATATATGCCATGGGGACCCCAAAAATGAGGGTCATATACAACATCAAGTTTCGAAATATACATGAGGATTGATTACAATTCACTGTCACAGTGGATTATCTTCACAGAGATCAGACTGTGATCTACTGGGGATGATGGAGGACGGAGACCACTGCTCTGGGACCATGACAAAGTAGGCAGACATCGCTTTCCGGAAACGCCTCTTGTATAGATTTGGGGAGACCACGGTTGGAGATACATTTTTTGGTCCGCCCAATATGCCAGAAGCTTTAACCCATGTCTCCAGGTGCTTGTCCCATGTGTATTGCCTCATGAAGTCAATGATTCCAAGCACCAGTTCTTGCTTCTCCTCATCCACCCCGACCAATAGAGAGTAATCCATTACATCAACAGACTGCAAAATCAGGAAAGACCAAATGCTACCATTCATGTTCCAATGCTGAAGAAATTGAGCAGGCACCACAGATAAAGATGCCATTTGCGAAGCAGCAACAAATAGTTCCATGGTATAGTGTGAGTGGAGAAAAAGAAAACATATGTGCAAAATAGTCGTACAACTCACCGCAAGGAAAGCGGTATCGTTCCAAACAGCCCTCTCCAGAAGCCGTTTGGCCTTATTGCCAACAAAAATTGGAGAAGTTGGCATTGCCTCAATCAAGTTTTGGTCAAGGAGAACCTTGTTGTTGCCACTTGAATCAGGATTGTAGCGTGACCTGGAGGAGCCCTTCAGGTCATAGACTCTTGTAATATTCCGTCTGAATAAAAGGTTCTCCATTACAAGAATATCCATCTTAGATTCTTTTCCACCCTTCAGGTGCTTGCTTGTAACCTGCAGGGCAAGATTGATACAACAATATTAAAAACTTTGGATGCAAAACTCAGCAAATAGAAAGGCAAAAGGGGGAATATGATTAGGCAAGGTTACCACCACATTCATCGACTTAACAAGATGAGCAACAATTCAGAACAACTGATACCTGATAGATCCCTAGAATCTTGGCCAAGCAGGTTGGGCTTCCGGTGGAAATCGATTGTGAAAGGGATTTAAAATATGAAGAAGCAAACTTGATAAAAGATTCCAGCTCAGTCTTCGTAACTTGCTTTATTATAAACCTCTCATCCAAAGATTTTGCAAAGAAGACATTGCTCTTGCCACCCTGAGCACCCCATTTCTTGCAGCGACTGAGAGATCTTACAAAGTCAAGTTCAGATGGGCAACAAGTTCTCCTCAGAGCATCAAAATGCATTGCACAATAACAGGTCACTGTATACTTGGCCTTTCCAAGTGAACTTTCATCTGCAAAAGAAACTCTGACATGCATTGCTTTTGTATATGCAAGGGGATCAGAGACAAGGGAACTCCTGTTCCCAGACGTGGACAGAAGGCTATCATCAGTGGAACCAATACTTTTCCATGATTCAGCATAACTTTCATCAGAACTATTGAATTTTCCGGAATCAAAAGTGGATAAAAAAAAGGTAGGATCCCCAGCATCTTTTATTCTTTCCCACTCTAACTTTTGAGAATGATACTCTGAGGAAACAAGCGCATAAGAAATTATACTGGTTGGTTCCTCATCATATATGGGGATAACAGTGTCATTAATCCCAATGGGTAGAAACATCCTTGCCCCACCCTGACGCCCTAACTCTCTGAATGAAGAGATGTAGACAGGATTGTACTCGCTAAAGACATCAAATTTTGGAGAAATGGCCAAATTCTTGTTTAAAGAACGGTAGAACAGTGCAAATGGAGTTCCAATCAACCATGACAGATTCTCTACCATGTCTCCCAACCTGCAAGGCAATGCAAAGGGAAATGATTGGCTGATATTAGTTTCACTGTGTGCCTCTAAATCATCTGAAATTGATCCTGATTTTACTACATCTGTTCCTAAAGACGGTTTCCATAGGCTTTCATCAGCAAGGTCAGCACTGTTTTTACCCGTCCATTTTGCCTCCAGAGTAGCTGATAGACTTGCCATAGTTGGGAATTGCCCATCTGAAAGCATTCTACAAACAGTAAGACCAGGTTCAGAAGGATCCAATTTATTACTCAGGCAAGTGTTAGCAGAAATATAATTGCTGCTTTGTTTCTCGTGCAAGTGATCCGGCTTGACATCAGACTGCTTAAGATCATCAGTAAGACCAACTTGCGACTGGTCAACAGGATCCATGCTCTCCTTAAAAACAGATTCTGTTCTTGCACCTGAGGGAACGGCATCTAAGCTGGTAGAGCTTCCCAGTGGCTTGAGGGCTAGATTTGAATCCACAATCTTTTCAGTGGAATCCTTCTTTCTAGACATCAAATTGTTAAGCACTTCCTGAAGTTTGCTCTGATAGTTAGAAACCTGTATTAAACGTTGATCCCATAAATACGATTGGAAAAGTAACTGCCTGCGGAACTTATTAATCTCAAGAATATCAATCACTGGCTGTCCTTTACTTGTCTCATACTTCAATGCTTTCTGAAAAGATTCCTGAAACGAATCAAAACTTCAGTCAGAAAATGCAATCTATAGTATGAACCCATCAAGAACAAAATGCTAACCTCAAATTCTGTCTTCTCCTTCTGTAGCATCAGTTCAAGCTCAACAACATAGCGCCTTGATTCCAACGCTTTCATATTACCACCATTCAGAGACCCAGTGTTCAGCCTTTTCTCAGCAATATGATGTAGTGCATTCAACACTTCAGTGAACAAAAGCTCAGCCCTGTCAGTCACCTGCTTATTACAGTGCTTCAATTAGTTTCAACAGCGTCAGGCAAAAAAATCAGTGATGAACATGGAAAAGGATAAAAGCTTACAGACCTCATCTGCTTCTTTTTGTACCCATTCCTGCTGCTGAAAATTGAAATCGAGTTTGGGAGGTGGCAGGTAAACAGAGTGAAGTTTAATTGATGCATACCTGAAGCAAGCAACCATTTTCCCAAACCTATTCACAAAACCATCATCAGCAAATCAGGCAGTAAGAGGTAGTGACAGCTACATATCTGGAAGGAGCAGGAGGAGAAGAAATACCCATAAAACCGGAGACAGTCCCTGTGGAGAGAGTGACCACAGCTAGCAACCCTACTTGCAGCTGCATGATTTGAAAAGCTAAGCTCCAGAAATTTACCAAAAGAAAGGCCCCAAGCAGCATCAGACATCACAACTCTTCGAGTTGCTGGAGGGAATCCATTAACTCGAGGACATTTTAAGCAACGATGCCACATCCAGATTTTTCCATCTCGTTCCCCTGGCAAATGGAACTCTGATAGCTCTCTAACAGAAATTGTCAGACTGCCTTGGCGATGAGTATAACAATGAACATGCCTTTCTGGTGGCATCTCACAGGAACGACAGTAAAAACTCTGATATAAAGAATAATTAAAGCAGAGTCAAGAAGCATGAATATATCAATATGCCAAATAAGAAAAATCCTAACCTGGTCAAACAAATGATCTCGCAGAAATCTCCCTAAAGGCTTGTCAAAGGTGCCATAATATTTTATTCGTACAAGATGAGAGGGATCACAGACAGTCCTCTTCCAGACACACCTGGTTGACAAAGAAACCAAAATGCTTTGGTGGTCAGAAGGTGAAGGAGGGAATTCTTCTTTTGACAATGTCTGCTCACTCTTCAGATTAGTAGGCTGATATGTAGGCCCAGAATCAGTAGAATCAGGGTGCTTTTCAATCATCTGGTGGTTGTCAAGATAGAAATCATGAGACATATTGCCACCTACTTCCAAGGTCTGCAAACCATCAATGCGTCTGAAAGGGACATTAGGATCATCTGCATTTGCTCTATCATGCATTCCAAATGCATCTGCCTCAACATGTTCTATAAAGCCTGATTCATTATGCTGTCCTATAGCCAAGGGTGACAAACAAGCTGAAGAGTCATTGGATACCATTCCAGGGTCTGATGTCAAACATGCACTACTTCGTAGTTTACAAGCATTTGCCTTGTTACTTGTCTCCGGATAAAAACCAATCACATCACCAGATGGATTGATAGCTCCCAATTGTGGAAGTAAAGGTTTGGAACTTACAGTTTCGCTTGAATATACTGGCAAGTTCACTTCCATGTTGCCATAGCTAGATAATGAAAGGTCAAAATTTGACACATTGGTCCCCTGAATATCATTGCCATGTTGAGGCTTGCCAGCAGCAGGGAATGTGAGACCAGTTATAGGAGCAATCAATCTGTCAATTTTGGGTGCTCTATCAGGCAAGGCAACTGTAATTGGGGATTTCAAGGGAAGCTCTGGCAATGAGGCACCTTCATCAGCAAGAAAAGATGTTTCCAATGCCAAATGATAAGCTGCAAAAACTCCATATTGGACAACATGCTTAACTTTCTTCAGTTCATCACCATTGGCACCTCTGAGCAAAATCTACAAAACATTGAGAGAGAACACAGAACATTCTCATTAAATGAAAATCATCAAATTAACTTCCTTGTATTTACCAGCACAAATATGCAATTTGATAGCTTGCAATATGATGCAATGCAATATACTCCTAAATTTCTGGGAAGGCAATTTCAGAAATACAGAGATTGGTAATCCATCAAGCAGGTAAAATATTTGTCATTTAAATTCTTTTTACAGATAATGGGTTTTCAATGTTGTATTGAAGCAGTTGAACCATGCCCCAGAATCCATGAACACAAATCCTAAAGAAATTGGAAGTGGCCTCATGAGGAGGAGAACGATTTCATTGATACAATATACACAACCTTCCCAATAATAGAAAACAGAATTGAAATTAAGTAATAAACTATTTCTTAAAGAAAAACAGAACCAACACCTTGACATGACTTGTTAAGATTAACCCAAAAACTTCCTAATTCTCCTTTTGGGGCTTCTTATCTGATATAAAGTTCTCATTATGAGAATCCAAATCTCAGCAAAGGCTTACTGACTAAGGGACCTATGTTCAAAACCATTTCATTGAGAATTTTTTGCTCCATCGAAATGTTAACTGAAAATTTTTCACAGAGCACTGGAAAGATTTAACAAACAAAAAATAAAATTAATGTCATGAAATTACGATTACATTAACTAAGCTACAGACATATACTGTTTTATACTTTTAATCTTTGTCAAGGACATCACAACCACATGTGGTTCCCATAAAAGTAAAGACATCTACAAAAAGCATAAGCAATCATCATGCAAAATTTAGTACAAATTCAAAAGATAAATGGGCTGGAAACAAGCAAAAGCTTTAATGGAAAATGAGCTTCAAAATTGAGATATCATGAAGAACTTACAGTACAACCCAATGGCTTTGGGCAACCTTCAAAGAACATTAATGTCTTCAACAATTTCTTCCCATCTTGACCAGCACTTCCATGTTCTTCAAGGAACTTCTCAACATGGAACAGATCACAATGCCCCAACTTTGGGGATGATAGATGGTCAATTGATGGTACTATCTGAGCACCAGTGCAGCGAGCTATTCGCTCTAAGAGTGGCCGTTTAATATTAAGAACAAGTGAAATATTTCTTTCAAGAAGATAATCTTGAGCAAAACGGGATACTGATTTCTCAACCAAAAGAACATTTGGGTGGTGAGCATCTATTTTGGCAACTGCCATCTTCAAGTGATCCATTTCCTAAATAGATACATTAGAGAAAAACAGAATGAGCTTTAAAAAAAGGTCTTGGAGAAAGACACACATAGCAGTGGGTGTAATTGCCTGCTGTAACAAAGTGTCGAAGCTTGAAAGTTGATTAGTCACACGTTGATACTCAAGCGCTCCTGCAAGGATTAAGAAGCGAGGTTTCATGATCTTTGATGACATACGACGGTGAGCAACATTCTTCTTGCAAACAACTCCTTTTACCACCATGCTATAAAAGCATAACAAAGAAGCTTCATTAGTAACATTAAAGCATAAATCCAGTCCTAGTATAAGAATAAAACAATCATTAATTCATAGAACTAGATCCACTGTTGAGGATTAAGAGACAAATTGACATGCATGAGATTTTTACTACAGAAGAACAAATGAGAGTTTCATGATATATTCAAAGAGGGCATGCACAAATGAGGTCAAAATCCAGTACTGAACTCCATATTTTCATGATCAGAGAAAATACCTCTTGCTCCGATGCCCAAAAGCTATACACTTAACCTTCACATAGCCACCAGGATCCATTCCACCTCCCTTGCTTGTGTCAGGCTTAAGAAGTGTTGCTGCCTCCCACGACAGAGACGTGATTATCTCCAACCAACTCTCCTTGTCATCTTCTTCACCCACAGGTAGATTTTCAACCTGAAGAAGTTGTGCTACCAAAGCCCTAAAATGTCCATCGACAACATTTTTCATGGCAATCTTGTGCCCTTCAGTTGAACGATCTCTACTACGAAACTCACCACTACAAAAACTGTTCGAAGAGCGCAGATATCCCCATTCTCCTGTGGCATCCTCCTCCTCATCATCATCAAAGAGAACAACCTCTCTTTCATCTTCTTCATCCTCAGGCTCAGGAGGGAGCCAAAGTAGTCCATTACTCTCATCGTCCACAGGCTCTGCATCTGTACCTTCCATTCCATAAATAGTAGAAGCAGCATGACATTCAAAGCTATTTCCATGTCCTGATTCTTCTTTCAATTTATCAACACTCAAAGGGTCATGGTATTCTGTAGTATTGCCAGTGGGAGAGCCAATATCAATTGCATCAATATTTTCCTCTGCAGGATGCACTTTATTTGTCTGACCTTGGTCAACTGCACCAAACTCAGGGGGACCATAATATAGATCAGAATGCTGAAAATTTTGTGCCTCTGAATCAGATTGGACAGCACCAAACTCTTCATCTTCATCATCACTTCTGTAAACAAAAGAAAGTAAAACATGGATGTAAATTCCTATATTTGGTTGATGCAAACTCTGTAGTGAGGCGAATAATGCTTTATGAAACTTGGGATGAGGGCTTCTCCAACCACATGAAGGAAAAACTAAAACTACATTTCAAGATATCGTCATCAAAATGGCTACTCTTCATTCATTATTTTCAAGAACTCAAGTTTAAAGTTCAAACATAACAGACTTGTTAACGCAGTTGGGAAAAATCAACTTGAGATGTTTAATAGATCCATCGAGCATATTCCCATCATTGAGCAATTATATGAAGTTCTAGGTCATTTAGCAATATATGTACAACAAAAGAAAATTATAGTCAGCATTTTATCCAACAATATTTTCCATTAATCCTCTAAACATGGAAAGATGCCCCGACAATAACCCACGAGCAGTCAGAATCACAAACAAGGACAGGCATAGAATGGTCTTTCTTATGGATGAACGACATGGGCCTATAGACACTGGCTACATAGACTATTCTCAGCGTACAAGTAAAATAGTCATTTCAAGGGCAAAACAAATATAAAAACAAACAGAAGCATATATAATCAGGACAAGTGAACATAAATGCAGGTATAACATAATCATTGGGCAACTTAAGGATCCTTGACAATGATAACAAGTCCATCTAGTGACACCAAGCAAAGCAAAATAAGAAAACTGAAGCCTCAAATGGCAAGCAGACCTGTTAATGCAAAATGAGAACTGATTTGGAGAAGGATCACCAACATCCATAGTAGAATCCACATTATTTCCTCGTATCACAATGGCTTGCTTCTCAATGCAAGGATCAATTTGAACAGTCTGACTGGGACTGGGAATGGTAACATATGAGCCATGCTGATAAGCTGCAGAGTGTGATGTGGAACCTGGAGTTGTGACACTACTGTTGCCAGTAGCATTGGACTTTGTACTAGCTAAACTCACTGTCGAAAGAGAAGGACTAAGGATTGGGCTAGACACTTGAGCACCATTATCCCCTGAAGCTACATCCTGTCCCCGTTGCTTGAAGCAATAATTGCATACGCGAATTCTATCCCCCTCTTCTCGATAGTTCCTTGGATCATCAGAAGAGACAGTGATAAAATTTGCAGTACACTTGGCACAGAAAACCCGCCCACAGAGACGACAATGATGCCTGCGGTTGAATATTGTGAACTGTGAATCACATTCATAGCAGACTCTGCAACTATGATCGGGCATCCAAAAGTCCCGCGACACATTCTCTGGCTCTGCCCTCCGCGGGATCCACGACTTCACTATGTCCACAAACTCAGAGAACCTCTTGTCGGGAGTTTCCATGACGACTACAGTCCCTCCGAACACCAATCATGCTGATAAGCTCATCTGCTCGCTATCAACTTAAATCACTACCCAATCCAACACACAAGACCAAAGTTCTTTTTTTCTTTCGCAGGTAACTGAACTGGCAATCTAAATCACGTCATTGATGATACAAACAGCGCAATCATAAACACGAATCCTCCTCTCATGAATCACTCCCTGCCGAACCGAGAGATGCAAGTCAACAGCAACCATGACTTCGACTCCGAAATCCGACGATACGACAGCTCGGCAAACCATTAACAAATTCCTCTTAAAATTCGATCTTTTCAGCTCCGAAACGGAAATAGCAGATAAATCCCGCAGAGTGCTAAAATTAGGGCAGAAACACTTCAACTTCATACAGTGACACCCGCCGCCAGAAATTAAAGGGCGAAGCAAAGATCAAACGTTTGACATTCAGGATAAAATTCATTAGAGAAATCAGGCAAAAAATCCAGAGAATCGCCCTGAAATCGGAGTCCTACGGAGTTGACGGTGCGCCGCGGAGATCAGCCATCTCCGGTAACGCCTCGCATGCTGTCTCTCGGTCAAAGCGCGCGGACGAGACAGCAACCGACTTCACGGAAATCCAGACAAAAATCGCGACCAAAAATTGAAGTATTTATCGGATCCTTCCGCTGCCTTCCTTTTCGTCTGGGTTTCTTCCTTTCCTTTCCGGTCTCATGCGGAGAAGAACCTGGACTTGCTTTTAATTTTTCAATTCTGCGAGGGGCTGTATGTTTTAAGTTTATCGAATTTGTAATGAAAAAAGAAAAAACATGAAAGAAAGCACACCGTAGATTCTTGTCTGGTTCTGGAGTGGGGCCCGCGTCAGCGCTCGAGTAGATCAGGACCGGTGATTTGTTTAGTAAGCGAGATCATCAGCAGATGCTATCTTACTTGCCAATTTACATCGGATAAAAAATGATAAATTTTATAATTTTGAGAATATCATAATAGCTAAAAAAATTGTCAAAACTCGGAAACACCTGTGACATAAAAAGACAGCCAGTTGCATATGATCAGCATGACATCAGTCATATCGATTCTTTTTTTCTTAATTTACTTTTTTTTTTAATGTAAACTCGTGATTATTATAAGCGAAAGCTGCGTACTTTATTTATTATACAATTTTTTTTTATTTTTTAATGTATTCGGCTGGTTTATTCGGCGACCATTTGGAAGAGAAAGATTTAAATAATCCCATAAGACTTAAAATAAATTTTGAGTGATAGCTGTAACACGTGGAAGGGGTGCGGTCCACGTCCCACGTGATT
This sequence comes from Trichopus zeylanicus subsp. travancoricus, assembly GCA_005019695.1. Taxonomy (NCBI): domain Eukaryota; kingdom Viridiplantae; phylum Streptophyta; class Magnoliopsida; order Dioscoreales; family Dioscoreaceae; genus Trichopus; species Trichopus zeylanicus. Next base: position 277,424 of record RXID01014704.1, read on the forward strand.
ACGGTGGACTTGGTGTGCGTAGCTCAACCACAGCAATCATCCCAATATACAAAAAAAAAATTAATTTCCAATACGTGTTTCTCGATAGTTCTTTCGTCGCTGTGACTCGTCCTTGATCTTGATTGATAAATGACACGTGAGCCATTTGTACGCTGGTACAGTTGTAGTCTGTAAATAAATCTTAAATTCGCACTGAAATCCAAATATTTCAAATAAAATTTATACACATTTCGAATGTATCGTTTAAAAATTTTAAAATTTTTAAAATAATCAAATATCCAAAAGTCATTAAAATAATTAAAATATTTCGATCAAAACAGATCGATTTGGATCGTAACTTAAAATAAAATCTCGGTTGTTAACTCGAGCCTAATTTGGTCGAGCAAAACTCGGTTCAGGTCATAATAACTGATTCGATATGATTTTCTGTTTTTGCCATTTCCCTAATTCGTTTTTATTCTCGGCGGCTCGGAAATCGGCCACTCAATCGTCCGCTCGATTGGGCGACCCGATTCGCACGAGCGCTTCTCTTCCGGACCTCGATCTCCCACGCGCGGCCGCCAGCGCCTTCTCTGGCCGTACCTTCCAGCCAAGCTCCGTCTGATCCACCCTATCATGCCTCCCTGATCTGTCTCGCCGCCGGCGGCCATTACCCGCTGGTTCCGCTCGATCTCGTGTCTTCATCTCTCTGCATCCGATCTCTTTTTCTCTCAGTCCGAATCCGTGAACGGCGAGGAGCTGTTGAACTTTCCACTCCCCAATTGCTATCGATTTCAAATATTATTTCTATTTTCAATCCAATTCTGTTTAGTGAGTTTTTTGCTTGCTCTTCCCGGATGCGTCTCCTCCTTCGTGAATTCGACTCCGTTCCTCTCCTGTACAACTCCATCTCGCTTATTTCTGACACCATCTCCTTTGCTTCAACGCTGTTTTGCTTCCATCCGACGTCTTCCTGCTTCTCTCTTGACTTTAGTTCTGTTCGGCTTTCTCTGTGTGGATCTTCTCCGACGACGGGCCCGATCGATCACAAGTTTCATGTTTTTTCTCCATATTTTTCTGTTAATTCCTAGAGATTTTAACCAATAAATTACTGCGAATTTGTTAGAAATTATCTCCGTTATTACGAGAAAAATCCGAATTAGAGTTAGTAGCTGATTATTTTTTTATTCAAAATCAAGTGTAAAATATTTCTTATCAATCTTTCTTTTTTACTTTAATATAGGATGTCTGTAAATACCTTTCACCTTTATCGGCCAGTGAAATTTTTAAAAAAATCAGTGTTCCAACACTTGAGTTTCTCTTATTCAGAAAATAAAATAAAATAATTAAGAGCAATACATATTCATAGTTATAATGGTATTTCATATTAAATTAAATGTTAATAATTAACTAAAAATATACTAATTTATAAAATTTTATTTAAAGCTAATTAATTTTGTAATAATAAAAATTTGTAAATTTGTGATAACACAAATAATTTCTTGCTAAAATATCTGAATTACTAAACTCTTGATTTTGATTGATTTCTCCCTCCAATTATTTTTGGGTTTTCGGATTGGAAACCGAGTCGAACCGAATCGCGATTCGGTTAAGCTCGGTTTAGGATTTCTCTCTGATCGGGTTAGTTGGAAACGTGATTTATGTTCGACCGAACCGGGCCAATACTCAACCCCAAGCCTAAGCATCCGTTTCGAAAGCGATGATGACGTAAAAGTAAAAATCAGCTTAAAGCATCCGACTGTTTTCGTGTGTCAGCAATCACTCGTTAGCTTTCGTCGTGGATCTTCGAGATTTCTTTCGAGTGCGATACGCGATAGAATCACCAGTTAGCATGTCGGGGACACGCGGAGTCTGTTGAGATCCGCTACGAAGAATTGAAGTTTTTCTCCATTCGAGTATATCTGCCTGTCTCCAACGAGCCAACGGTTCATCGTAGTTGTCTCCGTCTTTGTCTGCTCCTTCTTCTTTTATCTCTGCTTCCCGCCTTCTTCTTCGTCCGACCGGCGTCGCCTCTTCCAACCTCCACCTCCCATGCAACATGCTCAGCAGCAACTTCAGCAGGTATGTCAACAAAACAATTTTGGAGAACCGTCTTGTTCTAATTACATAGAATTTGTCTAAATTCATTGAAAATACGGACTTCAATTTGACAAGTTGGACCTTAAAACGGTCTTTGGCCCGTTAATATCCCGCACGGGTGACATTAGGCAGGCCCAAGCCATTGACACCCCCTTCTTTTGTGGTCTTAATTGTAAATATTAAAGTTCAAGAAAAAATATTTAGTCTTTTACATATAATCTATAGAAAAATAATTAAATTATGGATAACTCTTTGACTTTTTATAAATATGTATAATTTTTTTCTTTAATTTTTAATGACATTTAAGGCCTTTCGGACCTAATTAGTCCGAAAAAGAACTCATTTTTATTAAATTAAAAGGCAAAATATACGCTTTAATGCATTCAGGCGCATACAGGGTACAAGTAACTACATGGACTCAAAGACCTAAGACGCCTAAGAAAGATTGTTAGCGGCTCGATGCAAGTTTTGTTTAGGCATGTAAATCAGTTGGGTTGGCGTGGCTTGTCTGAGAGGAGTTTCTTTGATAGAACGAAGAATAACGCAAAGACTTTGACCAGGGATTAGAGGTGTATTTATGACACACGAAGATATTAACTATATTCTGAAGCTTTAGGGCCTATTTGGAACGGGTCATGATCAAGGTCAAGATCAAGACTAGTGAACCATTTTTGTAAACTAATATCTTTTTATCAAAATTAAGACTTCAATAATTTAAAGTTCAAAAAATTATTTAATTTTTTATAATAATTTAATTTAATAATAATATAAAATAATAAATATTAATTTCACAAGATAAAAAAAAAAAATTCTAAAAAATGCTGACCCGTCTCTAAAAAATGTTTGAAGTGGATTGATTGGTTCTGTTCGTAGTGGTCTTATCTAATGCCATCATGTTTTTCCGGTGACAGGCAGGGGATGATGTCCTCTTGACGAGGACCTACGTCCCCTTTAATTAGATTTCATTCAACGATGTCTCTTCGTAACTAGCACGAACAAGCAAAAGACTCCTCAACAGCACCCAACCAAAGGAAGTGGAAAGCAAATGTAGTTCACACGGTTTAGTTTTGGCTCAAATTCATGGAAGCCTCTAAGCAAAATTAGCCACCATTTAATGCTGAAGTTTTTCCAAAACAAAAACACCATTATGCTAAATAAATGAGTTCTCAACTCAGAAGTGCATTTGATTACAGGGAATAAAATGTCAAGAAATAATTTCTTTAAGAAATTGGAAGCGTGAGTCTTCCCATATTTCTCACTTGTGAAAGTACCGCGGAAAATGAGCAACGAAAAATACAGTGAAATAATCGGAAAAACATTACATCGAAGCAAAACGGCGTGTTTGCTTGCCGCGGACTAACAAAAGTGGTTAAGTTCATATTCAATAACCAATTCGTTTATCTAGAGATAAAATGAAAGATCGTTTATTATTTATATATAACCTCTATTGTAATAGTATTTTGAAAAATAAAATATAACAAAATAATATAATTTTTATATTAAAAAAAATATTATATCTATAAGTTTTATTTTTTTTAATAAAATGATATCAAAGCGGTATCAAAACTGAGTTGATCAATGACATACGAGTATTATATGCCGGTCTTAAAAAAATTGATAATAATGAATTTGCAACGAATTGATAATGCAGGCAATAATGAGATTTTCTTTTTTGTGCTATGTTAACTAAATGGAGTAACTGTCAAAAATATAATATCATAATGAGATTCATATTGGAGCTAAAAAAATAACGATGAGTTCTGAAATTCAAAGAGATACGTGCACAAAATAATAAATTATGATATTTTATTTTTCTTGATATATGAAATAATTTTAAAAAATAGTTGGCATCACAGTGCCGTTAAGATTTGGGTTAAATTAAAAAAATATAATAAAGATGGTCAAGTAAAATATTTTTTATGAAGATTCACCATCAATTAATATGAAACAACCAAATATCATAATAGAAAAAAGTGAAATTAAAATAATTTATAGAAAAGATACATGATGAAGAGCTCTATATTGAAGATAAAAATTATTTTGAAATTTTTGCCAAATGAAGATTGTGGAAATCTTAGTCCAAAGTAACTTGAGCAAATTTCTAAAATAATCAATTTAAAAATTGAGTCAAGTTGTTTTTAAGTGAAGATGATAAAACTTTCAAAATAGAGCAACTCGAGAAAACTCATAAAAATATGAAAAAAAAACTCTTTAATAAAGATCATGATTTAAGTTTGATTAATATTGTTGAAAATACTTCACATGAGTTGTTTGAGCCAATTGTGGAGAAGACATTTAAAACTATGAAAAATCCAAAAATCATATTTATACACAAAATGCAAGGGGAATGATTTTAAAATTGAAAGTGTAATATAACCGAAAATTAAAATTTTAAATATTGAAAGATCCTCCTCAGGCTAAATATTCAAGAAATAGGAAGTTCATTTGTACTTGTTCATTTGAAAATTAATTGAAAAAAAAATACTAATGTCAAATACTAAGTTATCAAATGAATAAAAATTATTCATAAAATACAATCGTTAGGTAGATGACTAAGCAAACTAATGAATGACCTCAATAGAATTGACATTAGGGTTTTTTGTATTTCATGTTAATGAAAATTTAGTTTACGAGTAGAGTGTTGGAAATAAAAGAAATTATATGTATATATTATATTATTATGTTGAATGATGAGTGTATCTGATTAAATTTCAACATGGTTACTGATGATTATATTTGTTTTGGATTTCCAATTGATGTATGTAGACATAAATAAATAGTAATATAATATCTATATATAAAGTCTCTATTGTAATAGTATTTTGAGAAGAAAATATAACGAAATGATATAAATTTTCCAATTGAATATTTTATCTCTCAATTCTCTATTTTTTTTTAAACAAAGGGGTATTAGAGCTCTATTTTAGTCCAACATACAAAACACTTAATTTTAATTTGTAATAATGAATGCATGTCACTTATTAATATAAAATAAAGTTAAATAAAATAAAAGTAGCAAGATTATTTTGAAATGCCTTCATATGTTATTTACATGAAAACTGACAAAAATAATCTCACTTGTCCAAATATTTTTTTCATCGAATTTGACAACTAGTTTTAGACAAAATTTGTTTGTTTTTAGATCAATAATAAAATCTTAATGTTCCTCTTTATTGTTCAATTATTTTGAATAAATTATTATATGAATTTTTGTCTTTCAATACTTCTACTTGATCAACAATATTCTATACTTCCAAACTATTTGAATACAAAAATTAGATTACTTAATTAAATGACTTCCTCTCTACATAAAAAACTAAGGAATCAAAATAATTAGTTTGATGAAAGAGCTAATTATTATTGGTTGCTTCCACGACAAAATAAATTAAATTTAGTGATATACGGGACTGTTAAATTTAACACTTTGAACTCGTGTTATAAAAAAAATGAATCTCAGTATTAATAACTAAGCATAAAGATAAATAATCAATATGTACCTTCTCTTATTAAATAAAGATGGAGGAAGCAGTTTTAGAAAAGACTGATACAAAAAGAGTATTGATTTTCTATCTGAACAAATTGGATTCAATCTTTCCACTCTTCCTTATTCTATGTCACCAAAGTTTTGTATATTTTTAAATTTGCTTTATGTTTTAAATCTCAACAAATATGTCTAACTAAATGTAGGCACTCTAGCAAAGGTCACACGACAATAGTTGTAGTTCTTTATTTGCTGATTTTCATAGCTAATTGCACTAAAAAAAGAACATCTACTTCTGTTCTTCACTTCAAGCTATTTGAGTCATATTAAGCCAACTAAGAGCTAATTAGTCTTTGGTAATTCTAAAAAAAATATAGAACTAAAATGAATGAATTAGCTCTACACAGATAGATTTTCATGTAGTCATGAGTTATCGTTGGTTCTTTTTACATCTAAACAAGGCATGTTGAGCTTCATGCTAAAAAATAGTCTCTATATTTAAAGAAAATTTGCAAACAATACTTTTAGCTCAATTCTCACCTCCCTCCTATTGATAATCCTTATAAAATCTGATTCTTCAAAATAACTTTTAAATAGTAGAGCTAATTACCTACACCCCTGATTATTATTTAATTAAATTTTTTTAAAAAATTTTTATTTTTACCCTCAGTAATTTTACGATTAAACCTCTAAAAAACTTATTTTCTCACTCTCCACTCTTTCTCCCAAAACATTTACAAATAAACCCTTTAAATATTTTTACTTATAAAAAGGTCCAAATGTTAATATTTTTCAAAAAAATATTTATAAAGGAGCTGAAATATTTTAAATATCTTATAAATAAATCCTAATATTTGCATATTTACAAATAAACCCCTTAAATTTTTTTATTTATAAAAAGTCCAAATGTAAATATTTTTTAAATAAAAATTTATAAAAAGGACCTCAAATATCTTAAATATTTCACAAATAAACTCTATATAAGAAATTTAATTATAAATTTTATATTTTTGAATTTACAAATAAGTCCCTTGAATTTTTTATTTATAAATAAGTCCAAATTTTATAAGTTTTAAAATAAAATTTTACAAAAAAGTGTTGAAGCTATTAAAATTTTAAAAATACAAGTTTAATATTTTGTATATTTACAAATAGACCCCTCAAATTTTTTTATTTATAAATAAACCCAACTTTTATCAATTTTTTTATAAAATTTCACAATATTGAAGTTTTAAAAATTAAAATTTTGAATTACAAATTTAGTATTTGTACATTTACAAATAGACCTTGTGAATATTTTTATTTATAAATAAGTTCAAAATTTTATCATCTTTAAAATAAAATTTACAAAAAAGACATTGAAAGGTTTTAAAACTTAGAATTTCAAATTACAAGTTTCATATTTATACATTTATAAATAGATCCTTAAAATATATATATTTATAAAAAATTCCAAATTTGATTATTTTTTAAATAAAATTTTATAAAGAAGACATTGAAGGTTTTAAAACTTAAAATTTGAAATTACAAGTTTCATATTTGTACATTTACAAATAGACCCCTTGAATATTTTTATTGGTGAATAAGTCTAAATTTTTATCATTTTTTGAATTAAATTTTACAAAAAAGACATTGAAGGTTTTAAAACTTAAAATTTAAAAATAGACTCCTTGACTATTTTTATTTATAAATAAGTCTAAATTTTATTTATTTTAAAACTAAATTTTACGAATAAGTCATTGAAGATTTGAAGACTTAAAATTTAAAATTATAAGCTTTATATTTGTACATTTACAAATTGACCCCTTGAATATTTTTATTTATAAATAAGTGTAAATTTTTTATTATGTTTTAAATAAAATTTTACAAAAAAGATATTGAAAGTTTTAAAACTTAAAATTTAAAATTACAAGTTTAATATTTGTATATTTATAAATAAACCCATCAAATATTTTGATTTATAAATAAGTCTAAATTTTGACAAAAATTTGTTTAAAAATTAACACGAAAAATAAGGTATTTCCTGAAATAAGATCATAATTAATATACACATATTAAAAGACATACAACTAATCATATGGATACAACATATTTTAATATTAGACATCATAATACATATGTTATAGTGCTTACATCCAAAATAGTAGTGATGAATATATAGTACATTCGCAGATAAGAATCTAATGAACTTACACGCAGATATCAAGTCATCGTGATATCACAACATTACAATTCAAAAATAAAAGTTGAAAAATCACAATATTCTCAGATAAAAGTTGAAAAATTATAATATTACAATCCAAAAATCATATGGAAGATATCGTCCAACATCTGATGAATCTCATGTAAAAAAACATAGTGACATTTATTGATATATTGTTTCAAAATTACATAAAATAATCTTACGAAATTCTCTAAATCAGACATTTGTAAAATATATAATAATATGAGTAGAACATAAGTAAATAAACAATATCAAAAATTAGTTTAAATTTAATTCAAAATCAATAAAAATTGAGAAAACACATAGAGGGATTCCGCCATGTCTTCAACATCTACAATGGCATCTCTAGAACATTGACCTTCTACAACTGCCTAGCATAGCCCAATTCATCGGCGGGTTGGGGGGGGAGGCGGGATGCTAGAGGCCGAGGCCGGTGCGAGTGCGGGCCCCAGGCCAGCCAGGGTGTAGGTGTGAACGCCCGAGATTGGGTGCGCACCCTAGCCGGCTTGGGGCTTGCACTTGTGCCGGCCTCCAGTGTCAATGTCTGCACTCGTGTGCTCGCGTGTCGGCCCCAGGTCGGCAAGAACGCACAAAGAGTAGAGGGGGCGGGGCCCAAAAGCCAGAGGTTGGCGCAAGAGTGCGGACGGCCGAGGCTGGGTGCACACCCTCGCCGGCCTGGGGCCTCCGCTTGCATTGGCCTTTGCGAGAGTGGGCCCCAAGCCGGTGAGAGCACGCAAGCGCGCGAACGTGGATGCCAGAGGCCGGTGTGAGTAGGGGCCCCAAGCCGGGGAGGGCACATGAGCACGCAGGTGTAGATGTCGGAGGCCAGCGCGAGAGGGCGCAAGGGCGCGCTAGCACTGCACGGACGCCTGAGGCCGGTGTGAGTGCAGGCCCCAGGTCGGCGAGAGTGCAGGCACGGCCGGCAGGGGTGTGCAAGAGGAACTAGTCCACCCACGCGCTCCGCATCCTCGCTGGCCGTGCCTGCACCCTCGCCAGCCTTAGCCGTCCACGCCCGCGCGCTCGTGCAATCTCGCATCGGCCTCTGGCGTTCGCGCCCGTGTGCCAGCCTCCGATGTCCGCGCCCTTGCGCCGGCCTTCGGCGTCCGTGACCTCGTCGGCCTGGGGCCTGCGATCGCATCTACCTCTGGCGTCCACACCTGCGTGCTCGTGTGCCCTCTCTTAGAAAGGAGTTTTTTTTTTTTTTTTTTTTTGGGGTGGGGGGGGGGGGGGGGGGGATCTACTCTTGGCGGGAGAGGCAGACGTGGATCAGCTTGCGGGGGAGGTGTGGACATGGATCTGCTCGTCGGTGGGACAGGCACAGGCTGATCTGCTCACGGGAGGGTGTGGATCTGCTCATGGTGGGGGATGAGGTGCGAATCTGCTCTCGGGGGAGCAACGGCACGGGGCATTGGTAGAGCAGCGGCACGGGGCATCGACAGAGCAGCGGCGCGAGGGACCGGCAGAGTACCGGCACGGGGCATCTGAAAGTTATATATAAAATAAATAATATATTTTTTAGGGGTTTAATTGTAAAATTACGGAGGGTAAAAGTAAAATTTTTGAAAAATAATTTGATTAAATAATAATTAGGGGGTGTAGGTAAATATTTTGAAAAGAAGGGGGGTGTTGAGTTTTGTAAGGCCGTTAGCTACTATAGCAAAATAAAATCTCAAAACCTATAATTTTGTAGAAATGGATAACTTCAGACAAATAACCTTTTCAATCTAAATTTCATGTTTGGATCTAGAATTATTTTTCTTAAATTGTGAATTCGAACAGTATGGGAGCACCAAGACTTGTGTTCATGTTCATGTATGGATGTTAACTATTCTTATTATTAGAATAATATGCTAATTGTTGTGGTATTAGTATGATAAATTAGGCTCACATTAAATAATTAGATAAGTAGGATCTAGTATATGAAATGAAAAAACTCATATTTTGTTAACTTAGGCTTTTGTGATAAGTGTTCAACCCACTATGTTGATCTAGATTGACACTTTTGGATTTTTCAATAAATAGTATTAGAGTTTCAAGTTCAATACTATACAAATTCTTTAATACTAAAATTACTGTATTGATGTGATTGAGTCAAGTAGTCTTTCTTAAAAATCAAAAATTGAGACTAAGCCCATTTGTATGGGTAAGTTAGATAGCGAAATTGGTCACATAAAAAAAATTCTTGATTAAATATCACATGAAACAATTGGACAAGTAAGGTCTGATATATATAGTAAAAATACCCATATTCCATTAACTTAGACTTTTGGTATATTTCTTATTCAACTCACTATATTGATCCGATTTAATACTTTTGGACTCCTCTAACAAATGGTATTAGAGTTTCAAGTTTGAGGTTATACAAACTCATCAATACTAAAATTACATGATAATGTAATTGAATTGAGTTGTGTGTTAATATCTCTTAAAAATTGAAAATTAAGACAAAGCTTATTTGTATGGGTAAGTCATTCAGTGAAATTGGTCAAGTAAAAGAGAGTTTGATTAAACGTGTTAAACATTGATATAATCCAGTATACTATTTGACTCTCTATGTTAACCCAATTTGACACTTTTGGATTTTTTCAGTAAATGATATCAGACCTCTAGATTTGAGAATGTTCTTAAACTATTTAGAACCGAAATTATCATGATAATATAACTGAGTTGAATTGTATGTTAATCTCTTTGAAAAGTTAAAGATTGAGACAAAATCTATTTGTATAAATAAGTTATACAGTAAAATTGGTCGAGTAAAAAGAGTTTTTGATTAATAGAAATAAAATTGATATGGTTAGATTACATTTAAAGGACAAATTATTATGATGTCAAATATAATTGATTAGTCCTACATCTAATAATTAAAAAAAGATAGAGAATACACCCAAACTCAAATAAGTAGGGATTAATAGCCATATATGTCTGCAAATTCTTCTTAGCTTTGAGTTGGGTTTCAAATTATTGTGGGATTCTCTATTGTAATTTTTAATATACTTCCAATTTATAATGTAATATTTTACATCTATTAAGTAATTTACTTAATTAGCATTCCAAAAAATAAAACACATCATAAATTTTAACTAGACTACTAGTATCCATACTAAAACCTATAGTCTCTTTGTTGCTGGAAGCCATGCATACTATAAGATAAGAAAAAGATCTTATCAAACTCTAAAAACAAAATATTCAAAAAACTGTAAGGTCTTTTGTATATGTCCAAGTCATTCCAATTGATTTGTCATGTATGGTTGCTGAAGTTAAAAAATAGATAACCTAACCTCAAATTGAAAAAAAAAGAAAAGGAATACATGAGAGCCAAAATCTCTCATTTCAAAAGATACCATGGAAAATAATATAAAAAAGAGGATAGGGAAGATAAGGAATAAATAAGGACATACTTTTTTTTAAAGAGAACCAAATGTTAAATAGATTCAAATTAAAACTTAAAGACTTAAATATTAGAAATATATAACTATAACTCTTTAAGGCTTGCATTTTAAATATCATTCTAATTATGCTTTTGATATTATCATGCATTTATTTATTATACTCATGTCTACTACATCTAAATATTATTTAACATATTCGTGAGATAATTTAGCAAAGAATACATGAATGGCTCTACCGCTTTCCATTAGAGCAATTCATGTTAAATAGATAAGAAATAAAGAACATAAGAAAAATTTTGAAGAAAATCAAACATTAAATAGATATAAATTAGAATTTAAAGACTTAAATGACAGAAAGATATAACTATAACTATATGGCTTGTATTTTATACACAAATTCTAATTATGCTTTTGATATTATCATATTCATGTTTACTACACCTAAATTCTATTTATCGCACTCATAAGATAATTTAGCAAAGAACACATGAATGGCTCCACTACTTTTCAACAATAATCAATTATATGCAAATAATAAAATACTTCCTCAATGCATTCAACCGTTACTAGAAACATCCTCGTGTACATAAACTATCTTCTTGCCTATGTTCGAAGTATCAATTCAAGATATATCACAAAAAAAATCCCAAAATATCTTTAAGTTCTATATTAATTATAAGTGCCTATATAAAATTTGTAATCTAGTTGAAGGTCTGACATGTCAAACATGACATATCTTTCTCAATTAAAAGAGAATTAAACTTCATTGACCTCATTATATTTAAGAAAATCTCAAGGTTTCAAAGTTTATATAAAATGAAAAGATCAAGATTACCTCTTAAAGGGAAAAAATGCTAGTGTGTTATGCAAGAACAAGCAATAATAAAAACATACATCATGCTAACCTGTATCAAGTAAAGCATTTAGAAGAGCATATACAAGTCATGGTGATAATTTTATGGTTCTCACGCAAGCATCTTGTTTAAAAAATTTCAATGTTTGAAATGCTTCATCAACTCTCTAGGTTGCACCTAAACTCTTGAGAGGATCGACAAAAAAATTAGCACCATTAAGTAATAGTATAATTTTTTTTTATATATTCTAACATTGATTACCATTTAAGATGTTTATTAGACAACTATAGCATTATAAAAGAAAAAATATTATTCAAGACAAAGCTACTAAAGGATAGTCACATATTATTTTTCATATATAGAGGGTTAGGTTGATGAGCCAAAAATAATGATTAAACTTGTAGTAGAATTAAAAGATATGGTCAGTACTATAGTTAATTAACAAAATGTGATCCCTTTAATCCTAATGCCAAAAGAATAGCCTATTTATGGATAGTAAATTTGGTGTCATCACATTGTCTTATTTTTGAGGTTCCCAACTCACTAAAATGAATTATCTAATAAAATAGCTTTTGATAATCAACCTTAAGGAAGAAAATAATTGTAGAAACTAATCAATCCAATATTTGTGAAACCTATAACTTTTGAACATATAATAAAATATTGTAATCAGAAAATCTTCTATTTATGAACTTTGTTCTAATCAAAACTTAGAGCTCTATTAACTAATTCTAGCAAGTACATAGCAATATGTCAAAAATAACTACTTGTTTGAGCCTGGTGAAAGAGAGGTGTAAATATAGATACATTATTTCATTTGCTTTTGTCTTAGGACCCCCCGAGGTCAATGATGATTCCTTAAGTTAAGATGAGAGAAGGGTTAAGAACAATGTCCTTCATCAAGATACAATAGAGTGATAATGGTAGATGTTTAGTAGATCAAGGAATTATTCACAATTTATTTATATAATAAGAATGTGTGTTGTAACAAACTAATCTTTCACACAATATTCTTGTTTTCTTTTTCCTCATTCTTTTCTTTCCGTATTTTGGGCTTTCAAAACTTCAACTACGGTGAAAATTATTCTTGTTGGGATATAAAGGTGTTCAACCAAAAGAGACAATGAGATTATCAAATTCGTTTTTAGATCAATGAACAATATTTTTTGACACAAATAAGTTACAACCAATCAATCCTTTTTTTAATTATTAAATTAATAGATTAATTGATAATTACCATCACATTGTGATGACCACCTAGACAGTTTTGAGAGTAGGATGCATTAAATTTATGTTGTACATAATGAGCAATAGGTAACTTCTAGTTTAAAATAATTATTCACAATTGATATTAATTACTTGGCATTGTATAACTCTTAGCATATTTGTATTATCTATGTCCGTATGCAGGTCTGATGAAGCTATGTGACTCTCTCATTCTATGCTTTGGCAACAGAAATTAGTCAAAACATTATTAAAGATTTGTGACAATCTTTATTTGATCTTAAATGCATTATTTTTATGAACAATTGAAGGATTCTAACATAATGCCTACCATTTTCAAACAACTAAAAATATTTGAAAGAAAATCAGTGACTAGAAAACATCTCATATTGACCTGCCAACTACTCCATCACAAGGCCTACCCCTAGTAAACCTCTTACATTTTTGGTAGAGCCAAAGAGAGCTAAACAATACACAAACTTCTCCAATGAGAAATAATGCTCACATTTGCCACCTACACTACAACAATTAATAATAGATGGCATAAGAGATGGAAGAAATGGCAATTTTCACACAACATCTATGAGTTGATGAAATTCAAATTGAACATGGAAGAGCTAACAATCACGATTTCTCTTTTGGCTATGTAAGATGAATTGGAACTTTTGGTACAAAAAAGTCTTTTATCTAACAAGACAAGGACTCCACAATTTATAATTGAATAAAAAAGAAGTAAAAAAAAATCTAATATATTAAAATGGTTATTTTTATAAAACATCTAATGGTTATTATTTTCATCATTCATCATTGTTGTATGCCAAGGATGGAAGTAGTGAGGTTTTAAAATCGGAAAGGAGAAGAAATCAAGGATGTGCTCATATAGCTTTTGTTGTAACTAAGGTTTGGTTGGATCACTCAATATTTATCATCATATTATATGTAACTTATCTAGTTTTGTAAAAATGATGCTACTATTGAATAAAGATGTTTTCTTTAGTTTTGCTGAATATAAGGATGTCTTTGGTGTCACAATTACAGTAAAATATGCCAAGCCTTCTGATGTCTCCTTTATGATGAAAAAAAAAATCAATTTATCTGCAAAAGCACTCAAGTGACTTCAAAGAAATAAAATAATAGCAATAACCATCAACCTTTATCTTAGCTATTGGAGTCAACTTCAGTAACTATTGTCCATCTTACTCTATTTACTATCCTCTAAAATTGCTCTATGTCAAAAAAATGCATTTCTTTTTACTACAACCTTTGGCTCCCATGCACCATGTCCTTATCAATAATTTCAATGAGCTCCACAGCAGTTAGGCCAATATTCGGTATATGCTTAACAAGCCAAATAGCAGCACAATTAGAATACCAAAGTTGCAATCCAACGAACTCCAATTTGAAGAATATCCTCTATAATGTTAGAAAATCATGGGTTTAGAATGGGTTTAAGTTATCCAGTTTAGGGCAAATGCTGCGCAAACTCGTATGTAGTTTCACTTAGCTTTGCTCGCCTCTTAAATGCATGGATCACTGAAAACTACACACAAAAGAATGGAAAACCCTACTACATATTCAAAGTAAACCACAAGATACAAAAAAAAAAAAGAAGCAAAGCTTCATCAGATTGGACGCGAGCTAAGGAGGAAGAGCCGATTGCCGAATGCTTTCTTTTTTTCTCCCTCTGTCCAGTATTTGTCAAAGATTTAAGAAAAATTAATATTAGCGATTAAAATACAATATAAAAATCCTAACATATCTCAAGAATAGAAGACAAACAAAGCACTTACATGATTTCCAAAAAAGCTCCGACTCTGAATCCTAATCTGTACATAAATGTAAAGGACGACTCCATGTGGTCGGCATCATTGATCTAATTCATTGAACTCAGCCTATCCATTTTCTGTTTTTACTTGTAGGAGACAGAGTGAAGAAGCAAGGAGGAGGAGTGATAATATCATTTATATACAAGATGAAATCCCTTGAGTACTCTTTATTTATAAGAAATCTTTATTTAACTTTTTTAAAGATAACTACTTTAGAGTGATTTTTTTCATTTTATATTTTCATAGTAGTTAAATATACTAAAAATTATAAAAAATAATTTTTTTAAAAAAAATGGAGAAAATAGTAATTAAAACTAATAGACAATAAGATAGTTGCTCAAGGGTTATTACATCTTTTAATCTTTATAAATATTAAAGACAAAAATATTTATTGAGACATATTGAAAGGTATTTGTATATAATTTCAAAAGGACTACTTTAAAAAAAAAAATCAAAAGGCATATGTGCATGCATATCAAGGAGGGTGTATGAAAAGCTCATCAACTCTATTTGGTGGGGCAAAAACCATATAATATTGTCAATTGTAAAACAATATTTGACACATGCAAATTTATTTATTTATTTTTTAATTAAAAAAGGTTTAACACGAAAACATAAACATTTAAATACTTGATATATCCCCGCCGTCCCTCGGCTGCTGCACAAAGCCACGGCTCTAATATAAAGAAATAGCAAAGCACAGCAGAAGCTTATGGTGCTGAAGCTTACATATATCACATTAATTATTCTATAATTATATTTCTCTATGTTTTCCTCGTCAGGACTCAGGAATATTTTTTTTATTTTTTGCACCAGTTAGCGAACTAGTTAAGGGCCTTAAGGGTTCCTTTTACAAAATAATAGTAATAATAATAATTATTATTATTATCATTATTATAATTATTATTATTTGTTGATAAATTTATCAATCCCGCTTTGGTTTCAGATAATTTTTTTAATTTCCTTTAATTATACTTTAAATTTAAATTTAAAAATATTATGAAATTTTAAAAATAAAAAATTAGATATATATATTAAAGACATAATTTCCTTGGGTAGAAAAATATATAAAATATTTTTAAAAAATTCTAGTAGCCCAAGATTCAAACCGTGTTGAGTACAACAACCACAAAAAACATATCCATTTCAGTTTAAAATAAAAAGTAATATATAAAACAAATACAATATTTATTATGTTGAAAATCGAAGTTTAAACCAGGTTGTTGTGGTTTGGTTAAAACTTAAAAGCTTAATTAAAAGTGCCTATAACTGAGCGCCAGATATATTTTAATTGAATAGCACTTGAAATTTATTAAAGTGCATCTAGGGGTATATAAGCAAAAAAACAGTTCATCGTCGGTCATCAGATTCTAAATTGGGAATGATGGTAAGTGCTTGTAGGGTATGCTTGCAAATTCCGCGACTTTGTGGGATATATGAGCAATCATGAGAACAGATGATTGACTTCATGATTTCTATAGGGGGATATATGCAAATGTCCTAATAAAATCACACCTGTCCAGCTGCCACGTGTACTTGCATCAACTGAACACATGGCAGTGTAGGAGAAGGAACTGTCTAGCGATCAACGAGTCGCGTGAGCCGCCGACCAACCTCACGTGCGGCTTCATTCCACGGAGAACGACGAAGACCAGCCTGAGAACACGAGCTCCTCTATGTCCTCCTTAAATTAAATCATTTTATTTATTATGTAAGATTAAGATTTTGTTTTATTTATTCAGTTTATTATTTCTGTAAGATTTTGGCTTTTTACCACGTTATCATCCATCCATTCATCATCGATTTCGATCGATATCCATCCGCAGATTTTAATCCAAATCAATCACGAAAAGGAAAAAAAAAGCGAGCGAAATGGAACCAAATCCAAAAGCGATCGGGTTTCGTGCAATCACAGCAGCGCGCTGTTCTGCCGCTGCTGCTGCTCATGGATTGGAAAAAAAATCCGACCTTTTCCAACTTTTCTTTTCGATTTTTCTGATTTTTCTTCTGGGCGAATATAATTTCTTAGGGCTGCTCCGAATCTACTGGTGCCTTCCTTTCTCTCTCTCTCCATCTCTGTCGGACTTTTCTTAGCTTTATTATTTATTGTTTTTTGGATTTTGGATTCTTTTTCGCTTGTTTGGAATTGGGTCGATTTATCGGTTTGACTCGGCGCGTTCGAGTCGTGATCCATCGGAAATTTTTCTTTTTTTCTTTTTTCTTTTCCTTTTTTTGGTGTTGTTTATTTATTGTGATTTTTTAGGAGGTGTAGCGGTCGCAGGTGATGTTTAGGGTTCGTTTGCTTTACTCTTTCTTCTCCGTCTCGTTTTCCTGATTTTGGGTTCTCCGGCCGCCGATTTGGGGGGGGGGGGGGGATCGCTTGATTTCTGTCGGATTTGGTCGATTTTTTCACTGGTCGTGAAGGATTTGAGGGGGTTTGGGAAGGATTCATTGCTAAAGATTGGATTTTGAAGGGTGGGAGGGGGGATTCGAGGGATTTTTTGGGGGTTTCGGAGGATGAGGCGTTTAGGGTTGGATTTGTAGTTGTTTTTGAGGCATTTGTGGGGAATACACAATGTTCAATGTGCATGTGTTCCCCCGGCCGAATTGTAGCCTCCTTGCGGTCGTGTGTGGGGAGTTTGTTGAGAAACGACGAGAGACGGCGTCGGCGTCGTCGACGGCGAGAAACCGGGGTTCTTCTTCATATCCCTTCCCAGAGCTCGTCTCGTCCGGCCGGCTTGAGGTATGTGATTCTTTGCTCTCAGCCAGCTGAGGTCGCTTCTGTAGTTTGGGGCTTGGAAGGAGTTCTTTTATTTAGTGGTTTGTCTGTTTTAATGCAGGTTCAAACACTCGTCAATCCAACATTAGATAGGTTTCAGGAAGTTCGGAAGTTGGTAGAACCAAATGTGGTGTATTTCCAGGGTGAGAAACGGGAAAATGAAGAAGAGATTGGATCTCTTGTTTGGGGGACGGTGGACGTTTCGGACCCGGAGTTGTTCAGCTCACTCTTCAGCCCTCCGTTTCCAACCATTGTAAGTTACAGCTTATCAATTGGTTGATACTACCCCCATTTTGTTCTGCTCACTCTGCAGCCTGCGACTTTATAACACTAGGAATGCTGATTGCCAACATTGAGTCCATTAAATAGTTTGATGGAGCATTAGCCTCTTTCTTTTACATGATGGTTAAATCAAATCCGAGTTTATCCTTGAGATCCACTCAGTCCTGCCTCATTAGATACTTGTAATGCTGTACTGCCCTTATTGTTTGTAGATCAAGAGCAAGTGAAAAGATAAGTCAAATGAGTGTTGCAAGGATGAGGAGTTGACAATGTCTTGGAGAACTGGTTATTATGTTATGGGTGTCTAGAGTATGTTTATTTGAGCAGCCATCTCATTTTTGTTGAAGGCCCATAGAGGAAGAGTGAAGGGATGAAGATGATATGAGTTGTGAGAATGGTTTGTCAGGTCTACAAAGTTATTGTACTCAACCATGACTATAATTATTGCAAACAAGGAAGATTCGAAAAGGCCAATGTTAGTGGATTTTAGATAAAGCTGAGAATAGTTATGTGGCTCTAAACAATATGCACAGAAGTTAAACACTAGCTTGTAATGTTGTATAAGGGAACCTTCGGATACCTACGCAGCTACCAATGTTTGATAATTTGGTTGTTCACATTACTTTTCATGTATGTAAGTGTATGCACTTTTTTCGGTCGATAAGCATATAGTCCTCTATATACTGCAGTAAACAACACAAATGAGTTCACTATCTGGGTTTTGAATGTGTTATTTTGGTTATGAGCCTACAAATATTGATGCAGGTTTATTTGGAGGTTCCAGACAGTGAGAATATAGCAAAGGTGCTTCAGTCTAAGGTAAGGTCGACCAAGCCACTTTGTACACGTACAGTTATTCTGATGCCTCTTCTTTGTTGAATGTGCTTTTGGTGCTCGATGGTGTCAATCATGGGGTTTTAATCATTTTAAACCTCCTTGGATCATCCCATCCACCTTCCTTTCCCCTCCTTTCTCTACTCTTCCTTCCTCTTTTTATTTTCCTCTCTCTCTTGTGCAATTGTCCTGATGTTTACTTGGTGACTATTTCATTTCTACCTTCTTTCTTAATATTTGTCTTTTTCTGATGTTTCTTGCTTTTTTTAATTTGTTCCTACATAGGTAGTTATATATCATGCTCTGGATATCCTACTTAGACCTGGTTTTCCATTTGGATGTATAATCTCTTTCAATATGTTACTGAACTGTGAAGTTTTAGTCTGATAAAAAGGGTAAAGTTTTGCACTGTATCTCTTTTTCTTCAGGGGGTTCCCTATATAATATACTGGAAGAACACATTTTCAACTTATGCTGCTTCCCACTTCCGCCATGCTCTATTCTCAGTGATTCAGAGGTACTATTTTCTGTTTCCTTCTTGTGATCAGAAACTTAACAGCATCTTATTTTGTATGCTTTTTGGGTGCAGTTCTTGTAGCCATGCATGGGATGCCTTTCAACTTGCAAATGCATCATTCCGGCTGTATTATGTGCGCAACAGTCATGTTTTGCTAGATGACCGGCAGAAAACTATTGGCAAGCTCGGACCGCGTCTACTAGGTGATGCCCCAAAAATACAGATTCTACCATTGGATAAAGGTCCTGATGAAGAGTCTGAAGGCTCATCAGAGTCTCTTCCTGCTATCAAGATATATGATGAGGAAATAGACATGAAATTTCTTGTTTGTGGAGTACCATGCACTTTGGTGAGTTGGTGGATCTCATATTTCTTTTTTTTTTGAGTGAAGGATCTCATATTTCTTGTTCACTGATACTAAACTGATTCCCAAGAAAACTGTTTGAACTCATTCCCATACTGGTTCTTCTGGCCATGCAGGATGCATGCTTGTTGGGCTCTTTAGAAGATGGACTTAATGCCCTCATGAATATTGAAGTAAGTATTTCTGAATAGTGCATTCTTTTTTGTCTTTTATGAATTTATTGTGTCTGTATAGAAAAAAAGGTTGTTATCACTGGGCTCATTTAGCTGAGCTCTTACAAAAAGTATATGTATGTATCCTTGGATAAAGTTCCAAATCTGAAGCCTCTTGGAAAGATCTTGTGGCATCATTTAGCAACATCTATTTTCTCATTTTTTGATCCTGTTTGCCTTGTTATTTCCTCATCAGGGACCCATTCTCCAGTTATAATTGTAGTTTGAGAAGGAAATCTAAATAGAAAATTTGTTAGTTGCCAAATACCAGAAACAAACAGAATTGTGCCTTTTGATGTATACAGTATGTGAAATTGTTTTTTTTGTGAGAATGTTTTGGTATGAGCTCATCTTTTGTTATCTTTGAAAAATGAAAACCCTATCACTACTGGGTTTTTTTTGATGCATTCAAAAAATTATGTCTGCTATGTTTTAGTTCCTGTAGAAGTGTGAGTATTTATTTTGATTTTTTTTACTTTATATTGTTTATAGGCTTATAGTTCCTAGGTTCTGATAGTTCTGATTCCTTTTGTTTTCGCTGCTTCAGATTCGAGGGAGTAAACTCAACAATAAAGTGAGGTATGCCCTGTTCTCTATATTTTCACCAGTTTAAAGGCCCTCTTTAGGATCTGGATATATGGCAGTTTCCATAAAATAATTTTCATAACATGGTCATTCCATACAGTGTGAATTAGAGGCTTACTTGGAGTTTTCACTTAAATATAAATGTATAGATAAAATATTTGCTTGACCCACAGTTTGGCAAAATGCTAAAACCATGGTTTCTAGTTTCCAAGTGCATTTGTTTTTCCATTATCTGTACTCTTGTATCAATTTTTCTTGCATCAGAATCATTTCCCACATTTGGACACTTACAAATTTTACTGCATTTACATGAATATGTATTGATGGATTTCTAATTTTGGCAGTGCTGCACCACCACCCCTTCAAGCTGGGACAATTTCTCGTGGTGTTGTGACAATGCGATGTGATATCACAACTTGCAGTTCAGCTCATATCTCACTTCTAGTGTCTGGTAGTGCACAGATTTGCTTTGATGATCAGGTACATTAGGTTACTTCATTTGTATGGTGTCATCATATAATATGCTAGCAACTTGAATAACTTTTAGCAATCTGCAGTTTTTGGAATGCCACATTAAGAATGAACTTATTGAGAAGAGTCAACTAGTTCATGCTCTGCCAAATTGTGAAGAAAGAAAACCGCCATTTTCAGATCCGTCAAATTATGCTTCTGTAGCCTCTGGTGCATCTGTCTTCGAGGTTTCCATGAAAGTTCCAACTTGGGCTTCTCAGGTTGCTTTCTTACTAGCTTAGTTTCTACTATTCTTCCAGTGGTTCATTACCTTTCAATTCATGTTATATCTTTAGATTCATACATTTTATTTGGCCTTTTCTTGATTTTGTTATGGACAGAATAGTTCTTTCTAAATGGCGGACTTGGACTTTGTTTACAATTGGCTAAACTAAATTTTTTGACTACCATGATCCTTCAACTTACAACTTAGTTGCCATTTTTTAGCTCTCAAATTCTTATCACATGACATCTGATGGTATCACCAATTTTTCCCTCTTGATGCATGGTTTTAGGTTTTGAAGCAGCTTGCGCCTGATTTCTCTTACCGTAGCCTTGTTGCACTTGGCATAGCAAGTACTCATGGTACTGCTGTAGCTTCTTTTGAGAAAGAAGATGCAGATCGCCTTCTTTACTTCTGTACAAAACAAGGCAACAGTCTCCATGTGATAGATAAAGTGTTCAACCCTGTACCAAATTGGACTTCATTGTCGAGTAAGAAAAGATCCAGAGAGGGATCAGAATCAAAATCTACGGCCCACAGCAATATTGCTGGTGAAAACAGGTTAACATGTCCAAAAGTTGACCCAGATAACTATAAAGAAATGAGGTTGGCTGAGGGGAATTGCATGCCCTTGACTGTCAGATCAAAAGCAAAAGTTGCATTGAGGCCCATTCCTCGCTCTAGGCAGCATAGAATGCTTCCTTTTTCAGGAATATCCGAAGTGGAGATGTATGATGGGAGTCTGACAAAGCTTAACTTGCCGATTGTGCCAGTGCAAAAACAGAATTTGGCGCCTGTTGCACCTGCAACGCATGGAAAATCGACATCAACTTCTTTACATGCTCAACAGTTAATTTCATTGAATCCATTGCCAATGAAAAAACACGGATGTAATCGACCTCCGATCCAAGTCTGCTTAGAAGTAAGCTGTTCTGTATTTGACCCTTGGGAGTACTTCAGAGTAGTGATTCACGTACTGAACTGTTTTTTTTTTTCAGGAAGAGTTTTTAAAAGATGTCATGCAGTTTCTAATCCATAGGGGGCATAGTCGACTTGTCCCTCCTGGAGGAATCTCTGAATTTCCTGATGCCATACTCAATGCTAAGAGGCTGGACTTATTCAATCTATACAGAGAGGTACACTCCTTTCTTCTGCCTTATTTCATGCAGGTATTCGTCATATTTTGCTGATTTATGAAATCTTGTGTTGGATTGCAGGTGGTCTCGAGAGGGGGTTTTTATGTGGGGAATGGTATAAATTGGAAAGGGCAAGTCTTTTCAAAGATGAGGAACCACACAATGACCAACAGAATGACAGTACGCTCCTATTCACTTTTAAAAACTCATGGTTCAATTTTTAGTGCCCTATACATTTGTAAGTGAAGAGCCTTTCCTCAGTAGCTGTTCAACTACTTACAAAATAATAATCTGCCAAAAGAACAACTTGTGAAATAAAAGGATATCAATTAATTACCTCTGCTTTCTCTGTGATTAACAATTTGTATTCACATGAACTTAAGGTAGGTAATTATGTTTCTATGCTTATTGCTGAAAGCAGCAACTTATTAGTCAATGATGTTAGTCACATGATGCAATACCTTGATCATTCTGAAACACTTTGACCCTTTGGTCGATTGACTTCCTGATACAAATCATTCTCTGATATATACAAAAGCATATATTTAAATTATTTTGTCACTCTTCATTTTCATTTTTTTTTTCTTGTGATGTTTTCCAGGGTGTTGGAAACACACTGAAGAGGCATTACGAAACATACTTGTTAGAGTATGAGTTAGCACATGATGATGTTGATGGAGAGTGTTGCTTGCTATGTCGCAGGTTTGTGGTTTATCCTCTCTTTTTTTTGGTTATTTCAGCAGCCTTCTCGCGGTATTCAACTCTGACAAAAGAGTGTTGAATCCATTTACAGTAGTGCACCTGGCGATTGGGTGAACTGTGGCTTATGTGGTGAATGGGCTCACTTTGGCTGTGATAGACGGCAGGGTCTGGGTACTTTCAAGGTATTTCATGATAGTTATAATCTCCACTGCAGCATGTATGCATAGTGCTGATCAATAAAAAGTTCCATCTAATGGCTATGGTTGGTATCCTGTTTTGACAGGATTATGCAAAGACGGATGGGTTGGAATATATATGCCCCCATTGCAGTATTTCCAATTATAAGAAGAAATCCCCGAAGATTGTGAATGGGTTTTCCCATACTCCAGCTGTTTCAAGACAGATGTAACCTTTTACTAATTTTTCGTTTATTTTTTTCTTTTTGCCCTTTTGATGTGAGAAGGGCCCAAATTTGTTTAGGGGTAGATTGTATAATGCCCCATTGTTGTTTCAGTAAGCTTTAGTCTAGGGCAAAGTAATGTATCAGGAGGTTAACTACACAGTAATGAGAAGAAAGTATGTTCCATGCCTCCTGTGCTTCAGCCTTTATCCATTGCATTATATTGATTCAGATGTGTCTGGAGTAATGTATATGGCTTGACAGAGCACCAAGGGAATCTGAATGTTTGAAGACCAGGTGCCCCAGCAACTGAAACCAAAAGGCCAATTTAAAACCCAAAGCTTAAATCTTGCTACATAGCTACCAAGAAAGAGGGAATCTACACCCAGAACAATCACCAAAAAGATAATATATATAGCATTCAAAAATTTACAATGCACACGTTTTTCATGCATGAATGTGGTATATATGAAACAAGAGAACATCCTGACAGCAACAAGGACCAAACATACTCCAATGCAACATCAGGAGAATTTATTCATTAACTCCCGGGACTCAGAAATGTGTAAGTTCTATTTAAACATATACCAGGAAAACCTATATAAACAAAGAAGCTACCCGAACACAACACTGAACCTATGATATTGACTATTTTTCCAGTTCTTGTGCTCTAGATGGAAAATTAAATTGAAAAAAGAAAAAAGCAAAGTCAGCTTGCTTCTATGGCTTCAGCCTTAAGTCCCTAGAGTACTGCCCATTGATTTTGGAGACTCTTCTTGTTTGACTACACTGCCGTTGCAGCCATTGGAGGTGTCATCTCTTCCATTTCTCTCTGTTGAATGGCTATTCTGAAGGTTTTGTCCACAAGGCACACTAGGCTTTCTTTGTTCTGAGGGAATGGCAGCAGAGGAGCCTTTCTGACTGGAGATGGCAGAGGCAAGAGCAATGGGCATTAGGCAGAGACCTTTGTTCTGAAGATATTGCATTGCAGAAGTGACATTTGCTTCCATCAGCTTCACGACATCTTGCTCAAATGCTGAGTTGTCTTGTGACTCAGATAATTCTGTTGCTCCCTGCCCCGCAGAAGGCAAATTGCCCGATCCCTGCTGTGATAATTACAAATAAAAGGAAACAAAATCAGCTCATAGTAGTTAATCTTATGATTTTTAAGTTGTGAGGATTGTGAGTTGGTGGAATAAGTTTTCTAATGCTGAAAATGGAAGCAGATTAAGGTCAACATACTAATTCTATGAAACCCTACTTAGTTAGCATCTAATGATCAATTACAAATGAGATCAATGCTAATTTTGATTATGGAAGACTAGTGAAAGTGTGAAACCAAAAATGAACCTTTTCTTAGAACAATGAGAATCAACAAAATCAGGATGACCATTTCTTCAACTTTGTTTGCTCATTAGCACTAGATAAATTTAATTGCAGAAATGAATAAGCTTCATTACAGTTTATGCCCAATTATGTGCAAATCATCTACCAATTCAGAGATTATGCAGGGAATAACATTGGCAACACTGCAACTCACAACTGAAGCTCATCCTGAACAAAACAAGGTGGATTTGGACAAATTTGAAGATTGGAGTTGGTAAGTAATATGAATCAGACTATGAACTAAAAATGTGTTTGCACCTCAGCCTGAAGATCTGTAATTAGAGGAACTACAGCTCCAGCTGCACCCAACCTGCTCATGCTCAAAATCTGCAATTTGACCAGTGATCAAATAAAAAGCCAGAGAGCTGTGCTAATTATCTTTTAATGGTTTAATGTGGTTTATATCTGAACCTTGACTTGCAACTGAAGGAACTTAACATAGTCAATTATCTCATCAAGCATTGATGCCTTGTCAGTCTGCAGAATATAAGGCAAAAGTGGATTATCAATCCTGAAATACTCTTTGGGCAAGAAGAAACCTATGCCATTCCAGATGACAAATCAAATACATAATTTGTCAACAAACAAGTGAACAAGTAAAGCCTGGAGCATATGCAACTGCAATAAGAACACATTAGATTTTGCAAGACCTACCTACCATTCATATATCAGGGAAGCCTATCAACTCTTTGTAAGCAAAATGAATACTTAACCAGAAGGTGATAAAGAGGGAGATAGAATGAAAAAAGACATCTTCACCCATCCACAAACCACTAACTAGTCAGATCTTAGCAGCACAAGAGTTGCAAAAACAACTGAAGATAGATGCTGACAAAAACTATACCTTATTAGAAGTTGGAACAAGTTCTTGAAGGCTTTTCATCCTTTCTGCAATTTTCTCTCTTCGGAGCTGCATTTTCAAAATCAAATCCACTGATAAATTTTCAGTAGAAAACAGATATCAATTAAATTCAGAAGCTAACAACAGCAACACACAAGGTAACCTACAAAAGAAATGCATAACAAGTACATGTCTAGCCGAACTTACAACATATCAAGTTCCACACAGGCACGATGGAAAAAAAAATACTAACCCGTTCAGCAATGCTATGAGGATCAGTGGCCTGGCCACGACGTGCCCTCACGCGAGGCTTTGCAGCTCCATTGCAACCACTGGTATTAGCCGAGGCATATTGTGTTTGCATACTAGAAGGAGCAGTTGCATATTGCTTGAAGTTATTCCCTCCAATTGACTGGGCCAACTAGATACAGGTAACACAGGAGCAGATCCATAATTAACAAAAATCGCATAATAGATGCAGCCATAGAGAAAACATATGAAATCTTAGCACACTTATCAGTCTCCATTCATGATATCCTCATCAATAACACAAGCAATCCAGTATTAAAAAAATGAAAAAAGCAGAAGACATAGCTTATTTGTTTGCAGCACAGGGCATTGTAAATAATGCAGATAGACAACAAGGGCTAAAAGAGAAGAATGTAGCACCTGTTGATGTGGCTGAATGCCATCGGTTTTAGCCAATTGCATCTGTTGTGTAGTGGTGAAAAAGTTCAAACTAGGGGTACAAAGAACATTCTGATCCTGTAAATACGGAAAAGAATGGTCAGAGATTTGTTAATCTTAGATTAATAGGTATAATTCACAATAATAATAATAATCATAGTAATCATAACAAGCATACAGAGGTTGCAGGAAAGTCCACTTGTGGGAATTTTTTATTTCCAATACATGCTTTTGTCGATATATCACCATCATTTTCCACACCCTGCAAACCAAAGCTTTGCAATTTTCCTTGTCCCATCAGGAGAGAAGTAACACCTGAGTATGATGTAGGCCACACTTCTGGCACTGAAGAAATGGAGTAAGAATCACCAATAGACTGTGGAAAAGCAGTTAGTTGGGTAGCACTACTGTCAATCAAACCAGAGTCAGTAAGTGCACTACAATGGAGTGTGACAGAACATAAGTTATTTACATCCATGCCAAATGGTTCGGCTGTTGAATTACCCCCTATTACTGCCTGTGATGAGAAAATGATTTGATGAGTATCACTAGTAACCTGCGGAGGAGCTTGAATAGAGTTTGGTACCTCATGCTGCAGTTGAGTTTTTGTTGGATCCATGACCTTATTGAGGCCATGCTTCAAATTGCCATTAAGAAAGACAGAAGAGGTATCATCATGTCCATTAAGGTTTGGCTCTGCTACAATCATGTTGCCCACGATATGATTTGATGAAATCATGCATGCACTTGGATCTTTCTCATCTCCTTCATATGCCCCTACTGGATCAACAAGCAAGCTACTTGCTTGAGATACAATGCCTCTGGCCCAGGAGGGTCTTCCAGATGCATTCATATCCATCCATGATGGCGATGAAAGGAAGGGGTCAATTAAATCATCCATCACAGTCCGCAGACTTGTACTATGCTGGTGCAGCTTCAATGAGAGAAGGATAGTGAGAGAAAACTAGTTCTTCAAAGAAAAGATAGCTAAAATCCTCAGATAAACCTAGTTAACCCAGGAAGGGCATCTCTTGGCAAAAGGCATCATCTCCCAAACCCAATCACTGGCAATCCAGCCTGACAAAATCAACCCGACAAACTCAATTATGCTTATGGGAGCAAAAAGCAGAACACATCTCATATCAGCCAATAAAATGATGCAATGAACAGAAATAACTTGGCGCTTATCCGGCTCCAAAGCTAGCTGTAAGAGTATGACCATTAATTCCTCATAAAGACCAGTACTATCAAACTCCATCTTACATCATACACATTAACATATTAGCATTCCACTAAAACAACAGTGATAATCCAAAAGGAAATTGCTAGAATCAGCTCCTGTGTGAGGAAAAGACTGCGCATCGCAAAATATGATCAAGGGAAGAGAAAGACGAAAGGAAAAAAAAATCACAACATCAATGTCCAATACAATAAATTGGCTACCGATTATGAATTTGCATAGGACGACTACCACGGAGTTGATCGAGAGAAAGGATCAAAATATACCTTTTAAGCTCAGAAAATTCTATCGACAGAACTGCCATTTGGGAACAAAAACACGCATTAAGCTACCATATTGACGGCACATTCATTGCATAACCCGAAATCCCTTTCAACTTTAACCTGATCACAATTTCTATAAACACGGAAAACAATTTCATCAAAAGACCATCTTTTCCGGGCATATAATCCCTCCTTAACTAAAAAAAAAACCAGAAATTTGAGATGAAAAGAAAAATCGGAAACGCCAAAGAAGCTAAACAAAATTTGTCCTATTCGGCTCAGAAAGAGGTTGAGAAAGCGATACCAGAGCTGGATCCTCCCGATATCGGAGCTGCCACGACGATCAGGTCCCTCGCCAGAGCTATCGCCGGTGCTAGAGGTATCAACGGAACCCGTCGCCGGAATCTCTCCGGAGATGGACGAAGAGGACGACGCGGAGAGGCGGGGTTCGCACTGAAAGCAGAGGAAAACAACAGAGCCAGTGACACTGAGAGCGAAGGGTCCTTTTGTCCGTTTCAAAAGGATCAATATTCGTATTTCAAAAAGTCGAAGGGGGGTAAATGATAATATTCCCGAAATCGCAGGGACGCTAATAAATAAATTATAAAAATAATTATTAATGAATTATAGTTTAATTGGTTAAAATTTTTGTTTTTTTTTTAAGAATTTGGGTTCAAATTGGATGATAAAATTTTTTTAAAAAAATAAAAAAATTTATAAATATCTAAAAAATCTGAAAAAAAACAAAAATAGAAAATAATGCTCATAGAAATCAGAAATATTTGCAAATAAAAAAATTATTTTTTAAAAACTTATTTTACTATTTTATAAATTATATTTAAAGAAAAAAGTAATTTGATAATTATAAAATTCTAATGTATATGTATTTAATTTAATGTTGATTTTTTTTTAAAAAAAAAAACTACAACGATTATGAGACCATTAAACATGCCACGCTCCAAAATTGAAGTGTGACGGATATTGTATATTTGTCTAGAAAATAAATATACAAGATTCATCATATATAATTATAAAATTCAGTTAGATATTTTATCATAACATGGGAAAGACTACAGAGAT
Source organism: Trichopus zeylanicus subsp. travancoricus (assembly GCA_005019695.1). Taxonomy (NCBI): domain Eukaryota; kingdom Viridiplantae; phylum Streptophyta; class Magnoliopsida; order Dioscoreales; family Dioscoreaceae; genus Trichopus; species Trichopus zeylanicus. Next base: position 306,542 of record RXID01014704.1, read on the forward strand.
AAAACTACATGGTGCTGTTATAGTTGAATTATCATACTATAAAAGAATGACTCATCATTGTAAAACTGAAATAGATTAATATTGTTTTTGGTAGTTTTAATGATAATCAAATTATGTATTTGATAATATTTTAAGCATGTATAGTAAATAACCAAACCAAGTTCGAAATAGAGATCAAGGTCATTCAAAAGCCTCAAAGGTAGGTAGACTTAGAGATGGACTTGAAGATAAGGCGTGATAGTCGATCAATGAATGAAATTTGATGAATTAAAAATAACTTGAAGAAGGCTTAAGAGATCAAGGAGGCTTATTAGGTTTAAATTTTTTTTTGTTTTAGTTGAGTTGAGAATTTATTTTGAGATTAATTTTTATCTTTTAGTTAGCACTCAAATTAATCTTGGAATGCCTTCATCAACTCATTATTTAATTTAAGTTTAGTTTGAGATGATGTCTAGCATAAAGCTGAAGTTGCAGTGAAAATAGTAGTTTCTTTGTTAACTTCAGACGCCTGAACTTTATAGTTTAGATGCTCGAATGTAGCATAAAGAGCTCTGAAATTTCTAATAGCTTCGGACGTCCAAACCATAGAATTAGACACTCAAAGTTTGGAAACTGTAATTTCTAAAAAATTCATGTTCCAAGTTCGGATGCTCGAAGCTTTGGTCAGATGCCTGAACTTGTAATGCTCAAACTTTTGAATCTTACCATCAGATGACCGAACCTCTGATATCAATATAACAACTAGTTTAACTATCAACCATTGAACTGTTCGGAAGACCAAACTCAGCACAAACAGCCATGGGTGATTTTCAAACAGCTAATTTTTCACTCTAACGAATATATAAAGGCTTGGGACTTCTTTGCTTGGTGAGGGAATGAACTTTCAATATCCTTAGAGCAAGTATGTCCCTCCTGAAGCCTTCTAGCCCTAAGAATACTCTTAATCTTTTAATTTCAAGCAAATCCTCAATTATTCTTATACTCATCTTGAGAGACTTTGTAGTGAGCTTCAAATATATTATCTTTTTCACTTTTTTACTTTTAAACACTCTTAGGTGTTACAAGTGTGAGTATACAATATGCTTCGATACAGAGTGTCGCTTGCTCGGTGGGAGCAAGAAGTTGTACAGACGTGGCTTTACTCTAATGGAGCGATGAGAATGACTTCACTCAAAAGAATCGATACTTGCGTTTTGTAAATAGATGTAAAGGCTTGACTTCACTTTAATAAGTGTCATAACTAGTGGAGGGATTGAAGTCCTCAAAAGAGAGACAAAAGCTATGGAGTAAGAGCAGTTAATTTTCAAATCATGTAAAAATCACGGTACATTCTTTTACTTATCTTGCTTTATAGTTTATTGCACATATGATTGATTACAGGTTTAAATGCAATTGCTTGAGATTTGTATCTATTTTGGTGAATGATATTGGGTTTTGAATTTCTATAAAATCATATTTTATATCTTTCAAAATCTCTTCTCTCCCCTCAAAGATTACTATATAGGCAAACAATTATACGTGATCCTGGGACAATGATATGGACATTAAAATAGTTGCAACCATCAAGCTAGTTTCAAGTTACACCAACTCTTTGGTGATACACAAACAACTCAAAATGTTTTATCAACAAACGTGAAAGTTGATGATTTTTGAATGCCTTTCAAATTTCAATGATAGCTCCCCTAGCTCATATACTATAACTCATGGTGGATATATACCTTAATGTCAAAATTAAGCGAGAAGATTAAGCAACATTGCAATAAAAATCACACCTAAGTTAAGAATAATGAATACACAAATTAAAAATATAACTAAGTCACAAGACACCCATTAACTGTAAATGTGTATAAAGGATAACTAAAGAGAAAGTTACATGTCACTATCAGTTATTTTACGGAATAATACTTGTATATATTGAGCTCATAATGGTACCTCATAATTCAAAAGTCTCTCTATGGCTGAAGAATGAGTGTGTTCTTAGGTCATCATAGAAACATAGATAGGGTCAACAATGGAATCTAAAGCATCTAGAAAGTAATCGACAAAGCCCCTTCTCAAGTTGTTAGTGGGCAAGTCCAATTATTTTGGTTTCTCATATGCTTGCTAGCCATAGTCAAGTAGTTAAGCACAGACAAATGATAGCCCCCCTTCCTTAAAGGCATCTATGTTCTAGGTGCAATACTTGACAAGGGGCCTTTGGCTCCCAGATGGTTTGCACAATTAGGCAGTGTCCCTTGTCTTATGTATTATTGTAAAAAAATTCTTTTTTTGGGTAACTGCTAATGCCTACTCCAACTCTTATCCCACTGCTTGTTGATACCTCACACCACCACCCTCGACATATCTCTGGGAGTGCTTATTATACCACTTTATTCACATTTTGATGAAAAATAGTTAATCATAAGTAAGTGAACTAGGTTGATTAGGTATGATCCGACTAAGTAAGCAGGGACAACCTTTCTCAGCAAAGTAATCTCATAGCACTTCTCTCCAAAACAAGTAAAGGAGTACACACACAATGAGTGTCTTGAATCATACACTAGTGGGCACACTTAAAATCAGTCACTGTAACAGAAATAAAAAATTTTACATAAACTGGGTCTAATTTGAAATATCCCATGAAAGAGGTCAAAAATATTCCGCTACTCTAATGCTCATGGGTGACAGCGAAATTAATTTCTAATTGAAATACAAGTCTATGTTGACATAGTCATTTAACCTCAATGGCTAATTAAGACAAGAATCAAGTGAGAGACAGCACAATAAAATATAATATTAAGATTTAAGAACATTTATAAATAAAAAATTCTTATAAAGGAATACATGCATGATTTTCAAGTTCAAATACAAAAATCCAAATAAATATAAAAAGGTAGATAACATTTCCATAAATCCACATGCATAATTTTTATATTTTAAGACAAGTAAATAAATCATAAATATAAGCTAAATATATATCATATATATTATTTATAATCATCCAATGATTTAAAATTTAAATTAGGTTGCTAGTTTAATACTAATAGGAGTCCCTTATTCACTTACCTGACAGAGAATCATGATAAATATAAAAACCTAGCTCAAGTCTTTTCATCTGAATCTAAAGTATAAAATGAATATAATCATAACTACCAATATCAATGAACATGATTTCTAACATATTAATCATGCTAAATTCTAAACATCAAGATATACTCCAAATATTCACTAGCAAAATTTAGTTTAATTTCAATATAGAAATAACTATAATAAGACCATAATAGAATAAAAAAAAATCTAGATCCTAGGATTGAACATGCTTATCTATAAGGATTCATAAAAATAGGACAAAAATTGATACAAAAATAGAACTAAAATCAAAGTCTTAAGTCTAAAAACATGGAGAATATGAACTAGGGTTTGATTAAGAGAAAAGATTGGATCATTACCTAGTTATAAAGCTCAAAACTTTAAGAGGAAACCAAGGTCTTGGTTTTTTATGTATTGTTGAGCTTGTCATCATTGCTAAACTCTAGTTGTCACTCCTCTCTATTTTTTTATAAAAAAGTTGCCACTTGATTCATGAGAAGAATAAAAAATTACAGCAAGAGAGGAATTGGGTAATATAAATGGCTATTTTGTAAAAACATTTCCCAAATTTAAGACATTTACAACTAGGTCCAAAAATCTTTTTTTTTCTTTCACATTCTCCCCCTCTTATAATAGGTTTTGTCCTCTAAACTTAAATTCAAATTAACTCATACATGAAAGCTGAAATAATTGAGGATATCTCATCAACATATCTTCTTGTAGTTCCCATATGATTTTTCTTTCAGAATGATTGTTCCACTAGATTTTAGCATAAGGTATAGTTTGATATCTCAACACTTCCCAACATATTAGAGATCTATATCTTCTATTGTGAAGTGCCTTATAAGGTGTTATCTAAATATTGGATTGGAAACTATTATTCTAGGTAAATTCTACTAATGACAAATGTCTATCAATGAATCTCCTAAATCAAAGACAAAGGCTCTCAATATATTTTTTAAAGATCTACATGGTTCTTTCAGATTGACCATCGATCTAAGGATAAAAAGCGATGCTAAAACTAAGAGTGGTTCCTAATACCATATGAAAACTTCTCCAAAAATAACCAACAAAATGAGAATCTCTATCTGACATAATAAAAATAGGTACACCGTGTAGTCTAATAACCTGTTTAATATAAAACTCTATCAGTCTCTCTAAGGTCATTTTCGTCTTGATTGTCAAGAAATATGCTGATTTAGCCAATCTATCCATAATAACTCAAACAACATCAAAACCTTTTAAGGTCCTAGGTAGCCTAAACAAAAAATTCATAGAGATATGCTCCTATTTCTACTCAAGGATGGGTAATAGTCGCAATAGTCCAGCCGGTCTTTGATGTTTTATTTTTACATGCCGACATGTTAAATATTGGATCACAAACTGAGCAATTTCTCTCTTCATGTTATTTGACCAAAAAATACTCTTCAAATCTCTATACATCTTGGTACACCCTAGATGTACTGTGTAATTTGAAAAGTGAGCTTTCTCAATTCTTAATTCGGCTTTGTTTGGAATACAAATTTAATCACCAAATCTCAATGAGTCATCCTCATCTACCTATACTGCTCTAATACTATCAAAAAAAGTAGGATGAACTCATAAACTTGCTAATAAGGCACTGGGTTCATACACCCGGACCTCAATTTTGGATCTTCTCAAATCCTCCAAAATAGTCCTATGAGATGTAAGCATTGCAATCAAGGCACAAGAAGATTTCCTTCTTAAAGCATCCACCACCACATTGACTTTTCCAAGATGATAGCTAATAGATAAATCAGTCTTTGAGCAATTCTAACCACATTCTCTATCTCATGTTCAATTCTTTCTGAGCAAAAATATACTTTAGATTTTTATAGTCAGTGAATATCTTACAAGACTTCTTATAAATATAGTGCCTTTAAATATGAAGTGCAAAAATCACAACTATAAACTCCAAATCATAAGTAAGGTAATTACATTCATATGACTTTAGTTGTACAAATGCATATACAACAATGTTACTATCTTACATCAACACACAACCCAAACCCTTTTTAGAGGCATGACTATAAATAGTGTATCCTTTACCACCAACAGGTAGGGTAAGGATTGGAGCAGACACCAACCTCTTTTTTAATTCCTAAAAACTCTTCTCACATTCCTCTAACTACTCAAAGCGAATCTCCTTTCTAGTTAAATTAGTTAAAGGAGCTACTATGCAAGTGAACCTTTCAATAAATCTTTTGTAATAACCAACCAATCTCAAAAATCTTCCAATCTCAATGACACTACTAGGCTTCTTTCAATCCAAAATAGCCTCAATCTTGTTGGGATTGATTGAAATATCTTTTGTCATAATATATCTAAGAAAAGTCACATTATCAAGACAAAATTCTTATTTTGCTTTGCAAACAACTTTTCTATCGTTAAGGCCTCTAAAATAGCTATATTAAAATATCATCAATAAATACCACCACAAATCGATCAAGAAAAGGCTTAAAGATTTATTCATCAAAATTCATAAAGGCAGCTAGAGCATTGGTCAAATGAAAAGACATCACCAGAAATTCATTGAGCCCATAATGAGTGCAAAAAATTGTCTTCAATACACCTTTTCTTTTAATCTTTAATTGTTGATATTCAGATTAAAGATCAATTTTAGAAAATACACAGGCATTTTACAATTGATCAAATAGATCGTCAATTTTGGGCCACTAACTAGCCCACCGAATTTTAGGTTTTCTTTTTTTTGGTTTTTCGAAAAAAGTCTCGTCATTAGGTCTACAATAGTCATTATATTTAACTCAATCTTAATTCTCACATTTTATTAATATGGGACTAAAAGCAAGTTGTTGTTCAGCCACGAGTCTCACAATCAATAATATTAAAAATTAAATAACCGCTAAATTAGACCTATTAAAATGGCTGTGGCCCGTGAGCTATCCTGTGTTAGTCCATATGACAACTTTTGAAGGGGGAATTTGATATGAGAAATAAAATATAAATTACAATTATAAGCATGATCAAGTCCCGATATAAATTTTAAGATAATGATATTCAAATTTTCAATTAGTTTAAATTAATCGTCAATCAACCACAAGTACAAATAAGTAAAATAAGTAAAGAGAGAGTGCACTATGATTTTTATATGATTTGGAGACCAACCACTTCTATTCTCCGATCCTTGCCTCACTCGCGAAAGGGTTAAATTATTCCACTAGTGATGTTATTTCTGGAGGCGAAGCCAAGCCTTTATAAATTACTCCAAACCGAAGTACCGTTTCCTTCGAGTGAAGCCAAACTTATCGCTTTATTAGGGTAAAGTCACGCCCGTACAAATTAATCTGTCTTCCATTGAAAAAATCCACTCCATATTAAAATATTTGTACTCTCACATTTCTAACACCTAAGAGTCCTTACAAGTGAAAAGAAAAAAGATAATACATTTTAATTCTTACTACAATATCACTCAAAGGTTAAAAATAAGGGTAATGAGGATTTGTTTTGAGATTGAAAAGTTTAGAGCATTCTTGACTAGAAGGTATTGAGGGTTTGATCTCTTCTCTAAATGATACATAGAGTTGTAAAACTTATTAAGAGAAGTTTAATTATGCATATTTATACCTTTAGGATCAAAACAAGTTGTTCGGAGTAAAATCCGACCCTTTGATTTGTTCCAACAATAAAAAAACTAGCTGTTAGTCTCTTGGGTTTCTTAAATGGGATGTCCATTTCAGATAATCGGGTGTTTGATTTTGTTGGACAATTTGCCAACCGGACGTCCCATATTGTAGCAATTATTACAGTAATTATTTTTTACTGTAGTAATTACTATAGAACCCTATGCAATAAATAATTTAAATAAAATAATCTCAAAAAATAAATTTTCGACTTGATTAAGATAAATAAAAATCTAAACCTATAAGTTCGGAGTTGATTTAGCGTCTTGAGTGTTCTTTAAGCTCCCAATTTGAACTTTAAATTTCATTTTCAAGTTATCATCATCTTTATCTTCAAGTTAATATCTTTAAATTTTAACCTCGACACTCGGACGTTCACAAACATGCATAATCATTGCAAATCCTAAATTTATCAAAACTTAAGAAACTTATTAAATAGTAATTTGATCATCATTAAAATCTAAAGAACAACATCCTGAACTCTTATTAAATCCTATTTTTCTAGCCTAGACTTTAACCTTGGTCCTTGAAAGAAAAAAAAATATTTAACCACTAAACTATAACTTATTATTAGTAATTATTACAATATATATATATATAATTTTTTGGGGGTTATGGGCCATACTTGGCACCTATTTTTTTTCCATGGACTATAGGAGCCCACACGATTTATTTGACACATCTATGCTAAATTGGTGTAACATTCTCCTCTTGATCTAGTAGTCATTTTTCTAGGCAATTACCTAACGATGTCAAATTTTTTTTTAAATAATTAATATTTTGATATATAAAATATAAAATACAAAATAGTTGACTTTTATTTATATTTGAAGTGTAGGTACCAAATGTCAAGATCAAATTTGGTGATTCGGTCCCGATCAATAAGTTAAACATTTTCAAACTCAAGATACAAAATAAAACGAAAAGAGAAACATCGTCAAAACAAACCCATTGTTTAGCGGAGTTTCATCCACATTAAATTCCATTTGTAACCTTTTATGTCAGCATCACATTCAGATTTTTCTGAATGCATTTTTTTTTTTCGGTCACGGATCTCGATTGCCAATGGCTAATTCAACGGTTGCATCACGCACCACGCCTGATCTCCATTTGGTCCCACCCCGCCTCCACGCCAAATATTTTTTAGAAAACAAAAAAATCCAAATTATATTTATTCCCGATAATAACACCACACGTCCATTCCTGCCAAATCGATCTCGATCGCAACGAAAACAACAAGGCCCCATTTTTCCCCTATAAAGATTAAAGAGTAGAGAAAAATGCCCGATCGCGCGTGACGACCGCGGCTGCGATGGCGAGGGGCCTGGGAGGCCGCGTCGACGGGGCGGAGGGGAAGGGCGAGTATGGAGGCCGTGGTTCGTGCCTGCAGCGGCAGCGGCAGCGGCAGCCAATGTCGCGATGTTCGCTGTCACCATGTATGTAGCCCCGCCCGACTCTGTATGGGCCCTGCATCGGCTCTGGTTCGGTTCCCCCACCGCTTCTCCTTCCAGCCCCTCCGCCAGAACCCCCTCTTCGGCCCCTCCGCCTCCACGTAGGGTTCCTCTATACCTTTCTCTTTCCCCCTCTCTCTGTCGAAGTGATTGGTTCGAAATTAGGTTTTCTATTTGTAATTGAGGAATCTTGATTTAGTGCTTCTCTATTTCCTATCTTCCAGAACTTCTTTTCATGAGATTGTAGAAATTTCAGATTTTATGAGCATCTAGATTAGATTCAAGCAATACTGACCTTATTTCAACTTTCTGGTGGGATTAGATAATATTTTTTGGAGAAGATCATATTGTTTAGTTTTTGGTTCAATTTTCTTGGTAAGGTGATATTTTGAGAAGTTGCATATGGGGATCAGCACCCTGCTCTTTCTAGTAAATTGACCATAATTAAACTTAATTCTTTATTAAATCAATGAGTAATGGATTATAAAGTATCACAAAGGAAGGCATAAAGTTGTGGAAAAGAGTTCAAAAGAGGCCAAATGACATCATAGTAAGAAAAATTCTTTACCCTTGTTTTGTTTAAGTGTTAAATTTTGTTGTAGGTCCAAGTCTGGCAATTTCAGCTTACATTTTGAAGCAAATATCAAAAGTTATTTTTCTTAAATTTAATAATGAGTGTCAAGCTTCTTATAGGCATTACTGTAAGGTTTGAATAATCTTAAATTTGCTATGGTTTTACTTACGAAAGTAGAGACCTAAATAGTATCAATAACATTACTTCTCTATTGAAGGCATTTGAAAATTATTGTCAAAAAGGGAGGCCAGTCTACCGTTTACATTTTTTTAAAGCTAATCATTCTTCGTCTTTCCAAGCAATTGAGTACAAGAACATTTTTCAGATGGAATTATGATTTGTTTGCTTTGTATGTCCTTAATTTACTTATGCATAATATTTTATTTCCAAGATGAGATACTAAACGGAGAATCAGCAGATCTCACAATTCCTTGGCTGAACTTACCATTTGCAAAAGTGTGTTTGTACTTCCCTCTTTAGAAACAATGAATAAAATTGGAATGACATGGAGAGAGCAGTAGGTTTATTTGTTGCTGGCCGGAGAAAGAAAATCCTTACTTGGTTGTTTCCCTTGGCTTTAGGCTAGAGAAACTTGGGGCTCTTGGAATGGATCTGGGTGGTTCGGCATCACCAAGAATGGAGACTTGTTACTTGTATTTGGTTGCATGGAGGCATTCTTCATCTACTAGAAAAATATGCTGAGCCTTCTATTTATCGGAGTTCGTCTTGAACAACAATTTGGGTTTTGTAAGTACTGTCAAAACGATAAAATCTTCTCACTTGCTTCTATTGGATGTCATAATTGATCCTTGTGATGCAAACTCAAAACACATTTGTTTAGGATGTATTTGATTCATCCTTTCCTTATTTGCTACATCTAAGAAAGTTGCTACCGTAGTTGATAAATTTGTTTCTAATGTAACCATCAGCGTTCCTATTTATTAGTGTTCCATTTTTTCCGGACACTCTTCAACAATGTTAATTTTCTTTGATGCAGAATGTAGTTAAGGTTTTTGAGTCTGCTCTCTTAATAATATTACAAGGTTGCATACAATTTTGAGTTTATTATGCTTCCCTATTTTTAATCATACTAACATTGCTTGTGTTGCCTTTCAGTGCGAGTTGGAGCAATCTACCTCATATCAGGGCTTGGTGGCAGCATTCTGTTGTCTCTTTTCATTGGAAGTAATATTTCTGTTGGTGCTTCTGGTTCTTTGCTCGGAGTTCTTGGAGCAATGCTTTCAGAACTTACAACAAACTGGTCTATGCCAACAAGGTACTATTTAAGCTGTTGTCAAACTTTGTCCATGTGTTTCTATTAGGTTAATTGTTCTTAATAGAACAATTTTGACCTGATGGCAGGCTGTTGTGCTGGTTAGTTTGGTGTTTATTGTTGCAATCAATTTGACTATTGGGTTAATGCCCCATATCAACAATTTTTCCCATATTGGGGATTTTTGGCAGGTCTTCTTCTAGGCTTTGTTCCATTAATGCAGCTCAAGTTGGTTGGATGTATCGCCACAATTTGCCACTCGCAACCAAAGCACAAACAACCCAAGTACAAGACATATCAATACGTATTAATGTTGATTGCATTGGTTTTGCTATTGGCTGGGTAAGCATCTATTTCTTTGATTGTCTAAGAGAAAGTACAATTCTGTTCTCTGGAAAACCTGTTAACTGTTGTTTCGCCCTGCATCTTGAAGCCAAACGGGATATACTAATTATTAATTATTTTATCTGGTTGAAGATTCATGGTTGGCTTCATATTGTTGTTTAGGGGAGAAAAGACTAAACAAACGTTGCCAGTGGTGCTGCTATCTTGATTGTCTTCCAACCCCAAGATGGAGCGGTATAAATTGAAGAGAAAGTATTGTTGCTCTCAGCACTAATGAATATCTGAGTTATGGAATTTGCTTCAATGATTTTTATGGTAACGTGGATTGTTCTTGTGTTTCAAAGTGATTGTCTCATTATCTTGATATTTCTTGTTGTTTTACTGGCCATTCTTGGAGCTTATATTGAGAAATATTAAGAATGGGTATTTGCAAATATCTCCCTAAAATTTTTGCTATATGCAGATTAGCCCCCAATATCTGGAATTGCACATTTCTCTCCCAGTATTTGTAAAATCTTCTTGCAGTTGTAGACATTCAAAATTTCCATTCGACTCAATGGCGAAATCTCGCCATAAGCCGTCCTGGTCCTGGAAAAGGTTTAGGGCCTCGACGGTCAGGCCGGAACCGGTTTCGATTTCGTTAAATTTTCGGACCGAGCTAAGCCCGACCAGGCCCTACGGGATTTCGGACAAGGCTCCTATTTGCTTACGACGGGCTGATGGCGACAAGTAACTTCACATAATTTGGGGGGTTACATGAAATTTGTTCCTAATCTGAACGGAGAATTAGGAACATGGGGGAGCCGTTGGTTACAAAACTGGAACCGACTTTCCGGTTCCATCGTCGTTACCTCACCTTCTTCTTCTTGTTCGTAGGACTCGAAGCACTTGTCGTCGATGGAGATCGCTCGATCTCCGGCACCGCCAGCCAGGCCATGTCGCCCTCTCCTCCTCCTCCTCCTCTGCCTCCTCTCCCTCCTCCTGTTCCTCCCTGCCCCCTCCGCCGTCGGGATTCTCTCCAAATCCAAGGTCGAGCGGTGCGCCAAGACCTCCGACTCCGACAAGCTCGACTGCGACTCCAAGGTCGTCATCAGCATGGCCGTCCCCAGCGCTTCCGTATGTTTTCCTCCAAGCCCTCCTTCCAAAACCCTTTTTCCGTACTTGTAATTCGTAGCGGAACTCTTTGGATATCGCTGATTGATTTCTTGGTTTTCTTGTTTTCTTGTATTCTTGATGGAAGAGCAGCGGGGAGGCATCGGTGGTCGCAGAGCTCGTCGAGATGGAGGAAAACGACACGCAAAAGATGCAGACCATTCGAGATCCGCGTGTCATCACGATCAACAAGTCGGTTGCATATGCGCTCTATGAACTGACGTATATTAGGGTATGAAGACTGAATTCGTAGTTTTTCATTTGCCTGTTCTAATTCGCCTTATTCCCTGGCACAGCTGGTTTTGTAGATCCTTTTTATCTAGAACATTTAATTGGTATGTTTATTCACATCACAAAAGATATGCTTTTCTTTCCAGATTATAAATAGGAGCTCATGGTCCATTTATCGCTCGTTCTCTGTTCAACAAGCCTTGTTGATTTTTGTTAAATTAAGAGAATAAATTTAATTGATTAATAAAATGCAGACTCTACAGGGTATCCACGTAGTTTCTGCTGCATTAATGTTTAACATGTTTTTACTTATTTTGTCAATTGGATTCTTCTTATCAAGGAGAAATTTTGTGTGTTTCAGCTTGTAACAACAGTTGTGGTAGGTCTAATTACAAAGAAAATAGAGCTTAGGCATCAATAGTTGGCAGTTATTTACCCCAGCAAACCTGAGTTTTCTGATACATACCCCCAGGTTAATGCATCAGCTGCACCTGTTGAACATGTACTACTTTTGCAATAATACTGTCTGAAACCCCAGCCAGGATCTTTTGAGATACATGTCAATTTGTTTTTGTGAATACGCCCCTCCAATGAGCCCATATACTTCCTGTCAGGTTGATGAATCAGGTGGGAGTCTTCTAAAACTTGGCTTTTCTAGGATCCTTTGTGTTTTCTCTGATGTTAATGTTGTCCTATTTGGCTTATTGTACTCTCATTTATATTTCTACAGGATGTCGCATACAAACCTGAGGAGTTCTATGTCAAAACACGTAAATGTGAATGAGATGCTAGTGCAAAGGTTGTTAAAATATGTGAAAGGCAAACATTCTTATAAGTGAATCGTGAGGGTGTGTGTGTGTATTGTATTTTGATGTATTTCATCACAAAGTATGTTTAAGTTGAATGACTGTTAGTTTCTTGAGAAAGCTGAACGACTGTTTTATCTTTCTCTTAGGCTACATGATAATAATGGCCATGTTATTGAGCGTACACAGGTAAATTTTGGACATTATTTATCTAGTGTAATTTTATAACAGAAATGTTTCTGAACAATCACTTTGATGTATTAGTTATTTAACAGTTGCTGTAGTCTGCATAGGTGAAGAGTGTCATCTGCAGTAGAATTCTTACTACTGAACTTCCTATACAACCGCAAGTTAATGTTCTTTCTTGCTACCCATATCATCTTCTTCCCATGCAATCACAAGTTCTGTTTTGCCTTCAGATGTAATCATTAGAAAATCAATTTTGAGACACAAAATGTGTAGAAACTGGTGCTGAGAGAAAGACATGTTACAACAAATTCATAGGAATGCTTATGCTGGTGCCAAAACATGATTATGACACAATGCTAGCTAGAAATATTAGTTCAAAAGAAAAATTTATGCATGCAATAAGTATTTAACTGATGATTTGTAATTGAAATGGAATTTCCCACCAACATCTAAGATTTTATTGCTACAAAGCTGCTCTTGATTCAGTAAATTCTGTTTGCTACTTTTTTCTTGGATTATTTGTTTAAGCAGTTTGTTTGTTTGTTTGTTCAAAATGTTTTATGGATATTCAATATTCCTTGCATGTTAAATGCATTTCATTATATGACATAATTTTTCTTTTTAAATGCATTTCACATGACCAGCCTGAATGATTTCTGTACTGATAGTGAACATTCACTATTTCAGGAGGTTGTGGTCGGTCCTGAGAATCGAACAGTACTATCCAAAGACAACCTCCTAAGGGTTAACCTTATTGGTGATTTTGTTGGCTACACAAGTATCCCATCTTTCGAGGATTTTTATCTTGTTACACCAAGACCGGTACGTTTGCAATATTGGCATATCAGTCATTTTTCTTTATTCTATTTTGTTTTACTGGATTTTGATCACTTTGGATTGACTTTGCATTATTTATCTTCTTGCTGACTGGAGATTTGCTTTGTTAAAGTACGTATGTCAATTATGGGATACTTGGGTAAATGTTTGGTTGGTGTGAATTCCATCTGTTTTGAAAGTAGGTTTTTGAGACATCTTTTCTTAGGGATGTAGTTTTCTGGGTCAGTATAAAGCAACTGCACCTTTCTAAAGTATTAAACATCAGTTGAAGCAGGACTCCAGGAAATGGTTGCAATGGTTTTGGGTGATAGGGCACGTGGGTGGAGCACACTGAGTACGATGAGACGCCGGTGCACTAGCTCTACCATGGCCTTATCCTCTACGGCTTGGGTCTCGGTGCCAAGCGATGGCTTGCCACCCTCTACCGCCAGTGCAAGTGCCTCGCCATCCTCATGTCCTCCGTCCCCTCCCGTGACCATGCTGGTATGTTCTCTCTTTCTCGCTGCTAAATGATCGCTAGTCTTCTAGTAACGTTTGCATATCACATTACAGCTATAACCCTAAGCGAGCCGCGAAGCATGCTGAAGTTGGCGCGAAGAATGACTGGCAACTTCTGTGTCAGGGTATGTGCATCGTTGGCGCACAAGTGGAGCAAGTTGTGCACGCCTCTGGAGTTGGGGAAGATGTGAGGGTGATGACCTGACAAAGCGTTGATGGTCTTGGGGAGCCTCCTGGTGTTGTGCTTAGTGCGGCCACGTCGGTCTAGCTCCCAGTCCTAGCACATAGGGTATTTAGGGTATTCGACTTCCTCCGTGACAAGCGGCTTCAGAGTGAATGGGACATTCTCTCCAACGGTGGGCCGATGCAGGAGATGGCTCACATTGCCAAGGGCGAGGATCAAGGCAACGCAATCTCCGTCTTTTATGCCTACGTATGTTTGTTTTACATCTCTGTTGATATTCATAGCAGAAAATTTACGAATCATTTTATTATCAAACAACACAAGAAATAAAAAGTAATACAAGATAAAAGAAAATAATAAGATAAGACAAAACGATATACGTAATTCGCTCAAAATTATATTACGTCCACGGGTGGAGCGAGAGATTCATTATCAAAAGACTTTACAAGAGTTTATAAAAAAGATTATACTTTTTTTTATTCAACTAAATTTTTTCACCAAGATTCGACAATATCTCCACTTTCAGAGAGAATCTCCAAGAGAATATTACAAGAAACCACTACGAGAGATCAGGTAGAAGTATTAAAAAGATCTACACACGAGGGTCGACATACTCTTTCTTTCTCTTCTCTCTATTCTCTCTATTCTTTTCTTTATTTCTCTCTACTTCAACATCAGCACTGTTTCACTAAATCCTATATATTATTAGAATATTTATAGGTCTTTATTGAGTTTGAGTTTATTATAATTATAATTTATAATATTATAAATCAATTATAAGGTTGAATCTAACTTTATATTTCTATTTTAACTCAAACTTTAATTCGAATTCGAGACACTCAAAATTCAACAATCTCCATCTTGATTTGAACTCGAGTGTGTCATCGTCACGAAACTTTATTCATCATCTCTCATCCAGTCCCTCCCCTTGATTTACTAACTTATTTAGCTAATTGCTTGCCAATTTTTCTCCTATTCTTTTCCGCCGTCGTTGCCAACCAAGACATCAATCTTAGCCATCTTACTGTCTCGCTATACGCCCTTCTCTGCTGCAGGACCAACCTCAATTATATCTGTGTTGCTTTTCAGCTCACCGACTTGAACTTTGCCTTCTCGCATGCTTGCGTCCTATTCTCGCATTCGTCGACTTTCACCTCCCAACTGTTTAGCTATAGTAAGTCCTAGTTGAGACGCCCTATTGTATCTTATCAAAGGTCACTTGTTACTGATATGAGCTCTAGTCGTCATTGACTGAGAGCTCTACATGACCTTTGTCAGCACCTCTTGCTCCGGCCAACCTACGCCCTGTGTGGCCTTTCGCCAACCTGCTCTCGTGTTCCCTCCGGCAAGCGCTGTTGGCTTGTTCCTATACCTCACCTGACCTTTCCTCTTGCTCGTTGATCGGAGCTATCGCCACCAATTAGAGCTCCTTGCGTAGCCTCTATCTTGAATAAAGACTTTGTCATTTTGGTTATTTATTTTTAAATTCTGATATCAATTACTGAGATTTGCAGCGAAAGATTCATGAATTATCTTATTCTTAAACAACATATGAAACAGAGCGAGCGATAAATCCACTATAAAAAAGATTTACAAGAGTTTATAAGAAAGATTACACTCTTTCTTACTTAACTAAATTCTTTCACCAAGTCTTGACAATGTCTTCACTTTCAGAGAGAATCTTCAAGAGAATACTAACAAAATCACCACAAGAAACTACCAATAAACACTAGAAAGACACACACACGAAAGACAACACTCTCTATTTCTCTTCTCTCTATTCTTTTTATTTCTCTTTTTTTGTTTTTCTCTAGTTCAATTTCAGTACTGTTCTACTAAATTCTATGTATTAATAAAATATTTATAAGTTCTTATTGAGTCTAAATTTTACTTTAATTATAATTCCTAATATTATAAATCAATCATAAATTTAAATCCAGATTTAAATTTTTATTTTAATTCAAATTCTAATAAGAGTTCGAGATACCCAAAACTCAATCTATCTCACTATGGCCATCTTATTTGGTGTTATTCAGAATTCACATATTTCATTTGTTTGTTTTTATGATCTCGTGATCAGGCGGGGAATGCCAACTAGAGCAGCATGCTGATATTGCAAGAGACCTGCACGGACCTGCACGGACGCATCGGGTTCGCTGGGGGTCTGCCCCAGCAGACATCCCCACTTTTCATGTGGTGATGAACGGTGGAGACTCCGCATATGTCGCCCTCCTCCCCTCCGGCTTTGCCATTGTTCCCGACAGCTCCATGCCACGGGTGAACTCCAACAACGGCAGTTCCGGCTCGCCTAAAATCAGCACCAGCGGGTGTTTGCTGACTGTGGCATTCCAGATCCTCGTGAACAGCCTGCCGACTGCAAAGCTTACGGTGGAGTCAGTGGAGAGGATGAACAACCACATCTCTGGCACCATCCAGAAGACCAAAGCCGCTCTCCAGTGCGGGAGCTGAAGAGAAAGCCTAAGAACTCCAATAACTTCAATGAAAGAAGTGAATCAGAATGGTGTTTGGTGTTGTTTGCAGTATGGTTGACTCCAGAACGAACTGCGCGAAGGGCAAAACCTTTGCTAAGTGATGGTAGTGTGTTATATAGAAGATGGTAGTGTGCTATGGCCTTCAGCACGGAGCAATGGTGGTGGTTCGGGTATTGACTCAAAACCAAATCTCCCAGTTGCAAGCGCTTCCAGACCAAATAGATTTGGTTTCAACAAGACAAACAAATTCAAACAAGATGTCAATGTAGATGTTATTTGTAGTTTCAGTGTTTTTTTCTTGTGTTGGTTGCTTGTGTGGTGGATGCGTCTCCAGGTTTCTTTTCCTGTGTGTTCGCATCAGTTTTTGGATTTTCATGGCGTAATATAATGTTCTTTTTTAAAAATTTGGAATTTTGATTTTGGAGTATGAATAAAAAAAATGCTTATTTTTTGTAAATTTTTTTATTTTTCTTTGTATTTTTTAATCGATTCGTTGTGTGTGAACGGAGTGCCAAGGGGCGTCGGTGCGAGGCGGTGTCGTGTTGCGCTGGTTTTTTTCTTTTAATAACTTTTTTTGCCTTTATTTACTCATTTTAAATACAAGAAATTGTAAATAATTTCTATTTATTTTTCACTATATAAGCAAAACTTTTTTTGTCAATATATTTGAAAATAAAGTGTTTATTGATTTTCCTTTTTCCTTTTTTTATTGTATTTTAGTTTTTTGTGAAGTGGTTATTAGCTATTATTAGACTGAAAAATTAGGCGGAGACTTGATTTGGTGATGCTGATACGCTGGTGATGCTGATTCGCGTATTAATTTATCTTTTTATAAATAAAATTGACCTAGATATCAATCCGATCTTTTCTTCTAAAAATAAAAATAAAAATCTGATCTATCATTCTATGCATCACACTCCGCAGAGTGATTTATTGATTATATATTCGGATCCTGGCTGTCCAAATAAACTAAACAAAAATTATTTCAAAAATAGAAACAGTTCTGGCCTTCCCAAGCAAGGGCATGATTTTCCAAGAAAACGGTTCGGTTTAGGTTTTAGTTTTGGTTTCGAGTTAGATAGATAGCTACTGATTCTGCGCTGTTTAATAGTCAAAAGGAAGAGGTAGAAAGGAGAGGGCATGTGAAAGCGCGGATCGGCGGCCACCTTCCGCCGCTGCTCGGTCACGTGATGTGTCGCTTGACCTTGCGGCTGTCACGTGGTCTTGCTCCTCAACCACCTCGCCAACCGTCGAGCTGCATGGCCACATCTGATCTTCAAGGTTGGCAATCTACATTCATCCCCTTCCTTCTTTTTTGATACATGCATCGACAAATAGCTATTATAATACAAGACAAACCTAGTACAATCTCGCTGCTTTTCAATTTGACATTTATTTAGAATTTAATTTCTGGATCTATTTTTACATATGTGATAATTCTGACGAATAGAAACATCAGACAATTGATTAATAATATTGATCTACATTTGATAGCTCCCTCTCATGAGGTTGGTGTCATCAAAATCAGGGAAAAACTTTACTTTGTATTTCTTCGTCTCCATCCCTTTGAAATGCTTCATTTCATCCTGCCTCCCATGTGCTGGCATGAACAGGCATGCGTACCATTCCCTACACGTGCCAGCTATCCTCTTCTTCCAGCAAACATGAGAGGCTAGATGCCATTTGCATTCACTGCAAAAACATGGCAAGTGGTCGAAAATCCCAAGGCATTCAGTTCATCTCATATCATCTCATCTAAGAAGTGCTCAGCATTCCTGCAACAAGTGTGGCTGTTGAGGAACACCAAAAAGGCCAACGAGGATTTAATTGATTGCAACCAAGTCTGGAAAGATGATCATTCTGCAAGCTTTCCAATGGCTTTTATTAGTAGGTGAAATGTCCCTCTCCAGAGTAGTGAGAAGAGGCCGAAAATTCTGCAGGCTGCTGGGATTTTTAGACTCGGAGACAGAAATTTTGAGCTTGGAATGAGGTTGGTTTGTTTCTAATGCAGCACAGCATCATTCCAATCCTGCTTAACATGACAACAAAATAAATAAGATTTTAAGTTTCAATTGAAACAAAAAAATTTTGACTAAAATATATTAATTTCAATTGAGACTGCAACTAAACGACCTCAAAAATAATTTCTAAAATTTAGTTTTTTGAAAGCCATAGAATATTCGAAACTGTTGATACAACTGAAATATATCGGTTTTAGTGGGTGTTGAAATTGATCCTAAAACCAAATTTAAAAAACTTTGAGAATTAGTTCACGCTAAACATATTTTTTTTGAGAAAAGCAGTAAATTATATATATATCAGTAGAAGCAAAACAAGGCCCCTAACAAGATAATTGAAGGCTCTTTCCCCAGTCAAGAATCCAATCAGGAAATTGAAAAAAAAAAAAACAACATTATCAAAACAGAAACACAGCTTCAAGCATAGCAACAGATAGAAGGCTTGAAAACCCTCGTGTTCCTTTCCTTCCAAATTGTGCAAACAATAGTCAAAGTTATGTGACTACAGACCTGATTTGTGCTGCAGAGATTAGTGAGATCAGTAGGAATTCCCCCTTGTCTGACGTTTAAAAGAAGTGGCTCCAAATACTGAAAAAAAAAGTTGCATTCACAAAGGAGGTGCAAAGTAGTTTCAGTTACCAGATCACATAAAAGGCAAGGTTTATAAGGTCCAGGCCAATTTCAAGGTTTTCATAAGAGATCTGTCGTGAAACATAAGGTAATTGCAAATCTTTACTTTGAGAGGACCATTGGAAATGCAGAATCAAGAAGGTAGCCTAATTTGAACTCCACATCATTTACGAGGGAATCATAGAGGGATTTAGCTGGAAATCACCAGATGGCCAAATAGGAAGATCAGAATCAAATTATGTTTGCCAAAAGTAGCCAGTTGCTCAATTTGATGCTTAAGAAATTCCTTTTGAGTGTGGGAAGCAGGACAGATTGGTTGTTCTCAGTCATAAGGCATCATGAACAGAAATCAGTTGCCAAAAGATTTGAAACAGAGAAGGAAACATTGAGGCATTTGCACAGTTATAACTCCAAAAAAGAGACCTTCCACATGTGCCAAATTTTTTCAATAACTATAAATGTTGATCAAGCATAAAACAGATCAAGATCATAGTCTAACAAAATATAGATCACAAATTTCAATTTTTTTTTTTTGGAGTGTAAACTTCAGATTAAATGACCAAAAGGAACAACCAAAAAGTATTAACCATTAAATAGGAGATAAATCAAGACCAGTAACCAGTATTGTCACTATAAATCAATTGCAGCATATATCTCACTATAGTCCTGTTTGACTGGGGAAGTGATTTGCTCTAGGTTCAAGCAAATAGCAGCTTTTGTTACTTTTTTAAAGCAGAAAGTAATAGCAGCTTATTCTTCAACTCAACAGAATGGTTAATCATCATCCGTTTTCATAGATAGAGGCCATACAGTTGGAGACAATGCTATCACTTTTCTGATTAAATATAATCCAGGAACAACCCTGAAATTTTCCAGCTTTTATAAGAATAAGAACCTATGACATCTTATGATCATTCATTAAGATGGAAGAACAGTAGTGCACCCAATGTAACACCCCTATCGTGTCCGATCGAATCACAACACAAGTGGACAACATACATATAAAAGGTTTACAGAATACATAGAATTAAAATTTATTTCATCGATACGAATATAGTTCAGATAACATAACAAAACGTGGTCTCACTAGAATAACCTGTAAATAAATCAGCTCCCAGTGTAGTCGCACACGTGCTCTCTGCTACTGTAGTCACCTGTGGCTAGCTGCTACTCTCCTGTGGATAGGAATAATTAAAGAATGAGCCACGAATGCTCAGTAGGGAGTTATCTCCTCCAAACAGTAGGAGAGATCAATTTTTAGGTGGTAACAATAAAATTAACACAGTGGCAACAAAAATAATGCAATGACAATAGTGATTAGATAAACCAACATCCACAGTAAGGAATGAATCAGCAAGGATATCTTATGGGTGTGGCTGGACCCCCTACTAAGTAGGGTCATACCACGCTGTACTCCCAACTGCTGATGGAGTGGTGATCCCGTCTAATCACACAACGGATCACGTCCCCTACAACTCAGGAGACCGACTACTGTCACGTCTGACAGTCTCGCTAATCCCATACAGAAGTAGGGAATCGCCGACTGGTACCAATCAAATAGAGTCCCACTGCATACGTCCCTCAAGATACCAAAGGCTCAGTCACAATAAATATCGAGTCAAGATTACCAAGCGATGGAGTCGACTCGATCACAAATCAGACTATCCAGCTAAAAGACATCGTCAAAGAAAGGATTTGAGACCACCAATAGAATCAGTATGAAAAACCAAGTCCAACGACTCTTAAACCATCATAATCGGATCTCAAATGAGAATGTTATAACTGTTCAAATGTATATATACAATTTAGCCCCTATCATTCCAAATTACAACCCCGTCATCAAGATAAATAATTTTCATCAATTCTACATTATGAACCTCAAAATTATCATATTATTATCAATAGCCATTGATCCAGCAATTTATCACCCAAGTCCTTAATAATTCCAAATTTAATCCTTACAGTATATTTTTCACAAAAGTCCCCAATACAATTTGATTCACATATTAGTCCTTCAAATTCTACGTCATAACCAATCCAGTCGATTTCCAAACAAATTATAGTTTGATTCCATCTTACAAATTCATCCTCAATGAGATTTAAGTATCCCAATCAAATTTCAACACAATCATAAATTCAATTGTCCCAAATCCAAATCAATTTATCAATCAATTTAAACAATTTTACTAAATTCCTCCAATCTAATCCGCAATCAATTTCAATTCCAATTCATAATAATCAGACTCATTTCAATGAACCAAATCATGAATTCAGATTACTTAACTTGATCTAAACCATTCACCTTATCATTAGTTCGATTAACCTCAAACCTGATTCAAACCAATTCCAAAACCAGAATCTAAACCAAAACCGATTCTGAACTAAACCTAAAGCAAAACCAACTTTAAACTAAACCAAAACCAAAACCAATCTCCTTCTTCCCCTTTAACCCTAAACCTAAATCTCCTGCCGCCGCCGCCGCCAGGCCGTCACACTGCCAAGCAGCCACGTCGCCGTCTCTGCTGGGCCGCGGTTGCCGCTAGGCCACCGCCTCCGACGTTGTCAGATCTGCGTTGCCCTGCGCGCTGGCTGAACTCCGGCCCGCGCTGTCGTGCGCATGCCACCGGCCGCTCCCGCGCCGTACCACGCGCAGGAATTGCGCCGACGCCGAGTCCCGTGCTGGAGCCGTGCTGCCGCTGGGTCTCATGCTGCTTGCGCACGATGCCTGCGTGCATCGCCGCCGCACCGCACGCCGCCGCACCACACGCAGAAGTACCACGCCACGCACGCCGCTGTCTCCGCTGCCGGTCGCCGGAGAGCAGCGAACACTGATCGAAGAGGGAGATGGGGATTTTGCAAATCTAGTTCTCTAATATTTCTATTCTCAAAACATACTATAGATCGATATAACACTTCAAAAATTAGACATATCTAAACTCTACTCAGTTTTGTTTAGATCTAAATTATCATCATCCTCCTAAATATCACGAGGGTCACTAAGTTTACCGATTATTCAACATGAACTTGTCTCAGGAATAGAGGTAAAGAGAAAACGGATGAAAATAACTCAACTTACTTCGAATAGAGGTAAAGAGAGAACGGATAAAAGTAACACCACCTACCTTGAATCTCGATAACGATCGTCTCGAATTTTCTTGCCACTCCGTAAGTCTCTCCAACGATCGTTCCTTGACTCTCTCCCTACCTTCAAACCGGCTCTCTATCCGTCAGGACTTAGTGGGTGGTTGCTGCCTATAAATAGAGGCGGTTATTGGGTTGTGGGTTATGGGTTGTGGGCTCAAACAATGGGCCATTATGAAGTAACGGGTGGTTACACCTAATACTTCAATGACTGCCTCCAAAGAGTTGAGAACTAAACTTCAATGGAAATGATCCATCTTAATTGCTAGTCACACAAATTTTGCTTGCCTGCCTACAGCCACAGGATAAAAGCTTACAATTCAAAAACTGAAGCATGAATGCCTGATCATTTGTAGTTGCCAATGCATGCAACAGAAATACTTACTTCCTGAACACAAAGGATGGATTTTGCTGATTAGATGAGTCCTGACTCAGCTCTAGACAACTACAATTCTACCAGTGTAGCAATAACCCATGTCTTCCAAAATAACTCTGAACTTGTAATATCAGGCCTTCATCTCAAAGAAATGCTCTGATAGTTATCCATTGAACATGATGGAAAAGATTTCTAGAGGATTTTGCCATCAAATGGGGCACAAATTGAATAGGAGTAAGCGAAAAGACTCCTCATAACAGAACAAAGAACAGCAAGAGTCAATTTATAGTCTCACCATTCACATAGATGCAGTAAAAGTGATGACCACATGCAGGTAAGAG
The DNA here is from genome assembly GCA_005019695.1 of Trichopus zeylanicus subsp. travancoricus. Classification (NCBI taxonomy): domain Eukaryota; kingdom Viridiplantae; phylum Streptophyta; class Magnoliopsida; order Dioscoreales; family Dioscoreaceae; genus Trichopus; species Trichopus zeylanicus. The sequence goes on from RXID01014704.1 coordinate 329,811, forward strand.
CAATTAAGCCCTAGGGCAAATTGTGAGCAACAAGGCGGTCCAGGCCTATGTAAGTGGATATATGAAGTTGAACATTGTGACCTGGAGCAGAAGGTCAAGGACTTGATATCAGTTTCTTTTATTTTAAGACTTTACAAGATATTGGGGAATGTATTTGTTACATCAAGTATTGAGTAATTCAGGGAGAATAAGTGGTTACAATTGCCTAATTTTTAATGATTACCAACTAGCACACATAATTCATTCAAGATTGGAGTCATTAGACCCTCTCAAATAAAGGTTCAGATGATCTAGTTTGATTATTTCCAAGAGTATGCGTATTACCAGTTATTAATGGCAATGAAGACATCATGCATATACATAATACAAACCTTTAACTGCAATTTTCAACTACTAATCTGTACAAGACCTACTAAAAATTAGCAAGATAGCAAAAAGCACTTTGATCACTAATTTCATAGACAAAAAGGATAACCGGTGAAGTCAGATACCTACCAATGATACAATTGTAAAAAAATGATTATTTACAAACACTCGTCTAAATTATGAGTTGCAGGGGACTAGAACACTCTACTGCTACAATTGGCAGCGAGTTTTAGTTTGTCAGGTAAGCAAGATATACTTCGCGATAAGAAAAATCAATTCCCAATAAACAAGATGTCATGTTACCTGTAATTCCCAAAATCATATCCAGCATATGGAGTAGCAGCCATCTTTTTAATCCCTCACAATTTGAAGTCAAATGCAACACAATATGGACAGCTCACAAATATCATGCTGCTCAAGTTTGAAATGCTTGACCTAAATACTCCTCCAAAGGAACCATCTTTGAATCCAAATCATTAGACTAGCATCATTGCAAGTCACGTCTCCAAGGTTGAGTTACCATTTAGTTGTATTCCTCAGGCAGAGATCCTCTTGAACAACCAACATCCTTCATCATCCATCAGTCACCGACCAATGCATAAATTATCTTGAACACCGAGAACCAATTCAACACAAAAGCTCCACGAACAACTCTTCAAGATTCAGATTACTAACAAAACATCATCATTCAGCAAATTCCGACTCAACCCCAGAATCAGACTCCCTTTCCCCCTCTTCAGCTCCATCGCTGTTATCATACTTCATTAACTCTCTTCGACCACTGCCACTGAATCTATCCCCTCTCCCAAGGCTGGTTAGCATCCGATCGAAATTTGCCTTCTTGGGGCTCATAATCAGAAGCTCCCCAAAGCCTCCTCCTTGCCAAATACAACTCATTCGGTTCTATCATCACCCTTTTTCTATAAGCCTCTCTCAAGAACACAGTGTGCAGTTTCCCCAGGTTCCCTCTCGTCGATATATAGAAGATCCCCTGGTGCTGCAGCAAGAACTCCTTGAGCTTCTTCGGCAACCCTAAAACCTCTCCAATGTTGTCTTCTTATCGACCGTTAACGACGGAAACTCGTGTATCATGGCCACCGCTCGCTTCTCCGTCCGCCTCTGCGCCTCCAACGACCGGAGATCACAAGAGGACACGTCCTCGTACGGCGACCAATACGGCAGTCGCTGCCACTTCCACACGGCAATCCGGTAGTACTTCCCGATCTTAAACCCGGGCGGGAAGTTGATGATGAAGGAGAAACGGAGGTTCTCGGCGTCGCCGCCGAGCTCTCGGTACTCACGCTCGCGCGCACGCTCGATGGAGCAGACAGCGAGGTCGGGGTCGTCGGGGGCGGGAAGGGCTTCGATGTACTTGAGGCGCGGGTCGTCGGAGCCGGGAGGGCAGACGAGGCGTAAGAGGTGCGGGTTAGCGAGGACAACGGAGAGCTCGAAGTCGTCGGGAAGGCCGAGGTCGCGACGGGCGAGGCGGACGTGCTCCAGGCGGAGGCGGTGGCGAGGGACGGAGAGGAGAAGGAGCTTGCGGAGGCGAAAAACGGCCGAGGGGAGGGAGGAAAGGAGGGCGGAGGACTAGGATTCAAGCTGGGCGAGGGCCTTGGGGGTGAAGCGGACCCAGAGGACGCGCTGAACAGGGTGCTCGTAGACGTGGAAGACGTGGGGGTGGCGGAGGAGGAAGGAGCCGGGCTCGTGGGGGCCGAGGCCGGCGTGACGGCGGGCAAGGGCATCGAGCCGGGAGACGGGGAGAGAGTGGTTGGGGTGGGCGAGGACGATCTCCTGGAGCTTGAGGGCGCGCCGGACCTTCTTTTGGATCTCCATGCAGTCGTCGAAGGCGTGGTCGCGGACGCGCTGGAGGCGCCGGGGAAGGGAGGTCGACTGGGAGAGCCACCTCGCCGGAGGATGGGCTGAGGCTCCGCGCCTCGACGCCGATAAAGGAAACAACTTTGTTTTCGATAGCTGGGGGAAGGCACAGGTGAAAGTAATTTGAGAGGTTTTGATGAAAAGGTTTGCATATAACCCCTGTACCTTACAATAATTACCCAACTTGCTCAAATTTTGTAGATAAGCACCATAACTTCACTTAATCATATACGAAAAGGATGCATTGCTTTGGTTCTCGAGAAGTCTTGTAACCCAATCAAAAACACCTACCATGGTTAAGAAACACATATAATTGATGCACAACATAAAAATGAAATCGAAAATGAAAAAGAGATGTCAAAACAAAAGAACAACAACAAAAATAATGGCCACAAAATATATATAATAAATTTTACAACATCACATATAGAGCTGAAATTTATGCAACATTTGCATGAGTTAATAAGCTTTCTTTGTGTCTTTCATTCTTCTGGAGGATATTGACTTCACGGCAAAGTCCATTTCTCAAACGACAAAGCATGATTAAGTCAATTTAAAAAATAGTTATTCATGAGTGCAAATGATTAAGTACAACATCGGTGGACACTATTCTTACAACTCCAAAATGATAACACCAAATTGCTTTTCCTAGTAAGATCTTACACTTACGATTACATGCATAATGAATATCAAAATTTCCTATTGATACAGTTGGAAGGCTTCCAACAGGATGAACTGCTTCAGATCTGAAAGCATGGATTTTACAAGATTTTCTCCACCCTGTGCTGGAACCAGTCATAAACAATCTAAAGCAACAGGTCTGTTGACACTGGAAGGGGCATTCTTGTTTCATCTCCGTCCTCTTCCTCTGTTCTTACCATGACCTCCTCTCCCTTTTCCACCTTGCCGTGCCTGAGCAAGAAATTCTGATTTATCTGGCTTCAATCCAAGCGACTGAATACCACGTCTCTTCTTTGCTCCCTGTAGTCCCTCATCAAGGTGCCTCTTTGAGTTTTTAGGAACAAAAGACATCGCCCTTGAGCCACCAGGCCCGAATTTCACATTGCTGAGCATACTAGACGATTGCTGCTGCTGGAGAGTGGCTCCCCTCTCTCCTAGTGGAAGAGCATCCTCTTTAGCAAGGGATACACTTTTCAGAAATGCTTCCGCATGGCGCTCATCCTTGGCTTCATAGAAGCTGCAATTTCAGTAAATTAATATCCTGTGTTACAAAAATATCCAAATATCCAAATATCCAAATATCCAAATATCCAAATATCCAAATATCCTACTACATTAGTGCATCTGAATTTTGCAAGATAGCAACTGAATGGGTATCATTGCAAAAATATACTCGTACAAAGGAATGGACAGAACCTAAATATTAACTTCCAACTTCTCTTTAAAGAACTTTTGTTATCCTTTTGTGTTGTTTTAATTCAGATTAGCTTACCTTATTTTCAAAAAGAAGACATAATATTAGTGTTGATTGCCCATACATGGGGTATGAACTCCACAGTGGTTCATCTGAAGCAGATGTAAACACTAAAGTAGTTTAAGGTCTGAAGTATTATTTGGTAGTGGTCCAACAGACACGGTAGTGCAAGTCAGGTCGAAAATAACAATATCTGAAAGATGATCAGACAACATATACTGGAATGCTCTGAGTGTCATACCATCATTGCAGTCTCTCTGCTGTCGTCTCGGAATATATGCAGATTAGGTTACTTGAAAGACTGGTTCAAGGACCAATTGGAACTCTTAAAAATCTTAAGAAATTGCCAGAAATTGATTGTACAACACATGGCATTGCCAAGTCATGTGGGGCATGATTATAAAATTGCAAAAGGTAAAAATTGGTATTGCATCATGAGTAGAAAAATTCAAGCAGGCATTGAAATGGACTGGAATTATATATGCAATGCTAAAAAGCCTTACCTCACACATTTGGAACGCTTATGAACTTTATGTTCACCTTTATCAAACCCTTCTGATGATTGAGAGGCTTCTGAGGCATCTGAATCACTAGCTTCTTCACCCTCATCCTCCATGATCGGCTCAAAATGTTCTTCAAGCAGGGAGGACTGCTTCTTGACAGCTTGAGTTCCCGGAGGATGCAACGCGAGATACTCAGATGACTCCTCATCTATTTCGAAGTCCTGTGGACAACATCAACATTAATATCATGATAGTCAAACAAAGAATAGCTACAATCTTATGAATGGGTGATGGAAGATCATGAAAAAAATTATAAATCCACAGAAAGAAAATAATAGGTTGATGTGTATAACTGAACATTACTATAACAAGACAAAACAGAAAATCATTCAGGAAAGATATGGCAGAAGCAGCCTGTGCAACCCACCAAACACAAGCACACTCACAATCCACAAGCCAGCAAAGGAGAAGCAATAACAGACTAGATATCCAAGTTGAGAACATTAAGAACTACAAGCTTTAGAAGTAATCTAACAAACATATAAAAAGGGAGAATCTATGGCACCATCAAGCAGAAATAACTTAGTTCAAAGACAACAAAAACTGCTAACAGGCGTGCTGAAAGAATCGAATCCGAGTATCAAGAAAATAAATACTTAAATGGTTGGAATTAGATAAATTCCACCTGAATGAAGCTTTTCACTAATATAACTAGCACCAAAATAATAATAATAATAATACAATAAATAAAATAAAATTCAGCAAAATATAAAGGGTAGAAGAAGACAAACAAAAAAAAATCTAACCCATCCAGTCAAACTTTATTAATGCTATGTTCATTTTCATATCTAAGTTTTGCAAAATTTCCAATTCTTTTCACAGATTGTTTCGGTTTCTAGAATTATCAACAATGATTTATTCTCAAATGTAGACTTAGGCTTGGTGGATTCTGACATAATTTATTCTGTTATGCATCTAACTGTGTTTCTATGATAATCAAAGACCTACCTTATCCTCAAACAGAGATTTAAATCGTTCATCTTGCAGGATCTCACTTGTTAGCCCTCTATTTTTCTTGGACAATTTCTTCTTTTCAGTTGCTTCATCATTATTTTTCAGTTCATCTTCTGCTGCTTCATTCTCAAGCAGACGAGCTGCAAGCTGCCTGTTCACCTTAGGCAATTTCCTCTTAATCTGCAAAAGAAAATTCTATTAAGTAACAATCACAGAAGTAGAAAGAATGGTCTGAAAGAACATACTGTAATCCGGGAAGCACGTTCAGCATCAATCTTCTCTTGTCTTCTTTTCTCTATATAAGAATCAAACGCAAAAGGATCTGCCTTTGCTCGGGCCTGCAATATTGTTCACATCCATTATTTATTAACATGGCAACAATAATAACTAAGATCATTGATCAATATAACTAATGTGGTTTTATAATTATGAAAAGCAAAAGTAACCTAGTATATGGCAGGAAAAAACTTGTGCAGAAGATTCTGACTTGTAATACTTGGAGCATAAAAAAATAATGATTCAATTAGAATCTCTTATTGGCATGTCATGGCTTGCAAGTACAAAATACTCTGCATTTCTCATTTCATGATATCCACAATCCAACAAATTGACAATGATATAGAATAAAAGAAGCAAAAAAGAGAATAAGGGGGCAAATAATGAAAGAAGTCAAAGGAAGTGCTCAAAAAAGGTTTTGAATTTGTACTTTGATCACTTGTAAGATTCAATGATACCACCACCTTATTTTTGCCACAATCATGACTAACAGCCTATTAAGAAGCATGATGAATATTCCCATCTAGATCCTTTTATGTACAAAGCACCATTCATAATACTGACAATATCAAGTTACATTTGCTATCTATTAGGCATCATAGCTTGTTCAAATTTATAGCCTTCATAAATTGTTTATCTTTTTTTAAGTACTTGAATTAAAAGAATTGTAGTTTATCTTTGTTAAAAACCTAAAGACTGCCACATAAAAAGATTACTAAATGGCTGCTCGAGTATGGGATTTGACTCGAGCCTAAAACGACTAACAATTCAAGAAAGTTGAACCAGACTGTCCAACTAAGATGGATGCATCTTCTGTCATGGCTGTGCAGCTTGTGCTCCATGGCTAACTCCAAGTTGTTGGATGAGGATCAAAAGATTACATACATTGCTCACTAGAAATTACTTCCTGATGATAAGAATTCAGAAATCTTTGATGTACATATTGATTTTTGTAATTTAACTTGTCCTCTTCGATTAAGTAAACTGGGAGTTCTCAGTCAAAATTTGAGCAGATATACAATTTTATGTTGTTAATATGAGCTATTTTCAGGAATACATAACAAATGTAAAAAATAAAATCTTGAATGTGCAGAATGGAGTTACCTTCTCATACAGCTTGTAGTGTATAAAGAACCCATGCATGTATGCTCTCAAGAGGTTGGTGCCTAGCAAATGAGTCAGACCCAATCGTTTAATGTCCTCTTCAGTCAAAAACTTGAAATCATCGTATACAATTTGTGCTCCTTCCTCCATTTCTTCCTGAAACAAGGAAAGTGAAAGTGCCAAGGTGAACAGAAAACTGGGTTTTTTTTTTTACAAATAATTCAGCTTTAACAAGGAAAATTATCATACCGTCAAATTTTCAAGGTATGAACACCACTTTGGAGCTGGTCCTAGGGCAGGAATGAAATAAGCTGGAATCTGGCTGGAGTCTAAAGCCAGCAACATCAAGCCACTTTCACGGAAAATACAAGTGTCATTTACTGTTCCAGAACTAGGTTCAATACTGGTCATATTATCCCCCTGAGAGAAGGTCAAGGCCATGGTATATGAGATGATGTTACTACATGTTCCAAGAAACTACTATTGAAGGTAAAATCTAGAGAGGTAAATAGAATCTTATTGCACAGGATGTTGCTCAAGAGAATAGTGCTGCTGGTTACAAAGTTAGTCAGCAAGACGACTATCGATCAGAGATGAGCAACAGACAGACCACTGTAAGTATTCAGGTGTACATTTTAGAAATAAAAAATTGTTTTTTGCATGCAGAACCCATTTGGAGAATAATATTTGACCAAGGACCCTTTAAATTAGATGACTATCAGCTTTCCATTCAATATTTATATTTGTTAAGGGGGGCAACTTGAGAGAGTAAAAGAGATATTGATGGAATAAGATTCCCACATCAGGCAGTTTTGGGTGCCTAAATCCAATTTAAGTACAATAACTATTTGTTGACTAACAATCTTCTCACCGTTTTAGGATCCCAAATTCTGACTACATGACGATCTGTGCTGATCAATTTTGGCTCAGCAGAATTAAGTGTTTGGTGCCACTTAATGTCCAATATAGGGCTGCCATACCTAAAAAATTACCAACTAGGTTACAAACAATTTACTAAAACATTGGCATAATGCTCATCCAGCAACTTATCAGAAACATTTCTATCATGGAATACGGAATAAACACTTACATGTGATCCTTGATCCTAATTGGATCAGACATTCGCAAGTCATATATTGATATCTGCAATGAAAACTGAACTCAGAGATGTTTCTGCTGGTTGTAAAGAAGACAAAGAAAACAGAAGTTTGATGTAAAAACACTACGAATATTGGAAACATAAAATATACATCTAGATAGTTCAAATGTATACAATTTTCTTAGAATTAATTTTTTTTTACTTTTTTGTGTTTCATAATATTCTGTACAGCTAATTGCGGTGAGATCATACTTAAGTTGTACTCAATTAGTAAAGCACCGATCTCTCCAAAAGAAGAGCTTGCAGTTTGATGGTCTTTATGACCATATATATGTATTAGCACATGGCCATTGTTCGTCTTCACTGATGCCAATGGGTACAAAAAAGAAGTGGAGCTTTTCCCCTAAAACTGGTCATAATTGAGGAGAAAGCACAATGCTACCACTGTGCAAGACAAGGACCAAGTTTATATCTCGACAATAATTAGAAAAGTGAATGATATTGCTGATGGCAATTGGTTCATTCAAATGAAAAGTACATGGTCATGACAGTCCATAATTTTGGTCATGCAATCCAAACGATAATTTGTTCAATTTAAATGGGTAATCCTTATTGCCTTAAATTATAAAACAAAAGGTCCACATTGTCTACAATCATTTTAGTATGTCACAAAGAGCAATGAACCATGCTTCCAACACTTCCTACTCAAACTAGTTCAGATCACAGGAGATACTTTTCTCTTATTGGGTCCAAAACTCCCTCCTCTAAGAACTTCAGATTCAAGTAACTTTCCTTAGGTAATCACTTCTACTTGAAGATAAATTTCAGAATGAAATGCAAATATAAGCCATAGTCAACCCAGCATAGCTTAAAAAAGAGATCTAGAATGATATTCAAGATAAGAAATACGAGTCTTAGTCCAAAAAATCAAATCAAAAAATGGAATTAGCGTTTAAGGAACAACAGGTACAAAACAAAAGATAAATCTCGAAGTATGATGAAGCTTATCATGCCTTTCCAGCACTGCTGCCAACAGCCATGAGATAACCATGGGTATCATCAAACTGTAGTGAACTGACCTCCTGAGAATAAAAAAAGAAACAAATTAGGACCCAAGAACTAAGAGTGCAATTTGTATCTACAATATTAACTACAAAAATAGGAATATGTAAGTATTACATGATCAAGATCACCAGAATGTGCAACAGCATTAATCCTACCAACAGAGGTCTTCTTTCTCATATCAAAACATTCCACAGCCCCATCATCTCCACCGCAAGCAACAAGACCATGAATAGTACTAGGTAGATAAACATTCAGTCAGTCTTTGTACAAGGACTTCAATCAACCCAACTAGCAGTCAAATGGAAAAATAAAATTAACAAGGTGCCACAGGAAAAACAGAGTAGCTAAAGAATAACCTTCGAGAAACTACATTTACTGCAGGTGATCTACTGTTGAGTGATGACAGAAAACGCCCCTGCAAATCCAAGAACAAAATGAAACGTAGTAAATGATTATCAAACAAGCAGGTAATCTTAGATCCAACAAAAAAAGAAAAAAATCGACTAACTGAAGGAAATGATCCCAACAGTCCAAACATTTGGATACATAACAAACAATAAAATTATACACACACTTACATGCATAATCATTAAGAATCAGAACCAAAAAATTGAAGATGTAGATAGACAGCTGTTGGCAAAATAAACCTTTTCATTCTCTTCCACTTAGATCATCAAAGGCCGAAACTTGCCCAAAGCCTAACCTTATCCATGTTTCACATGGGTGTACAGTGTAATGGAGGTGATTGTGGGGAGGAGCCAAATATCCAACTCTTCTATTTCTTTCCACTGGAACAACCCCCAACCCACCACCAAGCAATGCCTCTTCTCCCTCAGTCTCTTTGCTCTGCAACTCAGTTGTCTCACTACTATCTCCATTCGTTTTCCTCAAAGTTCACTGTTTCTACCCTTTTTTTCTGTTTTTGGAGATCTTTACAAGTTCATGGATTTTATTCATTAAAAAAATCAAATGCTAGGCCAGACACAATTTTAGTCTCTTCACATAAAGATAGAAACTACAACACAGAAACCCAATTAGATCATCATACATATTACCTTCAAACACGAAGTCGTTTTCATTAAGATAGAGAAATGACTAGCACCTACTGAGGTGCGTTATTCTCTATTTTTTTTCTATCTCTTGCTGTGTCATTTGTATCTAGACACATGCATATACTGCAGCTAGTTATTTCATATAGCAGTAGATATGGCTAGACATAATAGAAAATGTATTTTGTGAAAATGTTGAAAAAGATCATTCCTTATGTATCCTATACTTGTCAATTTCACAAAATGAACGACCATGAATCATCTGTTCGAAGACTTGAACCCAATACAGATGCTAACTGATTATTTTCATAAAAGACAGTTTGGAGCCAACCACACTTTTGGCAAGGGGTTGCACAATGATCCCCTTCACAAGAAAATCAGAAGGATAGATAGAGTCCTAAACCCCTCCAAACCCCCCCAAACCCAACACAAACAGAAGATAGTACGTGGATTACACGAAAAAATATTTTAAAATTTCAAGGTCAATCACAGGACTAAAGCTGACGGCAAAATCATTAAAAAAAACCTGCTCCAAATTAATTCTGTACACTTCAGGAGAAGATGCAGCACAAAGCAAGTCACAGGAGCAACGATCATATGCAACATCCCTTCCCATCCTGACAAGGAAGGAACATCAGTTTGATGTTGATAAAGGAAATTAGCCTTAAATATGTGAAATAAAGGATTGAATGAGGAAATATTAGGAACAGCATAAAAATATTTTCCTCTACAGAAGAAATAAAGGACATAATTACAGCTGTGGAACTCCTGTTAGACCTTGATGATTTGTGAAAACACAGAAATATATCGAAAAGATTATCTTTCAATAATCCATGTAGAAAAATACCTTGGAATTCGGAGACTGTAGTGACTTCCGTATTTTGCATGTAGGCATACAGAACGATCAGCACAAAGAAAGACGATCTTTGAATAATCATCATCCAGCACCTACCAGAAAAAAACTACATATCAATAGTTTTTACAAACAATCAATAGTAAAGCTCCAAAAAAACCCAAAAGACAATCTTAACATCTATTGATGACAAAAATCCAAACACTGCCTAACACTGCAGAAGTCAATCCAGAACTTAGATATTAAAAACTCAGATAGCAATAATAGGACAAGAGGCAAACCTTCACTCAAAGTCTAGGCATTTAACTATATAAATAAGAAAACAACAGATATAGCCAACCCATACATCAAATTTTGTATAATGAAAAGATACAATTGCCAAGTCATTTAGTTCAAACAAAAGTTTTTCATTAGCAGATTATAAAAAATAGAAAGATATATAGATAGATTACTTCTAAAAGCAATAAATGCCAAGACAGGAAGCCAAAACAAGAGAAAGCCATGTTCCTTGCCTCAAAAGGAACAAGCTTCATAAGTATATTTTTATTAAGATCCAATCAGATATTTTATCATTGCAGGAGTAAAACTGTAGAGTGCTGTTATAGCTGAATTGTCAGACTATAAAAGAATGACTCACTATTGTAAAACTGGAATAGACTACACCTGATCCTGGGACAGTGATATGGACATTAAAACAGTTGCAACCATCAATCTAGTTTCAGGCTACACCAACTCTTTGGGGATACACATACAACTCCGAATGTTTTATCAACAGACCTGAAAGTTGATGATTTCTGAAACCAGGTGCCTTTCAAACTTCAGTGATAGCTCCCCTAGCTCGTATACTTTAACTTGCGGTGGGTATATACCTTAATGTCAAAATTAAACGAGAAGATTAAGCAGCATTGCAATAAGCACAGATCTAAAATTATAAAAATAGTAGGAACATAATACGACACAAACTGATTTCTGAAGTCAGTAACAACAGATAATCAACAACCTACAGCCAGAAACTCGTATAGAAGGGAAATCATTATTTAGAACTGATGCTACCTGATGCAATCACATATTCTCCATTAGGGGTCACTTTGATTTTTGTTGTCGCAGTCTCGAATCTCAAGTCTTGGATCAAATCCACCCTTCGAAGATAATCTGCACATCATTGATTTAAGCAAACCGCCATCAATTCTCTTTTTTTCTATCGCTCGCTACAAGTTTTTCTGATTTATAATATGCAAAAAGAGCACCCTTGTCCTTGCGGAGGGCTTTGAGCTTCTTGGGAGGGAGCCACGACGCGAGAGAGCGCTGGCCCGAGAGGGAGTAGAGCTTGACGCCATTGATTGAGGAGGCCTTGATGCGGGTCGCCATAGATGGATGGGAGGCCGATCTTCTCCGAACTAGGGTTTAGTTTTTCAAGTACCGCATGTAGTTGGTGGGATCTCGGACTGTGGACTGAGTCCAATTTCAGTTTTATCTAATTTCAGTCACAAAAAATATAATATTATTGGGCCGCGAATTGGGCCCAATAATTTATGGATCCATTTCAAATAGGTCCACACGAGAAGAGAACCGGCCTATCATGGTCCTCACTGAGAAGCTGAGATTTGGCTGCTATTGAACTCTCTTTCTCCGCTTTGATTTCTAGGGTTCGGATTTCCGCTCTTCGATTCACACCAAGATCTCAGAGATGTTCCTCACGAGGTGATTTTTTCGATTACGAAGCCATCATTTTCCCTTTAATCGCAGCATTTGATTCGATGTGGATCTTTGGCTTGAAGGACCGAGTATGATCGCGGGGTCAACACCTTCTCGCCGGAGGGAAGGTTGTTCCAAGTTGAGTACGCTATCGAGGCAATAAAGGTCTGAAGTTTACGACGTATTTTTGCCTTTTTCAATTTGGTTTGTTATATGTGGATCCAAAGTTTTTTCTTTTTTCTCAATGTTGTCTTGGATTGGAATTGGTTGCATGTCAGCTTGGTTCAACTGCTATTGGGTTGAAGACGAAGGAAGGCGTCGTGTTGGCAGTTGAGAAGCGTGTCACTTCACCATTGCTGGTTGCTTCTAATTTTCTTAGTCGCTGTTCATATTCCTTTCAGATATGATCCGATTTAATTTTCTAAGCTGATCATGATGCTACAATTGCCCTTGTAGTTTAATGTCTCCTAAAAGACTACCAAGCTGAATGATGAACATTGATTTCCATTTTTTTTTCTTTATACCTCACTTTATGTAAAAAAATTGTTATTACTAATTATTGTGAAAGTACGGCAGCATACTTCTGATTGGCCGCTCTCTCCAGTGATGTTTGATAACTTGATTCACAGGTGGAAGTCATGATGGTGAAATTGGTTGCATTATTTTCCTTTCTAACAAACACATGGAAACCAACAGCCACTGCCCTGTTTCTTGGTTCCTCTTGATCAGCTAAAAAAGTTGTTTGAAGAATAAAAATAAGAAGGAATAGGAAGAAATTTCTCTGGATCAGAAATAACAGAGGGACCAGAGGGAACATGGTTGTATGAGATCCGTCAGTTATTAGCTGATAAACATAGTTAAAAGTTTCTGCCTTTTGTTACAAATTAGTCCATTGCACTGGTAACTAAAGATGCCTTTGTATAGTCCTGTTTTTCTTTGGTGAAGGTTGCTTCATGCCTTAAAGAGCTTCAGTGCCAAGAACCAGCTGTCCTTGTTCTTTCACATTACATATTTGCGTTGACTTTGTTGTGTGTTTAGCTTTTCTCTCTCTCATCTTAAGAGCTTATTGCTTGCAGCAGAAGGTTTGGTACCTCACCTTGTTGTTCATGGTGAGAATTACCTCCTGTGCAACAATCAAAACTCATTCACTCACCAGTCTTTTTTTTGTTGAGTGATTGTAGTCTAAGCATTCAGTTCCTCAATCCCATGGGGGAGGGTTTCTACTGAAACTATGAGATCAGAGAGAGCAGATATTGCAATTTACAGAAAGAAGACATTTTTTTGGAGAAAATGGAAGAGGGATCTATCCACACATTTAGTGTCATGACCTTCTGTTGAATTTTGGCTCTTCACTTGTCTAGTATTTTCAAAATGCTTCCAGATAGATAGCAATAGGTCAACACAATCAATAGCCATAGGCTCCTAAAAGTTTTCTCAAGTATTTGTTCTGTTTATGCGATAACTTTTGTTATCTATCAACATACAATTTTTTTTTTCACCCTGGACACAGATTTCAGCCCTGCTTGTTTGTACTTGTAACATACAGGCTAATTTTCTTGTGCCTATCTGAGAACTTATGGTTGCACACTTTAATTATCACCATTTTTTTTGTTTAGTTTTCTTAAACTCTCTAAGCTTCTTCCTTTTAGGAGCCAAGTAGTGTGGAAAAAATAATGGAAATCGACGAGCATATAGGATGTGCAATGAGTGGACTGATTGCAGATGCACGCACTCTTGTTGAACATGCACGTGTTGAAACTCAGGTATCGTCTCATTTGATGGTGCACAAGCAAGTAGCATATCCCGTAATAAATATTATTGGAGTGACTAACTCATTTGTGTTTCTTCATCAGAACCACAGGTTCTCGTATGGTGAACCAATGAGTGTTGAATCAACTACACAAGCTCTTTGTGATCTTGCCCTTCGATTTGGTGAAGGCGATGAAGAATCTATGGTTCTCAGTACCACTCTTATTTGACCATGCTACATTTGCATATACTTTAATCACTTTTTTTTCTTCCTTTATTGATTGACAAATTTTAATAGTAATGCATTTATGCTGTCCATTGTGTGTTTTTCACAGTCAGCCAAAAAACACAAATGATTCATGAAAATGTTATTTTTGAATGTTTTCACATATAGTAATTTTGTTTTTGTTGCACAAATGACCTTAAAGAACTTTTTTGTTCACTTCTGGAGAAGTGTCTGTACTGCTGGATCAGTTGAGCTTGTGTTTACTGCCAATCAAAATAATTTAAATATTCCAAAACATAATATCTACATGTTTTTATGTTGTACTGGTTGGTCAATTTACCTTAATATGGATTTGCCTCATCATATTGTATGCACAAATCATTCTGACAAATTTTACCCATTTTTGAGTGAATATCGCAGAAAATAATGTTACAAAAGAAATCAGAGAAAGATGGAAGCATCCAGCCTCTAACATGTTGTTTTTTTTCTTGATGTTGCAGTCACGGCCTTTTGGTGTATCTCTTCTGATTGCCGGACAGGATGAGAATGGACCTAGCTTGTGAGTTGTTACTGATGTATTTGACTTTGATTTGGGAGTTATTGCCCCTGGATGTTGAGATCCTTATTGTTTCTTTGAACAAGATGTATGAAAGAAACTTAAACCTTTTGGTTTGTCTTTTCCTTGATTTTGTGTAGGACATAACAGGCTAATTTAGTTCACATACTTCCAATTTGTATATCTAGAAAAGCCATATTATGAGTTTTTGTAGTAATTATGAGTTTTCGACTACAATTCATTCTTCCAGTGATGTTCTAATAATTTTTTTCTTCAAAATATTCAGTCATAAACTCAAGTCTACTAGCTGCATTATTGTATTTCATGCAACTGCCTGTTGGAAACCAAGTTCACTTCAAATAGTGGTGAATATGTGAGGCTTAAAACAATTGTAGGTGAACCAACAACATGACCTATCTATGATTGCTTGAGATAGGCTCTGCTTGTTATGTAGCCTATCTGGAAAACTGTGTACATCCAGATGGCTGTAAATATTTTATCATGATCATGTCATATGCATTAAGAACAATGAGAAATCTCTTGGAGAGATGTTGCAATATGCTACTAACTTCCTGATCAAGGTTGAAATTCTTCAACAATACCTATTCCATTGTGAGACTCGGAGCTTTTGTTAGTTGATTGGGTGCTCGTAGTGTCCTCATGTATGATAAGAGCACCACGTTCTTTGAGAGATGACCTTCTTTAATAATAATCAATAGAGAATGTGACTGATATGCCTATTCGTAGCAGCTAATGGAGCAATGATCTTTAAGATCTCATTGTCATTGATCCTAAGCATTCCTTTTTTGGTTTTATTTAATTCTGTCAATATAATAGTCTCTTTGTTTGAATGCTTGGTATGTACAGGTTCCACACAGATCCATCGGGCACCTTTTGGCAATGCAATGCGAAAGCAATAGGTTCTGGTTCAGAAGGTGCGGACAGCTCTTTGCAAGAGCAATATAACAAGGTGAAATATTCTGCACTTTGTTCTTGTGCTCGATCACAGAATTTCTTTACCAGTATCGTCAGTGGCAGAAACAACTATAAATGATTGAAATGATTGGCTCTTGTTGAAATTTTGTGGGAAAATGCAGGACTTGACTCTTCAGGAGGCTGAAACTATTGCTCTTTCAATCTTGAAACAAGTGATGGAGGAAAAGGTAGGATCATTTCTTTACAAATTGCATCCTTCCTGTATTTGTTTTTGGGTGTTACACTGAAATTATGCCTATGTGGCTATCTTGCTTGCTTTCTGTAGGTAACTCCAAACAATGTTGATATTGCTAAGGTTGGTCCAACATACCATCTCTATACTCCTGCTGAAGTGGAGACGGTCATCAATCGATTATAGGTTTATTGTCACAGATGTGAACTTATCTGACTGGCTTTCTCCCAAACTCTGTTGCCCTAGTTGAAGTACTTCAAGAAGGACCTGTTTCTATCCATCAACATCTTTTTATTGTCATTTCTGCAGCCTTTTTTGGAGCCTCCATTTATTCTGCTGATAGCTAGACATAGACAGCTTGAAAGATGTCCACTCATGAGCTTGAACTTTTAGGGCAGGAGTTAAGGTGGTATTTTGCACCACATGAATATGTATTTGCTGTTAAGCTATTCAGTTTATATATGCTTCTGCGCATTTGCTGCTCGCCAAAGGAGTTTGAGTGGGTTATGTACTGTTATGGCTTGAATTTTCTTTGGTGTTGATGGATGGAATGGCGCAATCATTAAATTGGCCTGCTTTTGTGTTTGCAGCATCCAAGAAAATTGCCTTGT
This sequence comes from Trichopus zeylanicus subsp. travancoricus, assembly GCA_005019695.1. Classification (NCBI taxonomy): domain Eukaryota; kingdom Viridiplantae; phylum Streptophyta; class Magnoliopsida; order Dioscoreales; family Dioscoreaceae; genus Trichopus; species Trichopus zeylanicus. Next base: position 346,455 of record RXID01014704.1, read on the forward strand.
GGATAGAAGAAGAGATATTTTTGGACCCTTCAGGTGCATATCAATTTCCATAGGTTGGTATTTCGGCTCAAAAATCTTGGCCTTAGCTGTGGATTATACTTGCAAGAACTTAGTAGTAGTGTTGAAAATGGTCAGCTTGATAATGTCATCATCATCATCATCTGCTCTGCTAATTGCTGTGATGCAAGTTCATTTTCTTACGGAAAATAAAGAAAAAGTACTCACGCTTGCATGGTCTGATGTTGTGGACATCTGGATCATATTCTGCATCAGTGAAAAAATCTCTGTCCGAGCAGGATTGTTAGGATTAGCTCATTTGTTATTTCACCTGATGCATTAATGAAGGTATATTAGGCTAGGGAGTTTTCTGCGCTAATTGAATGCCAAAGAAAATGATAAAGAAGGCTGCTGAAGCTTATTGTTTTTGCCAACAAGGCTTGTGCAATAGCTTAAATGCATCAGTTATGCATGTCCATGGCTACATTAGAGTCACATGATGATCAAACATTGGTAGAAGCGCAACTACTAAGAGATGGACCCATCTGATTCCCATGCATCATTATTTATCTACCCTAAAATTACTAGCATTATGTGCCTTTGCTAAAGACTATGATATTGAGGGACGGTCGTGAAGAGTTTGTGCCCCACAAGGAAGCACCCGGATAGAGTATGAATTAAAGCCAAAACCTTTTTTGACGAAGAAAAAAAAGGCATAAGTTGCCAAGAGACCTACTCCCTACATGCAACATTTTCTTGGCAGACTGTAGAATGAGCATATTTTGAAAGATAAATTTGTACCCATTATCTCAAGAAAGTGTTCTTTAGGATTGCAGCAGAAGGAACGAATGTACTACTCATGATGCACCAAGACAAATCCTGTGTGACGCATTGTATGGAGAGAGCTTCTTAAATTGCATCATGCGTGTGTCGTTGAAGAGTAGAAGAAAGGTGGGTACAATTATTGGTTGTAGGGTTTTTCTCAATGTGAGCCTCTTTAAAACATTTCTCAGGAGAGATTGGAGGTGAGAATGGCCCATCAGATTGACTACTTCTTAATGTCCAGTGAGCCAGATCCAATCCACTTACAGGCTAACATGCGGGTCTCTTTCTTTATGTCCCAACATTAGTTTAGATTTGGGACAAAAAATTTATGATTGGGCCTTTGTTTTATTCCTCTGATTATATTACAAAACTATAGTAGATTCATAAAACAGCAGTGTCTCCTATTTTCTGCTCCTACACACTACATGACACCGTTTTATTTTAAATCCTTCTATTAAAAACACCGTTTGATTTTTTTGAAAAAAAATTGTTTTACCCTTGTGTTTGATTTTAAGAACTGATTAGTTTTTGAGAGAGAGAAAGTTAATTTCTCTCCCTCTTTTTCTCTATGAACTCTCTCTTGGCAACTCCATACTCTCCACGGCCTTGTACTCTCTCTTCCTCTCTCGGCGGTATCTTTCTTGGCCGCTTCTCATCTGCTGTCGCCGGACATTATCGCCCCCGGCCTCAACATTCTCGCCGCATCGCCGGAAGGAGTTGGCCCGCCGGAATCCCTACCGACAAGCAGCAAACAGAGTTCAATATCCTTTCCGGCACGTCGATGGCGTGCCCGCACGTTTCCGGGCTCGCCGCGCTTCTCAAGGCCGGCCACCCCGACTGGTCGCTGGCGGCGATAAGGTCTGCCCTGATGACTACGGCCTACGTAAAGGACAACCGCGGCAAGACGATGCTGGACGAGTCGACGGGGAACTCGTCGGGGTTGTTCGACCACGGCGCCGGCCACGTGGACCCCCAGCGCGCCATGTACCCGGGCCTCGTCTATGACCTCGCCGCCGCGACTACGTCAACTTGTCGTGCAACCTGAACTACTCATCGCAAAACATCCGGACTATTAGCCGGCGCGCAGCGGACTGCAGCGGAGCAAGGCGCGCGGGGCACGCCGGGAACCTGAATTACCCGTCGTTCGTAGCCGTTTTCGTGCAGGACGGCCGGATGCGGAAGATGTCGACGCATTTTATAAGGACGGTGACGAATGTGGGCGACGGGAGAGTGTCGTATAAGTCGGAGGTGGCCGCGCCGGAAGGGGTGAGAATGACGGTGGAGCCGAAGGAGTTGGTTTTGCGGCGGACGGGGCAGAAACTGAGCTTCCTGGTAAGAGTGGAGGTGGAGGCGGAGGAGAAGATGGCGGCCGGGAACTCAAGAGTGACCGGGAGGCTGAGCTGGTCGGACGCACACGGTGAGCAGCCCCGTCGTGGTTATTGTGCAAGCTCCTCTTTGAGGCTGTCAAGGTTTTGGTTAGGGCTTTAATAAATCATTAGAGCCCTGATTATATTGCAAAGGTTGAGTATTAATGGTGCTGTGGGAGGATGGAAATTTCTTTTTGTGCATGGTTGTTATGCCTTCGTTTTATGGTTTTTTTTGTATATTAATTTCTAAAATCCTTTGCATTTGTAGATTTTCGTTTGAAACTAATAGAAACATATTGAGCTTGAAATAAAGAAATATTAGCTTTTAGTTGCTTCAAAAACCACTGCTGAGCTCCATAGAGTCAGATGGTACACAAACCATGAAATCCAAGACCATCTGCAATTTACAGCCCAGTTAATATTGAACCAGTGCTCCATCCTCTTAACACATTATGAGCGAAAGCAAAATGAACAGATCCACGAGAATCAAGAACAACACCTCGAATGCCAGCCACACCATCTTCATGTCTAAATGCAGCATCAGTATTAACTGTAAAAGAATGTACATTAATTACTGATTTTTAGAACTTCATCAGTGGCTTGCTTTCCAATTTACCATTTCTTGTGTAGTTCTGATGCTTTTTGCGCCTTTCCAGTTTGTTTATAGTATGAAAATTTTGGCTGCCGATAGAATTTTCTTTTTAAAGGATTTGAAAGTAATAGTTTTGACTTTTCTAATAAATTTTTTATTATATTACAAGTATTATATGGGTGGCGTCTGGCATAACTCTAAGATTACTTTTCAAACCTTTATTTAGGATATTTAATTTCAAGGAAGGGGATCATAAGAGTATAATATAATGGTGATGGACTACTCCCCGATAGTATAAAAAGTGTTATTATAATAATATTTATACATGTGATTTGATGCATTGAGTATATTTATCTATATATATTCACTTTTGTTTATTTATATGCACTTATTTTAGAATTGTATTCACTTTTGTATTTACTTATACTCATTTTATTTGTAAAGTGTAATTACTTATGTTATATTTGTATTTATTTTTTTTTATAATTATACTCATTTTTGGATGAAGTGTATTCACTTATATTATATTTGTATCATTTTTTTGTGTAATTTTACTTATTTGTCTGTAAAAAAAATATATTTTGCCTAATCTTTCGGCTGGATGAAAATGACCCTCTTGAGATTTTTTTTTTTTGATCACATATCTTGTTGCGCTATTTTCTCGATCTTATAGTAATGTATGATAGTAAATACTTCTTACATAAAAATGATTACAAAATAACCGAAATGAATACATTTCAAATAAAATAAATACGTACCCACTAAAAAACAAATACTGTTTAAACAAAATAAATATATAACATTAAAAATAATATTTTTTAGATAAAATGAATATTTTGTTACTATAGAGGAAATACTCTAGTTTGAGAAGTTGGATAAAGTTAGGGTTGTGCATTCGATATATTCAGTTGTTGAACCAAATCAATTAGGTAAAACTAAACCAAATTGATTAGCCCTCAAAACCAAATCCAATGAAACCATTTTCTTAGTTCATTTCAATTTTAATCAAAAACCAAAAATCTATAATGGAATTATGGTCACATGATAAGCTGAATTTCATTTTAAATTTTTATGATTAAAAAGTTTAAAGTTGACTTCTATTAGATTTAGAGTAGACTTTCGCTCTGCATTATTTATATATTACTGTCATTTAATTTATTTTAAGAGTAAATAATTTATACATAAAAATAAATATATAATAACTATTAAACAAATATTTTTCAAATAAAATAAATATGCACCAAATAAAATTAATACAAAATACAAAAAAATGAATGCATAGTCTTAAGAAATCACTTACTTACAAAATAAAGATCATTTAATTAAAAAATGAGCACACCATTAGAATTACAAGTGATATCACAAGCACAAATGATTGTTTATTTATATACACTCATTGTAGGCCCAATGCAAATTCAAATGCATATTATCTAGCAAAGTCTCAAGCCGTAAGTTGATAAACATAACAAAGACATAACTCCTTATTTATAATAAATAATGTCTACAATACATAACATATGCAATGAAAAGTTATAAAATCAAAGAACACATAACACATGAAAAAAAAAGACTTTTATGAAAATTAGAAATCACTTTGTAGATATATATTATGACTCATTATCTTTGTCGCCATCACTCACATCAACAATAATTTCCACAACCTACTCGTGAATCACATAATAGATGTTCCACATAACACACTTGTTCATTGGAATCAAGAAGAATGGGTATATTTGGATAATCAAGAACAACTTACCTTAGTCACACTTCATCGAATTTAAAAAGTTATTTTCTAAATATTGTGTCAAGAACATAATTCGCTATTGAAATACCGGAGATGGTGAATACGTATCCTTTGCTCCTGCGTTGTGCGATTGAAAATAAATTTTTGACGAAAACTATCAAAAAATATATTTGAGATCAAATAAATAAAATAAACTTAGAGATAAATTAAAGTTACAATCAATATCAAAATTTTCTGAAAAAACCGCATATTATAGATTAGGAAACGGTGTCAATTTTATCCATTTATCTTTGTTTTTAATGACCGTAACATCCGCATGGAGGACGAGGACAAATTTAAGACCTTCGGCGTCATGGGATGCAGCCACAGCTACCGTATCGCCTGCTGGGGGCTGTACGTGGTGGCGAAGCTCGACAACAATGTGGCGGAGATCGGTTGCCCTGACGCCGGGTGCAAAGCTGGGTTCTTGGCGCCGGAGATATGCCGGTTTGTTCTGCCACCGGAGGTGTTCTCCAGATGGAGTGATGCGTTATGCGAGACAAAGCTTCTGGATACATGGAAGTTTTACTGCCCTTCCAACGATTGCTCGGCATTGTTGATTAACGAACGGGCGTAATGACGGTGAGGAGATTGTGCAGGCTGACTGTTCACATTGTCACAGGCTGTTCTGCGCCCTGTGGAGGGTGCACTGGCATGACGGGTTCTCGTGCGAGGCATATCAGAAGCTGGGGAATGATGAAAGGGAGCGGGAGGACCTTATGCTAATGCAGGAGGCGAAGGATGCAAAGTGGCAGCGATGTCTGAAATGCAAGATCTTCGTGGAACGCATTGCTGGCTGTGCGTTCATCCAATGCAGGTAAATTGTTGTTTCTGTTCCTTCGTTCTGTCGTCGTTTGTGTAACAAATGCTGTGCTTGGTGATGCTTTTTATGTCTACGTGTGCATTTAGTTGAGAATGTTGTGTCTGTTTAATACCTTTTCATATGTGATATTTGATTATAGTAGAATTGGAAATTTAGACGATACTTCATACCTTTGAAAAATGAATTCCTGTTCTCGTGATTTTTTTATACAATAAATGGTTACATTATCCAGAGATGTATGTTTGCAAAATCAGCTGTTGCTTCTTATCAAGTACAAACATCAGATATTTATTTCATTAAATAAGTTCATTATCTGTTTAGTCTCCTACTTCTCTGAGGCAGACACCTCCCTCGCTTCTCTCCACCAACTTCGTCACCATCAGCTCCTGGTCCTTCCATCTCTTATCTTCCTTGAGACCCTTCTTTCTCTTTCATTTTGAACCACAACATATACCCAAGCATCATCCGAAGTAACCATATAAATTTATCCTTAGGGAAGATAATGTCATTCAATATATTATTAAAACATCTATTAATTATCTCCATCGAGTATTGGAATACATATTATAAGTTTCTATTTGACACATCACGAGCAATAATATGAAGAAAAATCCCAAGTTGCTTTTAAGCCATCATATTCTGCGTTGAGACAATAGTCCCCTTTTCGACTAATATTTTAGATAGTTGTTATAAAACTTGCAGTATCATTCAAAACGATTGAAAACATTAGTTCTCGTTGGTGAGTAAATCATACATAATCTCTATTCAAGTGAAGAGTCAATTATTCAAGAGGTCTCGTGGTATTCTTTGACGCCGCAATGGTTGGTCCAAATATTGTAATTTCATGTCTTTGGACAATCAATATCGTTTTCATCGATAAACTCTGAAATATTTAAAAACATGATTATGCTATGAAAAATTAAAGTTAATAAACAACACCACAAAATAATAGCATTTTTGTATGGTCTTCATTAACAGAAAATTTCATCTAAATAAACATACCATAAATATGCATGTCCAGCTCAAACGGTTAGATATATATGTCAACATATAATTAAGTTTGGTTAACATGTCAAAAAAAGTTAAATTATACCAAAGTTTGACGCAACTAATGTAAATATTAAGCATACATAGAAGCCAATTATATTGAACTTCAAGCTACATCAACTTGTATTCTAATATATTAAACAAAGAAATAAAGTTAGTGAGAATATAACTGAATATTGAAATATAAGTGTGAGTAATTAAACTTTAGAAATCAACGCTGAAGATGCACAAAAACTCACTAAAGGTGTGAAAACTATAATTAGCTCCGATTTGATTTGTAGACTAAGTTGAGACTTTATATACTAAACAGTACATATTTACATCAACAAACTATTTTTCAAATTAATTGATTCACTTGTTGACACTAAACTTCATAATACATAGTGAAAATCTATTATTCATATGCTAAACAATATATATTCATATCAATCAAATACAATGATAAAATACTTCATATTCTAAACAATACAAATATTAAATACATAATTAGAATATATTCTTTTTGTGCTAAACAATATATTTTCTTATCGACAAAACATAATCAAAATTTATTCTTCATATGTTAAACAACACCCTAACTAAACATATTCATTCTTCAAGATATTTGGAAAACAAATTCATATCTTAAACTAACAAACCATAATTATATAAATATTTATAAAAAAAATGCAAGTACGTTTTTGGCTTACCAAAATAGGTGAAAGTACATGATCATTTCATTCTCCGTCGGTGGAACCTAAAGGACAAATGTGAAATATAAATAAGTTTTACAATGTTTAAACTGAAAAAAAATATTTCAAATCTACCATTTTACCTTCATGACAGGGGACTATAATTGATATTAACATATATTGGACCATGATTGTTACAATGTTGAGGCCACTTAATTGGGCTCATTTGATTGAAGAATATTTTGGTCAATTCAGTTTGCTCCCTTCTAAACAAACTTCTTATTGACCATATACTTTAGTTGGACTCAAGATTCTTTCCTCATAGATGCCATGTTTAGCATCATATTGATGCACCTGTTTTACCATCCAAAATTTCAACATATCTAGATCATTTTTCTGTAAAAAATGTTTCTACTCTATTGGATCTCAGAGACCTTTTGAGCATTTAAATCTCCCCTGACCATTGAGAAACCTAAGCTGGAATAACTTATCCACACACTTTTTTGTAAGTTGCTACACATAGGTTCCTCTCCACTCCTGCTACTTTTTTGAATGCTATTAAGCAAGAATGTCATTTTTTTTTCTTTGTAAACATCATCCACTCATCTAAGTTCTTGGAATCAACATACATGACAAGCTTTCGAATAGTACTATTGACACCCTTGTCAAAGCACCTCTTGCTGCTCCTTGCACTATTGTCTTCACAAGGACCAACAAAGCATTTCTCATGATGATTAAAAACTGCTCCCTCATCTAAATAAACTCCTTCACATTTGAACACTTTTAGGATGTCAATGCATGTTAGTCTTTGAGTCATTCAAGAAATCACCATAATATGATCCCTCATTCATTTTTGATGTTACTTCATCCGGGTCTTTAGATGAAAACATGATTATCATGGGCTCCACCTCGAAGAATTAAGGGAAAATATTATTCTAAACTCGTGCAACATGCATATTGTGCTACATAAGAAAAGTAACTGAAATTAGTATTTCACATGATTATCAAATAGATCAAATTGAATAGAGCGTCATCTAAATTTTACCCTACAAAAATTGTCCATTTCATTAAGTTCGTCTATTGTTAGCCTGTTGGTATTATGGTCCCATATCAACCCACATTTGTTCTTCATAAATGGAAAAAAATTGTACCTTTCGTTCAATTTTTTCCATCTAGTCTTCTAATGAAAAACTTTCGTCCAAATTTTCCTTCGAAAATTGTCACTCTTATTCATACTTTTAACATACTTCTTCATTAGTAATCTCTCAAATATCATTTTTGGGACTCTAATTTGGGAATTGCCGTTCATCACTAGCATCTATTTGTTATTTTAACTTCCCCTTATCTGAATTTTTGGACTCATTTAATAGGTGTAATTCGATTCTCCAAATCTAATATCAAATATTTTATTCAATGAATGGAAAATTTTTACAAGAAGCACTATATAAAATAGACTATGAAACAATAAACATGATCGCTCATCCATTAAATGAATCCTAACTTATTAACAACCTTTTAAAATCAATAAAACAACTTCACGAAAAATAAAATCTAAAGAGTATATCCTTCACCAATATGACTTTCAAACAACCATATTCGACAAGACGCCTGCATAAACAAAGAGAGGGATAAGAAATAAAATTTTGCACCAAAGGGATAGAGGGCGAGCAACTTGTCCGCTTGTAGAGACCTACAAATCAATCTTACTGATGTAGAGAAATATATACACATATTAAAGGAAGATGATAAAATTCAAGGACTTCAATAAACGTAGAGTTCTAATCTCCTCGCAACTGTGAAATTATTAGGGAATGATGATAAAATTAGTTAGTAGAGGGTTTATTTCTGCTAGCTCGCTAATCAGTTCAACAAAGAGCATAAAAAATAAAGAGGTGCATATCCTCGTATCTATTTCTACCAGACACTCCTCGTTCATTCTTTTTTGTCATTTGGACAATGAATAGAGATTATTGAGCATGTTAGCAAATGCATTTGTGTACATACACCAAGTTGAAGCTTCATTCTTACCATACGAAGGTGGCTGATTTAGATAGATTTATGAACGTAATTAATTATGTAGGAAAAAATTAGGACAAAAAGGAAGATCAAGGCTATGTAAACAACCTGCGCAATAAGTTGACTGTCTGCTAAGAACTTGGATTCACGTCTGGACACAGCAGTGATGCCACGATATATGCAGTCAAAATGCACCTTCAATATCAAAGTGAAAATTAAGTCAACTTTACAACGTTAGCAACTAAAATGATTTGTATCAACAACAAAACAGACATCTAATTCTGAATTAATCCGACGAACACTTTTCTGCTTTCCGACCTGCCGTCTACAACATCAGAATACTTCAGGTCATCGACAGCTTTTGCAAGGAGATATTTTAGGGTGACGGACAATGAACAACAGAGATTTGGATTTGGAGCAAGGGTTCCAAGGTTTAGGAAAACTCTCTAGAGCTTAACAAATAGCTCTCTATAGCAATCATCGCTAGGGCAGATCACTTCATGATGGTAGAGATGGCGATGGTGAGCGACAAGCGACGAGTCGCGTTGTACGTGAACGGCGACGGCGAGCGAGGAATCGTGAGCAGCAAACGGGGCTGCTCTCAACCAATGGAAGCAGCTCGAGCGTCCGCAGCTTCTCGATTGAGGACAAATTACTATTTGATTGTTAATCCGGCTAAAATAAAATTTCTGAAACCAAACGTTGCCTACATCCTCATTATCATATTCCGAGTTGCCTACCTCTGCTTTGCATTTCAAACCACTCGCCGGCTTGAGTATGATTCCAAATTCCCTTCACTAGACGAAGGGATGAAACCAGATGTACGATTCCCAACCCCATCACCATCACAAATGAGTGCAAGTTTTTCATGCCTCGGACATGGCATCATCTTGTGTCCACATCATTTATTGCACCAGGTTGCTATCCACGGGACTATGAGACCATCAGTCTTCAAAGTTATCAACTAGCAAACCGAAACATAAATGGGCCATGGAGTTTAACCAAAAAGAGGCACAGTAAACACTAATCAAGAAGTCTTTGAAGAGCAATGCAATAGCACTGTCCCCGCGAGCAATTCAATTCGTAAGACATACATAAATACATACATATAGCATAAAAAAATTTTAAATCAGTTCTAGGGACAAAATCCACAATAGACCCTAACAACAAAATCTAGTAAATTCATGATCAAAACATCCACTAAATTCACCAAAGCTGACAGTCTGGTTCATTAAGATCGATTCCTGAAATAACAAACAAATGGGTAGTCATTCGAGAAGGCAAAACATGAAACAGGCTAATCAAAAAATGATTCATAAAGCATTACCAGTTCATCTATGTACAGAATACCAGTAGCCAGATGGCATTCCTTCAGAAGATGTTCATCATGGGTCAACTTCACTTCCCCTGCCCTGAGTGAGGTCATTTGTAGAAAGGCTGTCAATTGAGTCGCCCTGGTTTTCCACGGGGTAAGGAATTTGCAGGAACTTCATATATGGTTCAAATCCAGAGAGCTCATCAGACAGCTTAGTAGCAGTATTCTCGGCTGCCACTGCCTCACCAGCATTGTTCTTCAGTTTCTTCTTCTGGAGATTATCATCTTCAAGTAAGAGTGGTTCATTTCTTTCAGTCATGATAGGAGCAAGAACTGATGGTAGCTGCGGAGCCTTTGCTTCATAATCCCAACTTAAACCGGAATAACCATAAGAACCACTTCCCTGATCCATGTTGAAGTTCATTAGAGGCTGGGATGGTTTAACGTTGTGCTTGTCTTCCAAGGAACTGATTGTAGAATGGAAGTCATTAACAGGAACATTCGGATAACCAAAGGTCTGCTCGGGTTGAGATTTCACAGATGAGTTTGTTTTGGCTGTTTTCCAACAAGCTGGTTTTCGGAGGCCCTTCTCTTCAGTTAAGAGTGCCTCCCCAGGGAAGTTCAACTTAGCTTTCTTGCCCCGGATTTTACGAGCTTCTGCATCATAAGCCCTTGCAGCTTCTTCAGCAGTGTTGAATGTCCCAAGCCAGACACGAACTCCCTTGTGGGGATCTCTGATTTCAGCAGCCCATTTGCCCCACGGTCGCTGACGAATTCCCCGGTATTGATTCTTTCTCCTCCTTTTAGCAGACTTGTCCACAGATCCATCCAATTCCATGCACTTCTGGGGAGTCACAACTTCCACGGTTGCTGAAACAAAATAAAATTTGAAGTACCATGTATGTGAAGAAAATCTATTCAGATATTAGAAATCAGCAAGTAGAAGAGAAAAAGTTCATGTCCTAAAGCTAGTTTTCCCTGACTCCAACTAGAAATCTCTACAACCTCTGGTAACAATTTTCTCGGCTTCGTCTTTCTAATATCATAAAAAAAAAATAAACAAAGCAAAAAAACAAGACATTTCTCTACATAGATCTAGCACCTCCAGAACCATATTTATAACAGATGTACTAGTCCACAACATATTAGTAACAGAGGGTTGGCCATGTCTACAACTATATCATCATTTCACTACATCCTATGAGTAAGGCAGCGAAAAAAAAAAATCACAAATCACAGACTTTGCGCGGTAGAAATCTCTACAACCTTTGGTAACAATTTTCTCAGCTTCATCTTTCTAATATCATAAAAAAAAAACTAAACAAAGCAAAAAACAATACATTTCTCTACATAGATCTAGCACCTCCAGAACCATATTTGTAACAGATATACTAGTCCACAACATATTACAGATGGTTGACCATGTCTACAACTATATAATCATTTCACTACATCCTATGAGTAAGGCAGCACAAAAAAAAAAAAAATCACAAATCACAGACTTATGGATGGCAGTGTAAATAGCACATTATCTTAATAACTTGAAAAAAAAAATCAGAAATAGGAACTAGAGATAAAAGAGGAGATACAAGGCTACCATATCTTCCAGATCCAAGACAGAAGAGAATGAGTCACAGGATATATCAATTGCACCAAAAACTCGAGTAGAATTTGTTCCATAAGCTTTTTTTAATCAATATTTTATAAGTTTCACCGACTGACTACGACTACTAAATTCGTAAAACCTTTTATCGAAATTTCTTAGGAAAAAAAAGTAAATAAAGGAAGGCTAAAGCCATCTGAATTAAAATTAAATCTTGTAAAATGGCAAGTTTCTAGAAACAATCAAGAGAAGCAAACTGATGAACAATAAGCCTAAAACTCAAATTACTCTAGGAAAACTAAAGCAGATAAAAAACAAAAAATTTGCTCATTTTTTATTTTCCAGAAATTGAAAGCGCTAGTGATAGGGCAAAGGGGGGAAGGACATAGGAAAGAGGGATGCCTACATTCAATCAATTGATTCGTCATGGTAGAGAAGAAAAACGGCGCACGGACCGCACTCGAGCTCCGGATCAATGCCCCCAGAAGCTAGGAGTAGGCCCGCGTGTTCCGACGGTGATGTTAATTTTTTTAAAAAAAATTATTTTCATAACAAGGTCATCTGAAGATAGATCAAAGATAAGACCCGAAAACAAGCAAGAATCATGACAAATAAGCACTATCTTCAATGATCTACAGCAAGAAAGTGCAACACACTCCATTTTTGTTTGCATTCTCACCGAAAATCAACAGAAAAAACAACAGCTTCTAGATTTCGCCAAATTTTCCAAAAAAAATCTCGAAACAACACCGAAAAGCAACTTGATAACAAGAAAAGGGGATCAAACCGAAGTAACACAAAGGAAATCAGCAAAAATTGCAATTTCCCCCAATTTCCCACAAATTACCGGGAGGAACGGGGGATTTGGGGCCGACCGCTGAGAATGGCATCACGTCCTCGATCTCCCTCCCCATCTGCACGTCGAAGTCCTCCTCGGACTCATCGGGCTCGTCATTGAACTCCCGGAAGTCGGCCTCAAAATCGTCGTCAAACTCAGGTCTCTGGCGCACGAAGACACTCCCAACCCTCTTCTTCTTCTTCTTCTTCTGCTTGAGATCCGGCCACAGGATCTCCGCCGTTAGTCGCCGCGACCTCGCCGGCGGGATGAAGTTGGAAATGATCGCTCCACCGCACATTTCCGAATATCAGCGCTCCGTAGAGATCAAGATCGACAAGATCGATGAAGGAAGAAGAAAATTCACCAAAAAGGGGAGATTTTTGTGAGAATAAGAGACAAGGAGGTTGTTTTAGAGAGAGGGAACATAAGGGTTGGCTGGGAGTTTATAGCAGGGATTTAAGTTTTTATTTCGGATCGAAATAAATTCGTTTTGATGGTTTCAGTTTCGTTTTAATTATTTTAATTTCGATCAAATTTTTTTTAAAATTTTTTTATTTAAATTTAATTTTTTAAATTTTAAAATTTTAAAGAATTTTAGAATTTTTATAATATATCTATATTAAAGTATTAAATAAAATTTTTTTAATTAAAAAATATAAAATATGTAGAAAAAAGTGTTCATAGAATTCGAACTTAAATTATTTGTGATAGAACTTAATTATTAAAATAGTAATAATTTCTAATATAAATATAATATATAATATAAAAAAAAAATTTTTTAATTTAAAATAAAAATTCTGACGGACACGGTTTGACGGAAACTGAAAACCACGGCTGTGACTCTGAGAGAGAGAGAGACAGAGACAGAGAGAGAGAGGCACATGTAATACAAAGTCTACAATGTGCTAGACCCGGAAAAAAACGAATCTTTGCAAATACACCCTTTCTTTTATGATATTCTAAATAACCGCTGAAGTTTTGATCTGTTAAAACAATATATCTTTTATTTTGTAATTAGAAACCTCTCTTCAATTTCTATGAAGATTTTTATCCACTCGAAGTGATTATTGATAGAATTGTAAGCATAAGCACAGGGTCCTAGATTTGATAAATAGGTTCGTGGGGCATAAAATTCTACTAATTGTAATAATTCCATATCCATTATTCGCCCAAAATATCCTTGCTGGGTGAGCCCAATATTTGGATTATTCTATATAGCTAAGCTTCTTAATCATGCTTATTGATAAATTAGGGTTCATCGTCGGTCTAATTCGGGAGTTTTTTTTTAATCTCCATATACTAGACTGCTTCACACCAAGGTTTATAGTTGCAGTTTCGGTTTCGATTTCAGTTTCGGTTTCGAGACTCAGCGAAATCTATATGTTTCAGTCGTTTCGGCAGTTTCGGTTTCGGTTTTGGACGAAAGATTTTTTTAATTATTAATTATGTGTTGATCAGAGTTTGATTATATTTTGACTGTACTTTGACTTCAAATTAAATAAGATAAAATATTAAAAAAAATTTGAAAAATTAGGAATAAATTTATACATAATTTTACCATAATATTAAATATTATTTTAGTTAATTAAAATTAATTTTTATAATTAGTCACTGATATAGTCTATTTTTAATATATATTAGTATATTAAAAAATATACAAGAAGTAATATGAATATGATTAAAAGTTAAAAATTAACATAAGTAAATTTTAACTTTTCATTAAATTGTACTTCACACATACATAATTTATAAATTCTGAGATAATACAACTAATCATCATAATCATCATCAGTTGAGTTTGGAACATCTGGGTGTGGAATTATAAATTCGGTACCTGAATGATCCGGACGAGCATTTGTAGGTATACGAGCTAGAACAACTAGCTCTGTGCGATCTCGTGGCAGCGGTTCTGAAGTATAACCATATATCGACGGTCCAAAATGAAAATGATAACCATATTCTTTGACAACATATAGTAAAAGTAATCCAATAACCCATGAGAAATAAATATCACACTGTGCGAAGTGTTCAGGGAAAATTACGACAAGACGCTGATTAATAGTATTAAGTGAACCTTGTTGAGAGGCACAATAAATTTGATCATTTACTCTTCCACGATCTTGTAATGTCTACTCAATTAAAACTTGTCCAAGTATATCATAGGCCGAAGGTGGAATCATTCTATGATAAAATATAAGTTTTTGGTAAGAATGGACATAATTATTCTTCCTGCTTCCAGTATAACTTAGTCTGAAACTGTAATATAATCTTCCGAATTTGCCATTATCTGTTTCCAAAAAAAAATCTTATAATTGTCAGGATTTATAAATATAAAATAAATAATAAAAAATATGTCAGAATGAAAAGATTATAATAAATTGTGTTAATGAAATAGATAAATTATCATGCGATAAAATAAAACATATAGACATTAAATTTAAATGTCATAAAATTACAATAAGATATCAATTTAAGACAATAATGAAAACATCATTTCATAGATGACATAAATCCATGTTTTATAACCACATGCTGTTCCGAGGTGGATCTTGAAGAGATTGGTATTTTTCATCACCATACTTATCAACACGATGGAGTTGTGATCGATAGTATTGTTCAGCATGCGGATAATATGAAGTCGTATGGTCCTGCATTGACTAATGATATCCTAGATTAAAAGAAGATATCTCGCTATGATGACCGTCATAGTAGCTAGAGCTCGCATTGTCTGTTGTACCTTGATTGATATCTTATCTACCATGTGAATCATATGGATATTGTGGCACATAACTGTCATATAAATTAGAGTCCAAAAACTCATTTCCTTCATATTGTGGAAATTATGAAGATAAGTCATCATATTATGATTGTTGAAAATTGGCGTCACCAGCTATACCACCATTGCTACTATCACTTGTACCAGAAGTATTCTACATTTTGTCAGCTTTCTCTTCCGCTTCTTCGTCTAAGAGACGGCAAATAGCTTTTTGTGTTTGAGGATAATTTAAGACAAGTTCTTTTCTTTCTCGAATCCACTCTATCAGAGGATCATCATCTTCGAATATGACAGACAAGTTGATTACCTCATCCTCTGATAATGTTCTCCTCTGTAAGTTTTGGGCTCTTAAATGCATGTTATAATGACAGAAAATAAGTTTATCCAATTTTTTTCATTTTAAGTCTGTTTCTCGTCTTCGTATGGATCAATCCAAAAGTTGTTCAATTCCTCTCACATTGTGAATTTGAAACGGTTTGACTTAAAATTCTAATTGTTATCTTTGCAAGATTAGGTACTGCATGCCGCCCGTAAATACTCCACCATCTAGCTGTAATTTATAAGAAAAAATTATTAATAAAATGGTATAAATTTAATGAGCAAATATGTATAATTATTGAATATCAACTATATCAGAAGTATCACCCCTAATAGTTACCATTGCTTGTTGTGTGCCGAAGTCTTTGACTTTATTTTTGAAATCGTCTGCCTGTTTAATGAACGTACTCAAGTTAAGAACTTTCTTAATTATGTAAAAAAATAATGATTTACAATTTATCTCGCGCAATGCCAATATTCTTATTTTCATATCCAGCTCTATCCTCTCAATTACCTTACGTAACGCTTCGAGAATAATGTTACTATTGTTGACCTCATCGGCATACTGAAATATTGGATTCAGAAAGTATCCTATAAGATGATTAAATATGAATCAACAATAGTATCATTATAAATTAGTAAAGTACTATAAAATGACTCTTTACTCAATTACCTATAGTATGAATATCTATGGATAATGTTTTGTCCCAACGACGATCAATAATCTTCTCCCATTTACGAAATTCAATTATTCCTATATATCGTCTTATTTGCAATTTTGCTCGTTCTATTGCTTCATATAAGAACCTCATCTGAGTCAACAATTCGAAGCACTTTAACTAATGGACTGAAGATTTCGATTATTTTTTCAACTGATTCCCAAAATTGTTCGTTCAAGACTTGATTGTAGAATTTTTTAGAAAGAATTTTCTCGGACCGTTTCAACTTCAAATAATGCTTATCATATTCTTCACTGGTAAATAATCTCTTCAGTGCCTATCGGTGAGTATACAGGGAATCCAAGGAGATAAATTGTGTAGCAAACCGAGTAATGTCTGGCCTGATAATCTCTCGTCCCCGTATTTCTTTTCTCATCGGTTCAAGAAACCAAACATGGTTATAAATAAATGATGTCAACTTCTGACCTTTCTCAACCACTTTTCTAATATCAGAATCCTTACCCATATCCTTCAGTATTAAGTCAATAGAGTGAGCTGCACAAGGTGTCCAGAAAAGATGTTTTCTTTTTTGCATTAATTTTTTCCAACATATACCAGTAGAGCTGCATTATCAGTTACGACTTTTACCACTCTTGATTCCCCAATCTCCTCAATGACACTATCAATCAGATGATATAAGAAATTACCGGTCTTCGACTCCCCTGATATGTCAACTGACTTGAGAAAAATGGTCCCTTCAGGACAATATACTAAAAAATTTATCAAATCTTTACTATTTTGTGTCTTCCATCCATCACACATCAAGATACGCCCAAATTCATCCCAATATTTGTGGAAGATTTGGATAAAAGCAGTCATCTTTTCAACTTCAAGATTCAGATACTTTCCAAAAATTTCATAAGTACTTGGTGGAGGAACTCCTGGGCCAACATATTGAGCGGGCACGTATCATTTCACGATAGTAACCACCATCTGTTAAATGAAACGGAACATGGTTATAGAAAAAAAAAATTTGGATACTACCCTACCCAACCACTATTTTGCTTTCCAAAAACCAGTTGATATTGTTCTCAAATTTATTTGAGTATCATTTCTTAGTTTCAATAAAAATGGGTAAATTGGAAAAATATTTATAGATCCAATATCAGGAAGATGAAAATCCCCTCGTACTCCTGAACGGGTAGGTGTGTGTCGCTGTGTACATCGTTCTCTGAAACTAGTAGTTCGACGATCATGAACTGTCTTGGAAGTACCAACACCACCTTAAGTTTCCTCGTACAATCTTCGACTTTTGCGAATTACTTCCTGAACATCGGTATCATCATCTTCATCATCAGAAACTTGCCTAGGATTTGTATTACAGCGGTTAAGAAGTTCCTGCTCAAAGCGTAATTTTTGGCCTTATCCTTTCTTCTACTTTCTCTGTCGGTTTGTACTATTGCTTGAAATGTTTGTCTCACTTCATTCAGGACTTTCTCATATGGGCGAATTGAGCCGGTGACTCCTCCTAAATGCTCTTTTAATATTGTAATTCTAGAACTAAGCACACAATCACATCATTTGCAACGAACTTTTTGATTTTCTGTATCCACTAATTCACAGTGTTGTCATGCAATATCGTCATCACGAGTTATGTTTTACTTTGGAGCTATATGCAATACAACAGTAGCAGTAACAAAACAAATGTTAGCGGAAGAAAATTTACCTATGATTAAGGAAAAAACTCTATTTTCACATAAATTAATTAATAAATAGTTAAATACTAACTAATGTACACATGAATAAATAAATTTATATTTAGGATATAAGCTTTAGGCTTTATGATTTACTAACCTATTTCTTGATTTATTAGCTAATTTTCACATTAATTTTGCCATTCTAAATTTAATACATAATTTTCGCATAAAATATTAATACATTATTTAACACCTAATAGATAATTTAATACATTATTTAATACATAATACATAATTGAATACATAAATTAATAAATAATATGTAATTTAATACATTATTAAATATTTAATACATAAATTAATACATAATACATAATTTAATACATAAATTAATATATAATATGTATTTTAATACATAATATATAATGTAATACATAATTTAATACATAATACATACTACATAATTTAATACATAAATTAATATATAATACGTATTTTAATACACAATTTAATATTTAATACGTAATTTAATACGTAATACATAATTTAATACATAATACATAATACGTACTACTTAATTTAATACATAATTTAATACATAAATTAATACATAATACGTAATTTAATACATAATTTAATATTTAATACATAATTTAATACGTAATACATCATTTAATACATAATACATAATATAATACATAATTTAATACATAATATATATTTAAATACATAATTTAATACATAATACTTACTACATAATTTAATACATAAATTAATACATAATACGTAATTTAATACATAATTTAATATTTAATATATAATTTAATATGTAATATATAATTTAATACATAATATATAATTTAATACATAATACATAAATTAATACATAATATATATTTTAATACACAATTTAATACGTACTACATATTTTAATACATAAATTAATACATAATACGTAATTTAATACATAATTTAATAGTTAATATATAATTTAATATGTAATACATAATTTAATACATAATATATAATTTAATACATAATAGATACGACATAATTTAATATGTAATACATAATATATAATTTAATACATAATACATACTACATAATTTAATACATAATACGTAATTTAATACATAATTTAATACATAATACATGATTTAGTACATAATACATAATTTAATAAATAATATAATACATCATTAAATAGATAATTAATATATTTATAACAGATTAGCTTCCAGGAACCGTAAACAGAAATATTCAGAATCTGAGCTAATAATAGAAATATGTAGGAAGACAATTTCTTTATTTCAATTCAAATCTTACTACGAAAACCTTATTAATATTTACGATACATTAATTATTAATATGAAAATTTCTTACCTCTACAACTGAAACAAAAATAGATCCACAAAACTCTTTAATTGAAACGATTGAACACCAATAGATCCACAAAATCTCAAATGTTATTGTCTGCAAACTTTGTAGTTTGCACTAAGTATATATAAGCTATAAAACTCATTCACTTGGCGTTAACGAACAATTAATCAATTAATCAACACCGACCCACAGCCATCCACCCGTGATCCACGGGAAAAAATAAAGCATGCTAACGAACAATTAATCAATCAATCAATACTAACCCACAGTCATCAATCCGTGATTCACGGAAAAAAACAAAGCAACAGTAACAACTACAGTGATTATGCTTGTAATTAACCAAATAAAACAAACCAACAGTGGAGAACAGTAAACCCTAAACTGAGCACAGGGGAAGCTGCGCTCGCGGGGGGAGCTGCGCTTGCCGCCAGTTGAGCCCAACTTCCCGGAGATGCCGCTGCCGCTAAGCTCGCCAGAGATGCCAGAGATGCTGCGGGAGGATGCCGCAAATACCGCAGGCGCGCTGAGCTCGCCACGGGCGCGCTGCGCTCACCACGCGTGCCCGCGTGCGCCGAGCTCGCTGCCGGCACCCTGTGCTCACCCGCCGCGCGCCCTGCGGCCGCCCCGCGCGGCCAACAAAATTACCATTTCTGTGAGTTCTACAGAAATTGAAAGCTTTCACCAAACAAAGCCTCCCATCTCACTGCAATTGACAAATATCCGGAATTTTGAGTTCATAGCTGATACATCATTTGTAAAATTCAACTTGCATATCCTTGTGTCAATACTTAAAAAAATGCTAAACATGATACAAGTCATATATTAGCATGACGAACCTCAATTTGATGTTTTCTTTTTCTTGTGCCTTAGGGATTTAGATTTGTTTCTCGTCTTCTCCTTGTTGCTCATCAAATGCTCGTATCCTTGGAGACTTGCAGAGAGAGAAACTGAGTCTTTCCCTCTAATTTCCGCTTCTTTCCTTTGTCTGCCTTCTTTAACTCATTGTCTGCATCATCCTCATCCCCATTGTCATCACTATCAGCACTATCACCCAAACCCAAAATATCCTCCTCGTCCTCCTCGTCAGCATTATTGGAGTGCTGTTTGCTCTGACTTATTGTAGAATGATCAGTGCCACCAACATCCATGTCGCTACCATTTCCAAGCAAATTGTCATCATCCTCATCTGCATCTCCTTCAGTTTCTTCCAAAGGAATTCTCCCTGAGCCCAGCATGTTATCAATCTTCCTCACTTTCATCACTAACATCTGCCAACAACCCTTCAGCATCTTCATCCATATGTTTGTGATCTCCAGACAGAGCATCCATATGTTTACCATGACCAGGAAATAAAAAGGTGCAACTAGAGAAAACTGATGCAGCAAAAACCAGGTAGTTAATTAAAAAACCTTTCTTGCTGGTGCAATCTGGGAACCACCATGCCACATTCCCTCTGCTTTCCGGTTTGGCTTTGGCTTCTTCTCCGTGAATTTGACAAGGCAGGCACTAAGCAAGAGGTCATTTAAAGGATCACCATTGTAAACAATGTTGGCCCCAGGTAGCAAAGTACGAGCCATAGTTGCCACTGATGGATGTACATGTGCAGCTAAAGCTGCTAACTCCCACCAACTTGTGCGATCTGCATTGCTATTACATGCAAGACATCACGTCAGGATATACATTGGATCTATAAAACACAACCAAACGCATTGTGAAATAGCATATATTGATGGGAGTTATTTATTGTATGATTGAGTGGACGAATTTGGTTGCAAAAAGAAATGCTTACAATAGACTTGTCCAGGCAATATCAAGTGGTCCACAGCACATAAACACTAAAATAAACATATACTACACAAAGTCCTGAATAAATGCATGTGGATAAACAAGCATGCTCTAATAATCTCATGATATAAGTAGAAATGAATAGAAAATTTTGCCTCACATGTCGCATCTAATTACAGACATGACTTAGCCACAAGCTTCTTTCAACTCTTCTATAGTATAAAATTACCAACAGGAGAACTTATTTTCACATCGATGGAAGGAGAAAAGAAAACATGCTCAGAAACATGCCGCCACATGCCTCCTGATTAAATCATAAGAGATCATTATAAGTGAAGGCAAGACGGAATTACCAGAAACTTCTCTAATGGACAAACAACAGAATTTCACCCCAAAATAAAAACCATATTCAAGCGAGGGAAATGCCACGCATGAATATTGTCATGTAATTATTAGAGACCATTATAAGCTAAGAAGGCAAGAAAGCAATACTAGTAAGAAGGTTCCTGATGAAGTGGGTTGTAGCCTCCAGGCAAAGGTGATTTCATTTTAGGTGCTTGAGCTTTTTCTCGATTGCCATTGCTCGCAGACTGGAACTCGTATCCATCATTCAAATCATCTTCTCCGTCAGAACTCTACACCATTTCTGGATGCGAAGTTGGTGATGATCCACCAATTTTTAATGCAGCACGACCGCCACTCACTAATTTTTTATCAGAAAGAATGCCCAAAGAATCTTCAGGCCCTTCTATGATGTCTTTAAAATGTTCAAGTTGATCATCTAGGGAATCATTCTGTAGTGCCACACTCCTGTCAGACGTGAAGATACCAAAGTTATTACAAAACCAACACTTGTGAACTTGATGAATTTCTTTTGTTCACAACATACCATAAAGGAGGTTTAGCTTTAAGAACCTCAGAAAGGATGAAAAGACATCCGCAAGCATATTGAAGGGGCCGCTAAAGTGAAACCTGCGGAAACAAAATTTATCATAACTAAAATGTCAAGCATAAGTTTAGGCTATCGCAAGTCGCACATCATGCAACCCAAATACATATTTAAGATTGATAAGAACTGCAGTGAAAAACAAACTTTGCAGAGACAAAACCCTCTTTCCAAATAAACCTTAGGAAGCAAATGCAAATATTAGAAAGAGATAAAGACAATAATAAAATGTAGAATACTTGTGTATGAGAATATTTTAAAAACTCATATTTGTGGGGATTTACCTCACAGGAAAAATTGCATCCTTCTCATAGTAAAATTTCCTGACAGTAATTCAGAATGTAATCAAGTTTAGTTGCACACCTAAATGCAAGCCCCATCAAAAAATGTAAACATCCAGATGAACAGCTTACCAAGCACTCAGTTCCCAAGAAAATCAACATCTATTAAAATTTTTAAATCTTACACATCATACCATAATCCCAACTAGGAATTCGAAATTCTATAAAAACAAGAAGTATCTCATAAATCTAACCAAAAAGTATGCACCAAAAGAAAAAATAAATAAATCTAACAAAAAAGTAGTAGACTTGAGGTCCAACAATGGCTCTAATGAACAAATTGCAAGAGTAAGCCTATAAGAGTAGCAATAATGGAGTATCCGTTAGCATCATCTCCGATAGAAATCCCATATTCATTTCACGATTTTGGGATAGTTTTCGGAAAGTTTTGGGGACACAACTACGTTTTAGTATTGCATATCACCCTAAAACTGATGGTTAACTAGAGAGGACAATCCAAACTCTAAAGGATTTACTACGAGCGTGTACTCTGGATTTCAAGGGGAGTTGGGACTCCCATTTGTGTCTAACTAAGTTCACCTACAACAATAGTTATCACGTTGGTATTCAAATGGTACCTTATGAGGTTTTGTATGAGAGGAAGTATAGATTCCCTGTATGTTGGACAGAAGTTGGTGAAAGGCAAATTTTGAGTCCATAATTGGTTTAGCTAGCTACCGAGAAAATTGAGATGATTTGAAAAAAATTACTCACAGCACAGAGTAGACAAAGGAGTTATGCTAATACCAGAAGACGGGATCTGGAGTTTCACGTTGGCAACCATATTTTTGTAAAGATCTCACCAATAAAGGGCGTGATGAAATTTGAAATGAGGGGCAAGTTAGCATCTCGTTATATTAGCCCCTTTGAAATTTTGGAGAGAATTGGAATAATTGTTTATAAACTCGTCTTACCTCCAGCATTGACTAATGTGCATAACGTCTTGCACGTGTCAATACTGAGAAAATACATTCCAGATACCACACATATTTTATCATTTCAGCAGTTACAGCTGAGGAAGGACTTGATCTGTGAGGAGCAATCAATTCAAATTTTAGAGCGAAAGGAGCATGTGTTGAGAAGAAAGGTGATTCCTTTAATAAGAGTACTATGACAGCATCACTCTGTGGACGAAGCCACTTAGGAGAAAGAGAAGGACATCAAGGCCAAATATCCCCATATTTTTAAAGTAAGTTCATTTTAAATTTGATGACCAAATTTATTTAAGGGGGAAGGGATGTAACCCCCACTACTCCGTAACAACCCATTACTTGAGTCCATTATCCACAACCTAATAACCGTCTCTATTTATAGATAGTAACCACCCACTAAATCTTTACGAATCGAGAACTTGCCTATGAGTGAAGAGAGTTAGGAAACGAACGTCGTGAAGGCTCACAAAGTGGCGAGAAGTTTCAGGATGATTCCCAGCAAAATTCGAGATAGGGTACTTTTGTTTTCATTTGTTCTCTCTTTGTCTTTATTTCTAAGACAATTTCACTTCGAATAATTTGTAAATCTAGTGATACTCATGATATTTACGATAATGATGATAATTTAGATTTAAGCACAATTTGATAAAAACTAGATATATCGAAATTTTGAAATATTATATCGATATAACCATATTTTGGGAACAGAAAAATTAGAGGGTTATCTCTGCCAAATCTCCGTCCCTCTTCACAAAGCAACGAGAGTTGCTCACCGGCGACCGGCAGCGATTCGAGAGCAGGGCGGCTGGAGTGAGGCAGTGTACGGCGCCGCTGCGCGCAGCCATCACACGCAAGCAGCACGCATGACTGTGCGTGACCCGGCGACAGCGTGACTCTAGCACGAGACCCGGCATCGAAACAAATCCAACGCATGGCACGGCGACAAAAGCAGCCGGTAGCGCGCGCAACACCGCAGTGCGCAGGTAGCGCACACGACTGCGTGGGCCGGAATTTCGCTAATGTGCGGCTGCGCGGGCCGCATGAGCTGCGCTGTGCGCCAGAGGGAGAGGCAACGCAAGGCTGCACGGACCGCTCAGGTTTGCGGCACTGGTGACAACAGCGGCAAATTAGGGTTAGGATTTGATGGTGAGTTGAGGACGAACAAGGAGATGAATTTAGGTTTAATTTAGGACTGGTTTTGCTTTAGGTTCTGGTTTAGAGCCGGTTTGGGTTGACCTTTGAGTTAATTAAGTTAGTGATGATGTAAGTTGTTTAGGTAAAATCAAGTAATCTGGATATATAATTTGATGAAATTAGATTGGAAGTTTAATTAATAGTCGGTCAGATATTTAGAGAACTTGTTGGTTCTAAATTGAGTTAATCAATTTAATTCGTTGAATTTAATCTTGGATTTATAGAATTGATTAGAGACTTGAATTGAACATTGATTAGAAGTTAAATAATATCTTATAATTGTGGGGCTAAATTGATAATATTTTATAACTGATCTAATCTAATTTGTGATCGAGTCGACTCCTTTATCTTATAATTGAGGGGCTAAATTGATAATATCTTATAACTGATCTAATCTAATTTGTGATCGAGTCGACTCCTTTCTATCATTTGGTAATCTCGACTCGATATTTATTGTGACTGAGTCTTTTGTATATTGGGGGATGTATACAGCAGGACTTTATTTGGCTGGTACCATTTGGTGATTCCCTGCTTCGGTACGGAATTAGCAAGACTGTCAGACGTGACAGTAACTAGTCTCCTGAATTGTAGGAACGTGATCCGTTGTATGAATAGACGGGATCACCACTCTATCAGCAGTTGAGAGTGCAGCGTGGTATGACTCTACTTGGTAGAGGATCCGACATACCCTTATACTGTGTCCGATCTCCTAAGTTTTAGGGGACGTGATCTGTTGTGTGACTAGACAGGATCGCTACTCCATCAGCAGTTGAGAGTGCAGCATGATATGACTCTACTTGGTAGGGGGTTCAACCACACGCTTATATTATGGCCGGTCTCCTAAGTTTTAGGAGACGTGATTTGTTATATGACTAAATAGGATCACCACTTCATCAGCAGTTGGGAGCACAGCGCAATACGATTCTATTTAGTAGGGGGTCTAATCACACTCACAAACTGATTTACGTGTAGATTGATTTAATCTTGCTTGGTAGGGGGTGCAACCATCTCCGTAATATCAGTAGGGGAGTCCATAGTCACTATCCCTAACCGTTGGCTATCGTGAATATGATATGTTTGTTAATTCATTTTTTACTGTAGATGTTGATTTACCTAATAATCATTATCGTTGTATTATTATTAATGTTACTATTATTAATTTTATTGTTGCCTCCTATATATTAATCTCTTCTACTTTTTGGAGGAGGTAATTCCCTATTGAGTATTTTTAGCTTACTCTTGATTCTCTTCATTCATAGGAGAGTAGTTGATAGACACAAGTGGCAACAGTAGCAGTGCACGTGCGCGGGATTACGTTTGTAGCTACTTTATTTGTACGTTATTTTATTTTGTTATATGGAGAATATTATGAGAAACTTGAGTATTTATTGTTGAACCATTTTTCTGTAGGTTATCTAGATTATGTTTGCATTAATGTAATGAATATTAATTCTATGTATTCTGTAAACCTTTTATATATGTTGTCTACTTCGTATTGTGGTTCAATCGGACGACAACAGGAGTGTTACAATATCTGTTCTGATAAGAGTTTTGATGCAAAGACACCTTAACGGTGTACAGTCTAGATGACCTGGCTCTAGATGAAGTAGATGGTTCAATCCCAAATGCTTCCTCCCATATACAATATACCTTATAACTATTTTGTTTTACTCATAGTTAAAAAACTGTCTTCAAACAAGATAGTCCATACCTATTCTGATAGAGCCCTGACACTAAGACGCGTCAACTCAAGTATATCAATCAAACAATGATTAGGCTACTGATCCCCAACATCCTCAAAGGAAAATAAAAAATAAAAACAAGGAACAATGACACTAGAGCTTTCCAACCCAGATCTAACAAGAAATCCAGCTCAAAACCAAAACTTGTTCCCTTCTTCTCTACCACAGTATCACAAAAGTGGCAAAAAAGCCCAGACTAGACAATCAACTCCAACATATTACCTGCAGTGGTTTCTCTTGGAAACAATCAACAGAAAACGTGCCAAATTCGGGCTTTTACTGGCAATAAGTACAAGCTTTTTCAAAGAAGGAAGGCAAGATTGGGAACACAGGAAATTTAGCAGAACTTCTCTCAGGATCTTATTGTTAAGGATTAGAATCCCTTGTTTCTGGCCATGTGCCTCTTCCACTAAAAAAATCATTGCACATAGAAATTGTCTCGGTTCAAAAAGATTTCTTTTCTTCTGAGAACAAAATTTAATAGCTTGTATTTTTTTTCCTTTTTGCATGAAATCATAAGAATCTCAGAAGTAATGATACAGTTGAAGACGCTACCATTTGCATTTCAGTCCTAAAATCAAACACCCAAAATTGACAACCTTTTCCAAATTCAGGTTCAATCAGACAAATTTGACTCAAAAAGTTCACCCACAAAAGAACATATTAGATTGGATTGGTTAAGGTACAAGTGTAGTAACATATTTTTGTGTTATACACTATTAACTCAAATAAGCTGCAAAGCACACTAAAAAAAATGTAAATATAAGAACTTGGAAACTAAAAGAAGAACATGTGATACCTTCACATCTTATACCAAAAAATGGAATTTCTAAGAGCAGAAGCAAAATCTACTAACAACTGCGTAAACTTTCTCAGATTGAACCAACAGAAATCTGAACCCCACATATGAGCTGCTAAGATTAAGCTTTTCAGGTCAACCAAGAACCAAGTAGTCCTCTTTGCCAAGTAAAAAGAAAATTATGTGGCAACTGTCAAATTCAAAAGAACTACAAAAAAAATAAAAAACTAACTAGTAACCTAGAGAAGAAGCTGAAGAGGAAGATTTAAGAAATTCACCATTGAAAATTCTTCCATGGAAACCCAACCAGTATTAACTGGAATTTTGACTTTAATATGTTATGCCTTATTGGAACATCTTTATTTCAGATGGGCATACTGTAAAATCTCAAAAAAGAAAAAACACAACAGCAGGAACAGAACTCAGGATAGAAACACAAATACCAACTAATATACCAAAGGAGCTCCATTTGTGGTAATATGGACCAAAGTAAGAGGAGAATTGGCTAATAGGATAAAACATTGAACGTCCAAACGTTAAGTTTGAATCTTCTTTTCTCGATTTTTCAAACATGGCCACAAGCATCATCATGGCAACATTAAGTTCTTTTGAATAAGCGAAGGAATGCCAAAGTTCCACATTTCTCTCATGATGCAAGGACATATGCCTACATATCCATCATTTATTATGTTAAGAAAAAATTCAGGACTTAAAAGCAACATATGGTTCCTATATAGGTTATGATCAAAAAAACTGGTGTCCTCCTTGGAGAAGAATGCCCCTTATATAATGAATACAAGTTGAAGAAAATAAGGCATATCCTAAATAAGGAAAATATTTACAATTATTACAGGTATAAAATCAGCCATAAAATCTGCTAACTTTGGTATAAAATCAGCCATAGAATCTGCTATCTTTGGTATAAAATTAGCCATAAAATCTGCTATCTTTGAATGACTAGCTAATTCCTTTGACACCCCCCCTCAAATTGATGCGGGTAAGTCAACAAGCATCAATTTGCTAACAAGAAAGTTATGTCGCTGTCGTGTCATTGGTTTAGTGAAAACATCCGCAATCTGTAGAGTAGTGGAGATATGTGGGAGAGTGATAACTTGGCGATCATAGGCCTCCCGGATAGAGTGACAGTCAACCAACCTCTATGTGCTTTGTGCGTTCATGGTAGACAGGATTGGCTGCAATTTGGATGGCACTAGTGTTGTCGGCATGTAAGGGAGTAGGTTGATCTTGGGTGAAACCAAGCTCTGTTAAAAGACCACGTAACCAAATGATTTCTGAGCATGCAGCAGACATGGCACGGTACTCCGCCTCAGTGGATAATTTGGAGACCGAGTCTTGCTTCTTGCATTTCCAAGAGATAAGAGCATCACCAAGAAACATACACCATCCGGTAGTTGATTTTCTTGTGTCCGGACAACCAGCCCAATCTGCATCACTATAGGCCTGTAGTTTGAGGGAAGAACCAGTAGAGAAGAATAAGCCATGACTTTGTGTGCCCAGGATATATCTGATGATGCGGCGGACTGCAGATAGGTGGAGATGCCGAGGGGCTTGCATGAACTTGCTGACAATATGGACAGCATAAGAGATGTCCGAGCGGGTGATAGTTAGATAGATAAGACTTCCAACCAGCTTGCGATATAAAGTGGGATCCTCAAGAAGTTCCCCTTCACCCCGTCGATATTTTACATTAATTTTCATTGGGGTGTCAACAGAATTAGTGTTTGTGAGTCCTGCTAGCTGAACCAAATCCATAATATACTTGTGTTGATTCAAGAAGATACCTTGAGGCTGATGATGCACCTCTAACCCCAAAAAAAAGGTGAGTGGGCCGAGATCTTTCATGTGGAAAGTAGAGTGCAACAAATTCTGAAGTTTAGATATAGCCTCCATATCAGAACCGGTGATGACAATGTCATCCACATAAACAAGAAGAACAACTATGCCCTTGGATGTCCGTTGGAGAAAAAGTGAGGAGTCATACTGGCTTTGTGTAAATGAAAAACTAAGGAGGGTCGATCGAAACTTTTCAAACCATACTCGTGGTGCCTGCTTCAATCCATACAAAGAGCGTTTTAGTTTGCAAACTTCATTAGGGGAAGAAGTGGGCATACCGTAGGGAAGTTTCATGTAAACTTCCTCCTTGAGATCACCATGCAAGAAAGCATTCTTTACATCCATTTGATGTAAAGGCCATGATTGTGATGCTGTTAGGGCGAGTATTGTTCGTACAGTGGTTATTTTGGCTACTGGTGCGAAGGTCTCTTCATAATTTAGGTCATACTCTTGCTTGTTGTCAAGAACCACCAATCTAGCCTTGTAACGTTCTATGGATCTATCAGAACGGAGCTTGATAGAAAACACCAACTTACTACCAAGAGATTTCACAGATGGTGGACACGGTACAATATCCCATGTTTGGTTTTCTTCAAGTGCAAGAAGTTCTGTTTCAATAGCTCTCCGCCAACATTCATGCTCCATAGCCTGCTTATAGGATGATGGAATAGGAATAGAGGACAAGGTGGCTGTCAAAGATAAAGGAGAGGTGAAACCATACCTATCTGGTGGTTTACGAACTCGAGTACTTTGTCTGAGAGGTGCTGGTGCAGTTGTTGGAACAGGATCAACATTAAGGGAATGAGCTGGAGGGGGCCCGAGAGGTGCTGGAATCTTGCGTCGTTGGTAGACTATGAGAGGCTTTGAAGGCATGGAATCTTCAGAATGAATTAGTAAACATTGGCAAAACAGAGAATGAAGGAGAAAGGTCATCCTTGTGTGTGAAAAAAAAATACTGATTTTCAAAAAAAATCACATTTCGAGAAACCCGAATACGTCGTAGGTTGGGATCATAACAAAGAAAACCTTTTTGGTGCACCGAATAGCCTAGAAAAGCACATTGAACAGCTTAAGCTGTTAGTTTTGTCCGTTCGTGTGTAGGAAGATGAACATAACGCACACAACCAAAAGTACGAAGATTAGAGTAATTTGGGGTATGACCAAATAACCGAAAGAAAGGGGAAACATGATTCAAGGAAGGAGAAGGTAACCTATTGATGAGATAGACAGCAGTTGAGAGAGCTTCACACCAAAAACGAGAGGGTACAAATGACTCTAATAGGAGGGTGCGAACAACATCTAGAAGGTGTCGATTCTTTCTTTCGGCCACCCCATTCTGTTGAGGGGTTGAAGGACAAGACCTTTGAGAAATTATACCATTGGTTTGTAAAAATTCTTGAAATAAATGAGACATGTATTCTCCCCCATTATCAAAACGAAGAATTTTGATACTAGCAGAAAATTGGGTCTGAATATGTGCATGAAAAAGCTTAAAGACAGAAAACAATTCATCTGTAGAATGCAGAAAATAAATCCATGTGAAGCGACTATAGTCATCAATAAAAGTGACAAAATACTTGTAATTAGCATGGGAAGTAACTGGCGCCATTCCCCACACATCACTATGTATCAAATCAAAAGGCTGGACTACTTTAGGTGTGTGAGTGGGAAATGGCAGAACTTTACTTTTTCCAAGCCTACAATAATTGCAATCAAATTGAACAGTACTAAGAGATGGTGACCCTTTATTGCCAAGTAAACCAGAATTTAGCAAAGTATAAAGCAAGGTTTACCGTTTCGGTTTCGGTTTCGGTTTCGGGACCCAGCGAAACCGATACGTTTCGGCCGTTTCGGTTTCAGTTTCGGCCGTTTCGGTTTCGGCCGAAAGATTTTTTAAAATTATTAATTGGGTGTTGACCAGAGTTTGACTATATTTTGACTGTACTTTGACTTCAAATTAAAAATATGATAAATATTAAAAAAAATTTGGAAAAATTTGAAAAATTAGGAATGAATTTATACTTAATATTACCATAATATTAAATATTATTTTAGTTAATTAATATTAATTTTGATAGTTAGTCACTGATATTGTCTACTTTTAATATATATTAGTATATTAAAAAAACATATAAGAAATAACATAAATATGATTAAAAGTTAAATTTAGCATAAGCACATTTAATTTTTCATTAAAATGTACTTCACACATACATAATTTTATAAATTTTAAGATAATACAACTAATCATCATAATCATCATCAGTTAAGTTTGGAACATCTGGGTGTGGAACTGCAAATTCAGTACCTGGATAATCCGGACGAGCATTTGTAGACATATGAGTCAGAACAACAAGTTCTGCGCGATCTCGTGGCAGCGGTTCTGAAGTATAATCATATATCGAATGTCTAAAATGAAAATCATATTTTGACTAAAATTTAACTTTATTTCAATTATTTTTTAACTTCAAATTAAAAAATTATAAAATGTTTAAAAATTTAAAAAAATAATGAATAATTACGTAAAAAATATTATGTACGTGAACAGTATCTGACAGAAATCGATACTGACGCCGAAATCAAATTAGCGATAGTGTTGGCCTCAGTGTAAGGCCGGCTTCATCTTGCGGAAGTACGTGTCAGGTCGGTGAGGGCGCGAAATAGGCGATAGAGTGCCGATAAACCAGCGAGTGCGCATGGCCCTTGGGCTCGGACACGAAACCAGCGCGAGTTCCTCTCTCCGCCCCCCGCCCCCTCCCCCTCC